>OZ059904.1:10851227-10971227 GCA_964057215.1 Oscheius myriophilus
CCAGCGCTTGGCGTTGGCATTAACAACTCCGTAGTGAAAGGGAAACCTGGCCTCATAAGAAAGGTAACTATGATCGTAGTTAAAAATAAACAAAACCCAACTTTTCTTATTAGGCGAGGCTTTTACCCTTCCCCCACGGAATCATGTCTGTAAATGCCGAGCGCGGGCTTTTAAGGTAGTTAGATCGCGCGAGAGTAAGTGTAAAAGGTCAAATCAGGTTGTATTTTTCCCTGACAAACTATGATCGGTCGGTTTGAGTGAAGAAGCGCGCCAATCTTAGAGCGAGTTGGTATTGTTATTACGAGAAACAGAGTTAGTGTTTGAAATGTACCTCCGAGGACCATCTTTCTGTTGGCCAGCTTCTCCTTCTGGATACTTGCAGCTTCCTTCGTCACTTTCTCCGGCCGGTCCACGGGGGTTGATTCCTTGATTCCATCGGAGATGTAGAGGCCTCTCAGTCGATTTCCTCGAGTGTTCCCAGCTCTCTCGGCTGAAAAGAGAGTTGAGCGATGAAACTCCTTAAATGCAAACCTCGCCAAGACATCTGAGAGAAGACGAAGCAAGGGCCATCCCCAGCAAGGAGAAAATAGGAAAGAGGACTTACACTTCTCCTTTTCCGTGCGTGAGCGGTCTGGAAAACACGTGGCGGGAAATTACGCAATGATGATGATGTATGCTAATGAGGTAACCACAAAGAGACTGTGTAAATCTCATGTCTTTTTGAATGAACCGGGGACCGTGTGCGAATTCAAACTTTTCCTTTACTAGCTTGGATTCATAGACAGGTTTCTCTGTACTCCTCTCTCTCTGTGTCTCTCCCTCTCTCTATCTCTGTCTCTGGCATCCTTTCACACAGATTTTTTCTCTGTACTAGTGAGACTCACTCACTGAGACTGTGTTCACATTTATACATACTTCGACAACATCAAGAATTTTCCATCGACTTTCGATTTCCAGGAATGACGATTATGATTATCCACTCGTTTCCACAATTTAATTAGAATGTAAACAAAGACAGACATTTTCCAACTCCTGCTGAAATGACATGCTAATTTTGCTACAACTCCCTAAGTCGCTGACAATGGACGGTCGTTCGTGCAACCAGCGTCAAATTTCAAAGGTACGTTTTAAAAATTTCAATTCTTATTCCCTCTGATTCTAGGTATGTCTCTTTGGCGTCTCCCATTTCCTCTTTTTGACTCTCTGTAACTGTCTGTAGCTCTCTGACTATCAATTTCCTCTCTATGTCTCTCTAATTGCTCTAATTTAGCCTATGGACGGCTCCCCGACTGAAACCGTGCCCATGCGCGACATCTTCCGCTACGTGGAGTACCGCATGCTCAACACACCACTTCCCCTGTTGACCCGCGACATGACCATGGAACAGAAGGTTGGTAACATCGCAATTATGCCCCCACATTATTAAATATCAGTTGGTGCATTAGAACCCCCGTAAAAAATAGGTTGGAGGGGGGCGTAACTGTATCACTCTGATGGGGGAGGGGCTTCCACCCTTTTGGTTCTAAAATCGAAGAAATACTTTTTCAGGTCCACGTGCTGCAGAAGTTCTGGGCGGAGAAGGGCGACGTGAACGAGGTGAACCTGTGCGACGGATAGGAGGAAAAAGATTATAGCTAAATAAAGGAATCTTGCAATGTTTTGGGACCCAGAGAGATGAAATAGAGACGAATGTGAACAGAGTATTAATATATTATTGTGCCTAAAAATCCAGTCAATTACAAAATCTTTGTTACAATTCAGGCGAGAATATTACGCTCAACTCACGATCAGACAGACTTAACCCCAAAATCAGACAACGGGTGCTCTTTATTTTAGAAAATGCTTCTCCGAAAAAAAGAGCAGCGATGGAGGAAAAGTTATGGTCGCGAGTAAAACTGTCTCTGATAGACCGGTATGCAGGGAACCCATATGAGAGGAGGGAGTGGTTCTCCGAGAAAAGGTTGGACGAGTACAAAAAGAGAGCGAGTAAGTGGGAAAGACATGGGGAATCAGGCGTTCACGTTGCGACGGGCACGCAGGTTGTACTGGCGAGGAGACTGCTGCACGGCCTCGTTCGAGCGACGAGCAGCCACCGGAGTGGCACGACGGTTTGCACAACGGGCTCCTGGAAAATAAATAATATTATAAAGCTGAAGCATACATATTCACGCATCGCAAAAGTTCTTTTTGTGTAACGGGTGTTTAATGAAGGCCTCTTTTGGAAAAGAGGAGCACTTTTTGCATTCACGGAGCTCTTTACGGTTATAATAATCGGATCAATTAACAATTCACAGATTTTGAAACTAAATTCTTATGTCCGCTTGTTGACTGACGGTTGCACCCTACAGCGAAAAGAGACAATTAACTACGCCCTGCTTCAAATTAGCACAATTGCGCGGAACTCCCCTACGGACTCACCCGCGCGGGTTGTCCGGTCATTTTAAATGAAAACGGCTACTATCTGCGGTACTATGCGAATACATACAAGAAAAATTAATAAAAAATAGTGACGGCGGGACCGCGAGAGACAGTCCTTTAGCTAGCTCTGTGGTGTGTGCACAGAAATTTGCAATTAACACAGTAAAATCAAACGCCCAGAACTTGACAGTATAGTACAGATCATCTCGAGAATCTCATGTCGAGATTTAGCGTCTTCGCTACGAGACCCGACTTCTCAAAAGAACAACTTTAAATGGACATACCCCTGTTGGCGGGACGGCTCTGGGCGCGGATCTTAGCCTCGCGTTCCTCCTTCTGGCGCTGCAGCCTCTCAATACGAGCGTCCTCCTCGGCGTGGCGGTACTCCTGATCCCTGTTGTGGAATCTAAATCAAAAGATGATCCAAGTAAAGACTCATTCAAAGTTAAATAGCAAATACAATATAAATCAGCAGTAGTTTGTGAAGAACTAACCCGAGCATGCTGGCCGTGTCATCGTCATCGTCATCATCCTCCTCGTCCATAATGCGGCGGGCCACCTGGAGGAAGCCGCCGTTGCCAAAAGGGTCGGGCAAACGCACTTGCTGTCCGAGGACATTCTGTAGACGCAAGCGGATGTCGCGGTGCGCCGCGGCCACGGGGTCGGCGGCGCCGTTCGGGTCATCCACCTCCATGCTGTCGTCCTCGTCCTCTCCCAGGTCGCTCTCGTCCGCCTCGCGATTCGCCTGCTTCTGGCGCAGGTGCTTCAATTCCAACTCGTCCTGCTGGGCCAGCTGAACCTCCGAACGACCGCGCGCTGAAATCCAAGACATTCAGAAAATGAAGAACAAAATCAATCATGACAGGCATTTGTCACAAACAAGAAATTATCCGATTGCCCCGTTGTGGTTCTCGCGGGCCGGCACGACCCTAAAAATCGGGCCCAGCCGAGCCTGTGTCAGCCCTCATATTTACAAGCCCTGGCATAGATTAACAATGGAGCTTTTGCATAGCGTTGAAATGTTTTTTTTCTCTCGCAACGACTGCCTCACGAGTTGAGTAACTTTGCGTGAGGGTCTAGATAAGAAGCTGCAAAAACATTACTTGTGTTATTCTGTAATTGCTCATAATATACCGACCGTCTGCATCGCAATGAAAATTAGAAAGAGTGCTCACCGGGGTTCTTCTCCAGGTAGTTGTCTATGATCTGGTTGAGGAGAGGATCCCTGGTCACGTTCGAATGCCTCCAGCGGCACTGAAATAACAAAAGATTAACAAATGTACGAAGGGAATGCCGTACCTTGGGGCAGGTGGTGTTGCGGTCCAGCCACTCGTAGATGCACGCGGCGCAGAACTTGTGGTTGCAGGGAGATATGCTGCAAAGAAAAGGAGTTTGAAAACGATAGTTGGGAAATACACGCATATTTTAGCACAATAGACGGACGGCACGATCAATTTGTCAATTGGCAGATGTATGAGCGAAACTCACTTCATGGCATTGTGCATCACCTCCAGGCAGATGTCGCAGGTGAGGACGTTCTCTTCCAGACAGGAGCAGTTCGGAGCCTCCTTGCACGCGTTCTCCTCCTCCTTGCCAACAGCCGGCGCCTTAGCAGCGGCGGCACGCGGAATATCCTTCTTCTGGAAAAATAAACATGCGTTTATTTAAGAGGGACTTTGGACAATATACCTTATCAACGCACCACCGGAGAATATTTTGCGACAGCCCCTTATAAAAACGTTTCAAAAATATTGTATTTAACTCAAATTCACATTCTGGCTCAAATATATTGAAGTTGAACTACCACCTTAGCTGGCCGTCAGCAGACAGTTAGAGAAAAATTGAAAATGAGGTGTTTCAATGGGTTTTTAGTCTTTTTTTTCTAAAATTACTTTTACTCAATTAAAAAAAATAATATTAATTAAATCCGCGGCAAAATAGTCCGACTCGCCGATAATTGCCAGACACGGTGGGTCCAGGCTCAAAAGTTACGGGTGGGTACGTTAACTAACAGGGTCTTCCGAGGTATGGATTAGTATGAGGGTCATGCAAAAAATGGGTGCGAGGTTGGCAAAGAATGTTGGACCACCTAGAATCTGCAAAATACATGACAAGAGTTCCCGGTCACTGAAACTCTTGTTCGTGCCAGAGTCACAGATTTCTTACTAAATTATTTAAAACACTAAATTTAGCGTTTTTATTTATAAACAACAAAAAAAGTTATTTGTTCATACACGGACCGGTCTTGAAAACCCATAAGCACGGCGGTACCTCGAAACTAGTGAAATACCGAAAGCGACGCAATAATTTAGTTGATTATGTGTTTAGAGCGTCATCCATGGATAAACACCATCAACTTCACAAAAAATATAAAAACAGAAACCCTATGCTTAAAACCAAAATGCGTAAAAATAAGTAAAACTTACATTATTAGGTCTGCGCGGCGGAGCCATTGTGATGTATCAAAAGACCCTGAAAGCAAAGTTAGACGATCGATATACAAAAATTTAAATATGTAATGTTTGGAAAACATTCAGTGAACAAAAGCGAAGAATAAAGCTATTTTCTTTATTTAACCGGTGAAATGGGAAAGAGAAGGTATGGCGAAGGGGGCAGTATTAGGAAGGGGCACTTAAAGACTCGTCAAGTGAGTAATAGAACAATGAAATTTCTACAAAATACACATATAAACACGGGGATTGGCGTCAAATCGGCCGGTCTCTCACATTTCGTGCTGCCTGAAAACGAAGGAATTAGTGAGGCACAGTCATAAGAAAAGCGCGCTTTTTCGTATAAAACAAGGTGGAACTACAAAATGGTGTAATTAGTTAGATAAAGATAAGGCGACTCTATGAAATATGGGTCAGTTTCTGTTCGATATTCGTGTAAGGAACGCTAAACCGATTCATTCAAAGAGTTCACAAATGTGTTAATAAAATATGGCTCTTTGAAATTTACAGTTGTAAATTACTTGGTTTCTCGACTGTATACAATGTTGCGAGCGTTATTTCATGTCTACTTTGTAAAACTTCAGAAATTCACAAGGTAATACTTAGTTAGCATCCGAATTTCCAGTTCAATAGGCTTCATTCCAAGCTCGCCGAAGTTAGGTAATGTCAATCCAAACTGAAGGAGTATCTCGGAGGATCACCATTTACGCGCGCTCGAAATTTTCGAGACGCATCCAGAGAACTAATGCGACCCAATTTTGAATTTTCGCAGTTTGGTACTGAATCGTCTTAGCCCTGAGTCTCTGTTTCGAAACCAGACTTCTCATAAGAACAGTTTCCAAGGGTCAATGTATTCTCAGCATTCTACAATGGTCATTGGACGCCGTTTGTCCATTCCAGGGCTGGTCAAACATCGGGCTCAGTCTGGGCCGAGATGTGTGATAGACTGAGCCCGGCCCGGCCATTCTAGGTTATGTAGTGTAGTTAAACTTCGCTGTGTAGTACATTTTAATGTTTAAACGTCCTTTTTAAAACACTTTAATAATATAATTATGCTAAATTTAATTTGTAGGCAATTTTATAGCTTAACGACGAAAAATTTCACTTTAGCTTGGCAAACGATTTTGAAAACAGGCCCGTTCGGGCCGGGCCCGCGACAGCACAGGTCCCTTCCTGTTTTTCGTCAAAAAAGCGAAGTTGGAATACGTTCGGTTACGAACCTAAGTTCCACTAGGATTTCATCCATAGTCTCCAGGATCGCCTGTTTCCTCTCAGGATTCCAATATTCGTACTGCTCCTCGGCCAGTTCGTGTCGAATGCTGGCAGGATTTGAGAAAAGTTTATCTGAAAACATGACTTTCTCTTACAAATAAACTGAGAACCGACCATGTGGCGGGAATTCGAAGGTGTAGTTGGCCACGTAGTGTCCATCGGCGGTCATTTTGTGGCGCATCTCTGAGTCGGCCTTTTTCTGAAGCTATGTCTGTATTCAGAGCCGGAAATAAACCCACGTAGTCGAGAATGCCGGTGTTCGTGGCTACGAGCGATGCGTAGCGAATGGAAGAGGCCGTGTGGTCCCTAAAGATACGGGAAATCAAAAAAGAAGAGGTAGATAGTACCTGAATCTGTCGTTGGACACAACCAGACCGTCGGTTACATTCGCCATTTCCAAGCACATCAGGTCGTCCAGCACGTGTGGACCCAGTTCCGAGATGATGTGGAAGTTTGAAAGCCCCTAAAATGCAACACTTATTGACCGAACACCACATAGATCGCGAAAGCGGGAGCTTAAAAAGCCAGCGTGTAAGTCCCTGTTTTATTCACATTTTTTGCGGCAAGCGCACATGCTTAACTGAGTTCTGCGGATAGCTTTAAACGCACCCGGAACTTTTCAAAGCAATTCGCATCGACGACGTTCGGGTTGTAGTACTTGGGCGAAACGAAGACGACCACTTCGAAGTCGTGTTCGACGAACACCCTCATCAGCGACAGAAGGCCCAACAGGGGCTTTTTTCCTCTAAAGAAAAGAAAATAACCTTACGGATGGAAACAAAAGAATCGAGAAATAGCTCATTGTTAACAAATGAACTTACTTTTGATTGCCTTTCGTTCCCATAATTACGTTGGCTGCGTCGATGAGCACTTGTCGGCGTACTTCTCCAGGAACCCTCGGATCGGGTCTCAACGACGCCGTCCCTGGCAGACGACGCTTACACACGGGGATCTCGTCCATCCCTCCTGGAAAACACGAGTTAATTGAGGAAAAATGGTAATAAACAGCAAATACATGAGGAAATGGTATAAACACAAAGAATGAAGCATTTTCATCGCAGCTGTACAGAGTACTAGCCACGGACCAAAATTTGCGAGGCGGGCCGGCCCGTTCGGCTAATTTGGTGCTTCGTTTTACAAGAAATATCGTGGGCCGGCCCGTTGACGTTTTCTGACATGAATACTCATTTCCAGAGTCCCTCGCTACGACTTCAACGGAAACTTCGAGATAAGCGTCAACTCAAAGAGGTTGTCTCCGGATCACATTTCAAAGTGTTTTCACTTTCGGCGTCTCAGTTTCTGGAACATGCAACAGCAATATTCACGGCTTACCATGTTGTCTTTTATCATTTGTGGCGTTAAATCGATGTTTCCAAGGCTTTAAAGTGTAAAATCCGTCTTAAAGAGCTAATCTCAGTCTGCAGTGCTTAACAGTGACGGCAGCTCCGAACTAAGCACATTCGGAAGTGATTTCGGCTAACAGTAAGCAATTTCGGCGATTTTCGAAACCATACGATTTTACGTATTCGTAACGCTGTGCAACCACTGATCTAGCGCATTTGAACAGCTGACCCTCGCCAAACAACTTTCCAATGTTTACAAAATAGTTACATATGCAATTTCAGACTACAAAGACACTAAAATCACCAAAACATCACGAAATGTTAGGATGATTTCAAGAGACTGAATAACAGAAGTTTGAATAATACAACATCCATGTGAATTTATTTGTCGTATTTTAGTAGTATTAAAGACAATTCAAACTTGTTTAAAACAATTTCAGCCAAATAAATCTGACGCATTGCGCGCAATGCGGTAAGGTAGCATTTGCTTTAGATATGCTGGCCCAAGGCACAAATTCTAGGCGAAAATCCAATTGTAGACAATAAAATAACACATTACAACAATTACAATGAACCGAAGTAAATAAAATACACACCCAAACTTAAAATGAAATAGGAAATGTGCCAAAAGTTACTCCAAATACGTGTCGATGATGTAAATCGGTAATTTCACGCCATCGGCGATTAATCTGCCCATAATTGACCACTTTACTGTTTATTTTACATTTACAATTTAAAATAAGCACTTTTAAAACTTTTAAAATGTCAAAAAACCTGAAAAATGAGGAACAAACCCCCTGCACCCAAATGCCCCGGGGGATTTTTTTTGAAATTCTAAAATCCGAAAAGGTAATCCCGCCGCATGAGTCCCGGCGCGATCAAGATTACGGTAGTTCCATTGACATTGGCCTTCCACCACCCAGCTGGCTTTAACTGCCTTGAAATCGCATGTTTTTCAATTAAAAACGGCTTTCCTCTCCTCTTTTATATTTTTGAATTGATTTTTAAGCATTAATTTTTTTAAAAAATTTAAATAGCAAGCAATCGGCGAAATAAATGCCACGCCTAATCAAGTCATGTGACATGTGACCCCAAACAGTCGCTTCGAAGCTTCGTAGCTTTGAAATTGCTTGTTTGTTACAGAAATTGAGGTCTTCTGGAATTTAAACAGTGTGCTCGCGTGCTTCGAGTACCATTTCTGGAGCTTTCATAATTTTTTTTTTCATTATTTTCTCCAAAAGTGGCGGTTTTCACCGATTGTAAGTTATTTCTTTGGGGGCGAGTTCCAATTGCTCGCATTTTTTTAGTTAAAGGGTCTACTGAGCGTTAGTTTTTCTTTCTGTTTTTTCTGTGTCTCCCATATTAAAGAGTGCCTCAATTCTCTCTCTCTCTTTCAATTTTTTTTCCGGTGTTCTGTAAAACTATTTTTTTTCGCCCATAAAATGTGGTGTTGTGTCTTCATTCCCCCTCATTTTTACGCCCTCTCTTCCCCAAATTAGTCCCCATTCCCCCAAAAAATCCAGTTCCTCGCGGCAAATCGATCGATTCGGGCGCAAAACCTCGCGTAATTCTCTCGTTGTGGTAGTAAACAAAGAGGTCTCTATCACGGCACCTCATTTAGAAATATGTCCTTTGTAATCCTTCTTCCCTCCCGAGCCAGCCGGCTGTCAGTTGCGGGGACGCAGGGCCGGCGAGAGAGAGGGCGGCCCTCGGAGGGCGCAGACACGGGCCACAGCCTAGGTCGATAGCCAAGCGAGCACTGCCAAACCAAGACGTTTCCCCCCGTTTCCGCCCACAAAATGCACTTTGAATCCTAAATTGGAGCCTTAATTGACACCAGAACACACACTTCCCCATTCCCCCGCCTATAGCAACATTTTTTTCTTGGAACATTTTTATTAATGGATGTAATTTGGCCGGTGGGACCTCTGCGGAACCTTTTTTCACTTGAATTTATTGCTCTGGATGAGGCCATTACACACGCAGGGAGTAGCGCAGGCCACAACAGCCACTGTAGTGTTTGGAAGGCCACAGCTCTTCTACCCAATGCCACAGCAATCTCTGTTGTCTGTTGTTCCTGTGTGGGCAACAGGCCATATCACCCCTATTCCCCCGGTTCCAGATTTTACCTCCAACATGTGCATTCTCGCTTTTTTGAGCCATATCTGACATTTACCAAAAATGGTTGGTTCTGACTTGCAACAACAACAATAGCAAAATTGTACTGCCCCATACCCGATTTACGTTCACGTTGGACTGCTTCTGTAATGTTTGTGTTGAGGGGGTTCTGGAGAAAGGATACCCCAATTAATGGGGTTCCCTTGCTTAAAGGGGGGGGGGGGGTTCTTTTACTTTTGGGCTGTGTAGGTGTTGTTTTTTCATTTGACGTACCCACCGTTATATTTCATCCATGAGCCACATTGCCCATTGGGAACTTGGTTCCATAACAGGGCGTTACGTGCTCGTGGTACCCACAAATGGTGCTTTGGGTTAAAGACAGTAGTTGGGTTTGGGTAATTCCACGGCAACCATGCGAGGACGCAACCAATTTTACTCGCTCTTGGATGCACCCAATTTTACTCGCTCTTGGGGGGGGAAAACTGGGCATACCCATACCTCGGGAGGGTCCGTCATTTGACGTACTCACCCGTAATTTTTGGGGTCTAAAATGAGCTCCCCTTTAACTTTGTGTCATGTTGAGCTATTCATCTTAAGGACATTGTCAAAATTTACCGACCCATTGGACCTAAACGAAAAACCAGGATGGGGAGGTCGAGGACCAAAGTGAACACCCTAAAGAGGTCACTTTCATGTCCTTGGCAGCTTTTCCTAGGACCAACCACCTAGTCAAATTGCCTGTTCGACCAGAATTCAAATGTCGGTACTTCTTATTTTAGCTAGCCCTAAATGTTATTTTAACTGTGCGTTAGGTCTGCTTTTCACTAACCCTCAACCCTGGAATGTTTGTTTTGTTTGCGCAAATCACTCAAAAATGAAAACCAGCTCGGCGCCCACCCAAACTGAAAATTACAATTGACCCATTTTTCTCGAATGTCCGGGCCGGCCCGACACATTTTTTGCCCGACCCAGATCGTCTAATACTGTGGGTCAACCATGGCCTGGGGCCAGCCCGGTCCCAAATTTTTGACGCCCCGGGTACGGCCTTGGCCCGGGGCGTCAAAAATTTGGACCCAAAATATATACCTAATTCGATGTGTTTTTTTTTTCGGGTCGCCCCCAAATTTTGCCGTGATTGCTGTGGGTTGAAGCATTTCCTTCAAAATTTCAGTAAATGTTTACCCTGGAGGCCGCGCTGTTGACGTCACGGAGTGTCTAAGAAGGAGAGAACCCTCGGATTATATTTCCCATTCCGCCAATTGCATATTCAATTCCTTCCTCGCAATATTCTACTCCCAAAGCCTTTCTCCCTAACTATTATGTTCCGAAGTAGCCGTTTTTCCTTGAAATTGCATTTGAATAAGTTTTTGTTTGAAAAGCAACATTTAAAGTTTTTTTTTTCAGTTTGCGGTCGAAATACGAGTAGAATGACGTAGTGATGGAGAGGGTGGATCAATTCGAGTGGTCCAATCGGGACATCCTCGGCCACGGCGCCTTCGCTATCGTCTACAAGGGACGCTATACCCAGGTAAACCTTTTATATTTACTTATTTTTTATTCAATTTTGTTTTATTTGTTTAAAATCACGTTTTTCTCACCTTTTCCCGCGAAGAAATGTAGCTTTGAACTTTACACATTGTGCCACATACAGTGAAATTCGAGGAGGGCTGTAACAGACGAAGGGCGCGCCTGGCACGCAGTGTTTTGCCACGAATTACCAAGAATTCTATTGGCTTTTCGTTGCAGGACCATGTGAATGATCACCCATATATGGGGGCCACATGGGTCGAAAACCGCTAAATGCGTTAAGAACTCAAAACTGTGAAAATTGGCAAAGTATTGTCGATTTTAAGCCAAACGCCGCATAGTTGCAAGGCCGGTTAAACCGATTTCGCTACGGGACCAACTATTTTAAAAGACGAAATTTCTGTTCGAAATACCGATCACTTATGTTTTCCTTGCAGGACCATGGCACGCCGGTGGCCATCAAATCGATCGCCAAGAAGAACATCCAAAAGTCGAAGAATCTGCTGGCGAAGGAAATCAAAATCCTAAAGGTTTGAACGGCGTTTAGACCTTTATTTAATATTATTTTAAAGGAATTGAGTGGTCTGAAGCACGAGAACCTCGTGTCCCTGCTGAAATGCACGGAGACGAACACGAATGTCTACCTGGTGATGGAGTACTGTAACGGAGGAGACTTGGCCGACTACCTGCAGCAGAAGGGCACCCTCAACGAGGCCACCATTCATCATTTTGTCGTACAGATTGGTGAGTTGTGACAGCCGACTGGCAGGAATTATGACAGACGGAAAGGTCTGAAAGGTTGTGACAGCCGGGTGGCTGATTCATTAATTGTGACAGCCGAGATTGGTGACACATTAGGCGAAAATAGTGACAGCTAGCTGGCAATATGGGTTTCTATCAGTTGAAAAAGAGTGTTTGTTCTCTGCAGAGAAATCCCTAATATTCCGCGAGATTATAAACCAGCCAGCTGGTTCCTCTGCCTCGCGGTTCGCAACTTGTGACAGCCGGCTGTCTGTCAGAAAAAGGAAGATCACGCCAACCAGATAACCTCTTTCTTCTTTTTGCGGGGGAGCACCACGTGTTACAGGATTAATCGCCTGAACATCGATGAACCAGACAGCTGGCGGCAGGGATTGTTTTGTGACAGACAGCAGTGACAATGAACAGCGAGAAGTGTGATTGAGTGCGCCTTCGGTGCGAGCTTTGCTACTTGCTCCCGCCGATATTTTGACCGAGGCGATTCGAAAATAAAATCTTGGGGACTTTCCCTTTAAAGGACTAAAACTCTGGTTTCCGTTAACAACCCAAGCGAACTGTGGTTGTCATTGACTTAGTGTGGTCCCAAACTACCAGGGAAACCCAGGAATGCTCTATGGATATTATAAGCCGGTTAGGGCGGCCTGAGGCTGACATGAAGGCCAAGAAAGATTCATAGTTTGAGTAGTGCAGCATATAAAGAAGGGGTGCCTTCGGCATGAAGTTCAAAATCTCTTTTCGCTGCCATTTGGTATAAATGCACCGTAGGGCACTACAAAGCGGCCTAAGGTTGTTTGAGCGGTTCGGAGCGGCCTGTTGTTACGAAAAGATACTGCAGAACGGCTTGAAATACTCACGAAGTGTTCAATGGGCAGAGAAACACTGAGCTGACCGGAGGTTCTCAAATGCCGGGCCGAGAGATTTGTTTTGGGCTGCCCGGCCAGCCCGTTTATCAAAATCAAAATTTTAATTTTTGTATAAATGGATACAATACTATTTTAAACTGTTGTAATTAACTGAATAGTGTTTGTTACTAACATATAAGTCAATATTAGTCGTGCAAAAAAGAATATCACCGGCCAGGATCGAACCCTGGTCATATGGGAGGCAATCAAAGTCATATGGGTGGCAACTGGGTGGTCCAAAGTAAACGGGCCGACTCGGGTCGAACCTACCAAAATTTTACAAATGACCCGTCCCGGCCTGTGAGAACCTCGAGCTGACCCAAAATCACAAACAGGGGTGAAAGTTTGTAATTACAAACTATGACCCACCCCCGATCACAAACAGCTGAATAAACCGTTTCAAATAACCGATCGGATGTAAATATTTAGTGTGAATCCCTCTAATTGATCAATTTTAAATTATTAATTGCAGCTCGTGCGATGGACGCCATCAACCGGAAAGGAATCGTCCACAGGGATCTCAAACCGCAGAACATCCTCCTCTGCTACCCTCTGCCCCGAAGGAGAGACGCCCCCGTCAATGAAATTGGTACGTTTCTTGTTTCTTTTCGATTACTTATTTGTGTATTTCAGTGATAAAACTGGCGGATTTCGGATTTGCTCGTGTGGTGGGCGAGGGAGTGATGTGCGCCACGCTGTGTGGGTCTCCGATGTACATGGCCCCCGAGGTCATCATGTCTATGCAATACGACGCCAAGGCCGATCTGTGGTCGATCGGAACCATTCTCTTCCAATGTCTTACGGGAAAAGCCCCATTCCAGGTTGGGTTTTGAGGGGGGCTTTTTTTTGATATGTAAATTTAGGCTCAAACGCCTCCACAATTGAAGCAGTTTTACGAGAAAACGAGGGACCTACGGCCGAACGTGCCCGACTGGGCTTCGAATGATCTGAGGGACCTACTGACGCGGCTGCTGAAGAGAAATGCAAGGGAGAGGATATCTTTCGGTTAGTAAGATTTCTCTCTCTTTCTCTCTCTCTCTTTCTCTCTCTCCGAGGTTCTCACGGGCCGGACCATTTCAAAAATTTAGGTCGGCCAGTTTGACCTGCTTACCCTGGCAGATTGCCCCCACACGACCAGGGTTTGATCCCGGTCGGTGAGTCTTTTTTGTACAACTAATATGGACTTATATATGTATAACATACCATTTTAAGTTATTTAAAGCAGTTCTGAAAAAAATATTGTACCGATTTATAGATAATTTTATTTTTCTTACCCAAGAGTCTATATTAGTTGTACAAAAAAAAATTGTCACCGACCGGTGGTCGTGTGGGTAGCAATTTGACTGGGTGATCCAAGATAAACGGGCCGACCAAATTTTTTCAAGTGGCCTGGCCCTTGAGAAACCCGCCCAGAACGACAGGGCCGTCCCGAAAAATCTTTCGGCCTCGCCCTTGATCTCTCTCTCTCTCTCTCTCTCTCTCTCTCTCTCTCTCTCTCTCTCTTAATCCCTCCCTTTTCAGAGGACTTCTTCGCCCATCCCTTCCTCCACAACGCCCCTCAGCCCTCTCCCTCGAAGCGCATCCTCGAGGGCGCCTCTCCTCTCACTCCGAGGCGAATCGTGCCTCCCTCTTCCTCCTCCGGCCTCCCCGTGAGACCAACCGGCTACCTCAGGAAAACGGAAAGCCCTCAGCCGAACAGGAGAACGGTAGGTTTCATTTTCTACAGCTAAATTTTAAAGAGAATTCTCTTTAAAATTTAATTTTTCAGATTGTTGGCGAATCGCCACAACCTCTCCGGCGAGCCGCAGCCGCCGCGAACAATCCGCTGAGCGACAGCGGAGACTTCACATTCCTTCCTCCCCTGCCCTCCGCTCGACAGGAGAACAGTCCCGTCAAGCAGGTACTTTTTGAGTTTTTATGGGCCGGCCCGTTTATGCTCAATCGTCAATTTTCTTCCTTTTAGGTCCAAGTCCACACGGGAGACTCCAATGTGTCTGCGACAGCCGCAGTTAAAGCTGTCCCCGTGCCCAGTCAGAGGCTGAATTTCACCAAAATTGAGGTATCTTTCCCCTATTTAAAGGACTAAATGGATTTTCAGGAGAGAAGGGGTACTGTATCGCGAGAAACGGGCAGTTTGAACCCGATGTCGCCTACGAGAAAGCAGTCGGAGGAGAGACCACCGCCCAGCATTGAGAATATCAGCCTGCCGCAGAGTTGGTTTTGCCGCATACGGATAGAAATTGTCATTTTCAGCCCAATTCATCGTGAGAGGGGCTGCGAATCGTCGTTCTCTGGCCGAGAAGAGGAGGACGCCGTCGGTTACGAGTGAAGAGCCGCATGTTCTGCCGGGACAGGTGCCGGAACCCGTGCCCCAGCCGACCATCCCCAAATCGGCCACCACGAGTCAGTTGAGGACGCAGAAGACGGAGGAGAAGGAATTGGACAATGTGAAATACCTCAAGGCGGGGCCACTGCTCGAACCGGCCCAGGAAATGGCTAGGTGAGGATAGATACACGTTTTGGGGATTACGACAGTGATGGGGGCATTGGAGCGCGATTACTATACCTTATACCTAACCACGGCAAAATTTGGTGCCGAGCCGCGAAAAATTGGTGTTTTTTTGCTAAGAAATATCGGGCAGAGACATTTTTTGAGTCGGGCCGGCCCTTGTCATGGTTGCCTATACCCATATCTCGGTGGTGTATATCATACATGAGCATCAACCTGTGGGGGTCGTTTGTTTGCGACCCCCAAGCGTTAAGCGTCGTTGACCTTACGAATGTCCGATAGTTAGGTGGGGTTAGGGGCTAATGTTCTTTTATTCGGTTACAACTTCTCTACCACGACCCAAGCGACGGAGTTGTGCCCATGTATGACTCCTCGTCAGACATGCGCCAAAAGTTCAACCCCACTTTTTTTAATAAAGCCGAGACTTCGTGGGATATCTACCGTAATTCGTACCAGCCGGGTGTCAATAGGGACTAAAATGACGCCATTATGTCCCCTAACGCACGCTCCCTTTGTAATAAAAGCTTAAAGGGCAAGATATAGCCCGTGTGTGCTCCTGTCGCAGCGTTTATGCAGGGAGGTATCGATTCCACTACCCACCACCAAGAGTGAAACAAAGGAACCTAGCAACCACATCGCATAAGCCACGTTGCCACGAGCGACAAAACCAGGCAATTGGGTGGAAAGTGCAGGGGTTATGCATATCATACTGGTTTGAAGACGGGCCGTACAAATCAGCCATAAGAAAACATGGACCCTGATTTTGACACGCAAACCAAGAATTCTTTTTTCGGGGACCATTTTTTGTATTTCGAGGGTCGCGCAAAATGTATCACATATCTAGTCTGTTAAATGAGTATGTGAACCGTTTACTTTGAAAAATTCTAATCCCTATTTTTCAGCGACAGCGAGGACGATGAACCGATGGACAAGCCCCTGCGGATACCCTTCGCCGCCGTTCCACACGGTATTTTGTTCCCTTTTAAAGGTCTAACTCCATTTGTTCAGATTCGCCTTCGAATTCACAGATAATGGAGAGCGGAGTGAGTGGAGACAACACCTCTTCTTTGGAAAACAACGCTCCCACAACGAATACGGACTACAAGGTAGAGTCATTAAGGGTACTGTACCTCACTTTCGATTATTGTAGATTCCCGTGTTCCCGCCACGAATGCCCCAATTTCCTCGATTCGACGAGGAAGAAGACGACGCCGCTCCTGCGCTTGAACAGGAGACTGTTCTCCAGGACGAACACAAACAGGTATGGCTGGGTGCGGTCGTAAGCGGCCTGAGCCTGCATGGGGTCCGCTGAAGGTTGTCAGCGTTTGAGAGAAGCGGCCTAAGGTTGCCCGGGCTATCTTTTACTCGCAGCCAAAGGCTATCTCGGTCTGTTATAATGTTTTGAGGCTGCCTGTTTTGGCCAGAAGCGTCCTGAGGTTGCCATTTTGCGCGGGTGGACGTTTGTAGTTTGATCGTACTACTATTAGAAAAATACCGCTCGATATGGTGCAATATTGATTGATTTGCGGCATATTTACTAATTATTGATTGATTTCAGATCCTAGCAAAACTACGCTTCGTTGCAGAACTCGTAGACACACTGATCCAAGTGGCGGAGCAGAACGAAAATCCCCTTGTCGCCGCTATGAGCAACAGAAAGGTAAGGTTTTCTTTATTTTTATTTTTTTTTAAATATATATAGTTCGGTTGTTTCGGGCCGGCCCGTTTTAATTCCCATTTAAACCTAAATTTTCAGTCAGAAGCCCCCTCGGCCTACCGTCGTGCGGAACAGCTCGTGGTCTACGTCAGGGCCCTCCACATGCTCTCCTCAGCCCTCCTCCTGGCTCAGAGGAATGTCGCCTCACGCACACTACACCCATCCCCGGCTGTGCAGAATGTCCTCAATTTACTCAACGACAAGTACCATCAGTGTCTAGTGAGTTTAGAGAGAGAGAGAGAGAGAGAGAGAGAGAGAGAGAGATGAAAAAGAGGGATTTGATCGAGAATCGCGGTTCGTCGATCCCCCCATCAATCATAGTTAACGGGGCGCCGCTTTGTTTTGACTGCGTTCTCCAGGGGGAAATGACGGCCGAGCGCTTTGAAATCGCGGGTTTTGCAATTTGTGTTTTAGTATCCTATTACGCCTCTGTGATATTTTTTAATCGATATCGATTTTGTGACCTGGGTTACAGTAGCACAGCATTAAGCGGGGGTTATTTTAACGGCTTTCGTCACGGACACGACGAATTCAACAAATTTTGTGTATTTCAACGCAAGTATCAGTGGTAGGATAGTTTGTAATTACAAACTTTTTATGTCAATAGATGCCCCACCCCTGACGGAAATCCTAGGCCTTTTTCGAATCTCTAATGCTCAGATTATCTTTACTCCGGTGAAACTTCAAAACTGAACCGATTTGAAAAGAAAAAAAAAATCACTTGGATGGTCAAAAACATAGCTGGACAGGGTGCGTTTGGGGGTTCGATGCGTAAGCCCCCTCTCAAATGGTGCTTGGCGGCAACGTAAGTCCCCATAATTTTTGTTATCATTTCATCCAAACGCCGAATCGCGTAGGTACCCCAAGCACCTCACGTCCACCTATGGTCAAAAACGCGTGGAGCCAAACGTACATATGAAAAATTGTTTCACAAATATATACTGTGAACAGTGGATTTACGCGTTTCTTATTGACGAATGTAGATTACGGTCGTATATGCATACTCCTAATTCCCTTCGTCAACTATGTATAATCTATCGCCAATTCCGGCTGTTTTTCCGCCCCCTCCCTCGCCATTAAAGCCTTCTGTGTTTTCCTCGAAGGCTTGACGTCATCTCGCCATGACGCGGGCCGCCGAAGGACTTTATGCGCCAACAATTATTCAACTGGGGGTCTAGTTAGAGGCAACGGTCTGGAATGAAATGTGGGGGGTTTAAAGTGAAAAACGGTAAAATGCACAGTGGGAAACGAACAATTGAGTGAAAATATGCGACAACGGTTTTAAAAACGCCATTTTGCAGGTCCGATCGCAGGAATTGGCTTCCCTCGGGCTGCCCGGCCAGGATCCGGCCATGGCTGTGATCTCCGCCGAGAGGATAATGTACAAACACGCCATCGAACTCTGCCAGGCGGCCGCCCTCGACGAACTCTTCGGAAACCCTCAATTGTGCAGTCAGAGGTGAGTTCTATAGAAAATGGTGAAATTGCGTGAAAAAATGGTGAAATTCATATATAATAACATAAAAGCAAAAATTTGGGCCGAACCGGGATTCGAACCCGGGACCTCTCGCACCCGAAGCGAGAATCATACCCCTAGACCATTCGGCCGCTGAATGGGTGGCCGCCGGCGCCCGCTATGACCTCGCTGAAACGCGTTTCGCAAAGAAAAACAGCGAAACGATAACGGTTTCGCAAGGCACAGAAAACAAAACAACGCCATGAAAATGGTGACGCAGGAATCGAAATTGGTATATTTTTAAATTCCGAGGCGGGCCATTTTATGTCGGCCCGTTCGGATCTGTTTACCCTGGACAACCCAGACCCCACGACCCACACGATCAGGGTTCGATCCCGGTCGGTGACATTCTTTTTGTACAACTAATGTTGACTTATATCTTACTAAAAACACTATTAGGATATTTAAAGCTGTTACAAAAATGAGTATACGAAATTTAAGATTTTGTTCGTCATACACGGGCATAGTTCTCACGGGCCGGGCCAACTTGAAAAAATCCTCTGTCCGACTCGCTTTGGCCCGTCTACTTCGACCACCTTGTAAAACTGTCGCCCACGCGACCAAGGTTCGATCCTTGTCGGGACATTTTATTTTTGCTAACTTACAATAGAATTTGGTTAAATGTAAAATAGATGTATTATAAAAGTGTTTGCGGGGGTTTTAAATTTTAACGAAAGTAAGGGTCTATTAAAGAAATTTTAATTTGACAAGTTTACAAACCGGGCCGATAATTTTCTCGGGCCGGACCGTCTCAAAAAATTTCGGAACGGCCCGTCATTTAAGAACCTTGCAATCTAGCCAATTAGCCCCGTTATAATCTCGCCACACATAAAGTTTAGGCCCTTATGGATGAGTATTTTTGTTCAAAGACCTGTTTATAATTTATTTTTTAAAAACAAATCATTTTCAGGTACCAAACGGCGTACATGATGCTGCACACTCTGTCGGAGCAGGTGCACACGGAACAGGACAAGGCCGTGCTCTCTCGCTACAAAACGGCCGTGGAGAAGCGGCTGCGAATTCTCGAGCGACAGGGCTTCGTAACAGCCGTGACAGCCACCTGACCCCGCATTTCCTCCTTCTTTTCTTTTCTCTCTCTTGCCTGTGCATCTCCCACGTTCCAGTGTGCCCAGAGTAGTTGAAATGGTGCTACGAAACCCGCTCTAGTGTACATAAAATAGAAAAAAAACACACTTTTCCTCCCTAGTCGTTGTGAAATGACAAAATACTTGCACAAATCAATAAATATTACATTGTTTTTATTTTGTTTTCGATTTGTCAGCAGAGAAAAATGGGTTTTTTATGGGAGTGTGTTGGTTGTGCACACTCACAGGTTGGCAGATTGCCAAATTCACGAAAAAGGGAGGGGTTTGGTAAAACTCTATCTCTCTCTCTCTCTCTCTTTCTTTCTAAGAAAACCGACAAATAAATTTATATTTACATCAAAGCGCATTACAGGAAGACACGTAAAAGTGGCTTATCACAGAGGGCGACTGCGAATAATTGGTCGATTTCGGTTGGGAGGGAAGGAAATGGCCCAAATGGCCTTGGAGCGAGTATGAGATCACAGGGCCCATAGGGCTACTCTCGTTACTGGGGCTGGTTAACGGACTGTCTGGGGCATATTTAAAGGACCGAATGTGGGGGGCTAGACTAGACTGATGGTGGGGTCTGAATCGGAATCTTCGTCGTCGACGAGGACGCGTGATTCGAGGAGAGAGTAGCGGACGTCGCGCTGCCATCGGCCGAAATTCACGCCATCTCCGAGGCTGAAACACGGGATTGGCAGCAGGCCGAGGGGTCGGAGGAGGTGCGATGGGAACAGGAGGAGGAGGTGCAAGCAAGGCGGTACGAAGACAAGTCGCTCCTCACACGGAACTCGGCGCCCGAGCCGCGGCTGAAACGAAACGGAGACGGTTCAGACGGCGGCGCCGGCGGGGAAAACACACGGAGGAAGGAAAGGGACAGGGGAGGAACAGAGGATCGCTGATTTTTATTAGATTTTAAACGTTATGAGGGTAATTAAGCAATATTTTTTAATATTTGCTCTATAAACGCCGAAAACAGAGGCAGGCACAAAATAACTGCCAAGCTGCCCAAGAAGAAGCGGTGGGCGTATCCTAATTTGGAATTTTTTTTGTCCGGGAAAACCACCAAAAAAGGACAATTTATTCAGTTCCAAATAAAAATTGAATAACTCTTAGAAACGGTTTGAATAGGATTTTCAGGAAAGCCGAAGACACGGAAAATGTTCGTTTTTTTAATTTATTTTTTTGTTGAAAAGTTTGTTAGGTCCCACAACGAATGACTCTCCGAGTGGGCCGCAGGAGCACAATAGTTGTCGAACAATACGCTAAGTGTTCCTGTGAGTGTGTTGATTTTGCACACTCACCGGAACACTTACCGTATTGTTCAGCGCGGCAGGTTTTCAAATCCAATGAGAAGGGAGCAGATTGGCACGACGCTTGTGGAATTTTTTTGAAGAGAAGCTACTAAGTAAAAAATCCATGACAAAAAATCAAAACTGGCAGCCAGAGTAGATGAATTAACAATTTACCCCATTTGTGCTACAATAAAATTAATATTTCACGGCCGAATTGTATATGTTCGAGTGGAAATCGAGGCTCGTTTGAACAAGATTTTTTTTTACAAAACCCTGTTAGTAAAATTGAAACAACAGAATTTAAATCGAAACGAAAGAAATCTGCAGCTTTTTGCCAAACCACTCGCCCAGGGCTGTGAAAAAACGTTTCGCTATATCTTTTGCGCAACCCCTCTAAAATCTAAATAATTCTTTTTCGGTAATTCGCAATAATGGTAACCAGTGCTATTAAAGCCAAAAATGGCGTAATAGAACCTTTAATATACCTAATATTTCTAAGTCAGAATTTAAAAAAAAAAAAAAAAAAGCAAGAACGAGCCTTTTTCATGTCCATTTCCCATACTCATGATCAACCATGATAAAATGTGGACCCGGCCCAGAAAATTTTGGAAACGGTCAGGCACTTAAAAAAAACTTTTTTTGGTTTTTTTTTTTTGATTTTTACATCGAATTTGGGCATAAGTTTTGCGGTTGGACCCGGGCCGGCTAGGACGCAAAAAGTTTTGGAGCGGGCCAGCCCCTTGTCATGATCCATGAGCAAGGAAGTCTTTCAGCCCACGCTTCGTGCAACAACTATGAACTTTTCGCAGCCATTAAGATTTTTATGGCGAATTGTGGCGAATGCGCCGTTTTTCTCAGTATAATTCTACGAAAAAGAGAAATATCGACAAATCTTGCCTATACTATTAAATCAGAAAAGTTGGAATAAATTAAGATACAAAAGAGTGTGCAAGGGAAAGCGAAAGAGGAGAAGAATCGACACATGCAACTAATTTACTCTATTTCGTGAAAAGCGAAGCTCTGTCCTCCCGGAGACGAGGGTCACACAAACGAACGAACCTGCTGAAAATCGGAAGGAACCAGAGCCACCAGACGTGGCCGAAGATCTCGCGGTAGTTGGAGCGGATGCCGTGGTTGAAGGCGTTTTTGTCGCTCTGGCCTCCTTCGAGAATTGGTGACCGGAATGATTCTAAAATATTTGTAAACATAATTTATACAATAATTATAAAAATAACGAACCGACTGTTGACCTATTCCTGGCAGTGAGATAGAGGTGGTAGAAGAAGAGACAGGACAGCGATATGGCGAACATTCCGGAGATGAAGACCATGAAGATCAGGTGGAACTGGGCGGGCTGAAGGAGAAAAATAAGAGGAGATATGGAAAAAGGCAGAGATAGAGAGAGAAATGGAGAGAGATAGAGGGAATGGAGAGAACCTTGACCTTGAAGGCGCCTCCGAACCCCTTCCAGAAGTTGATAAAGTAGGGCAGATCGGTGAGCAGCACGTAGAGACAGAACAAAAGACCATAACTGGAAAAGATTGGAATATAAAAATGTCAATAGTATACCCTAGAAAGAGGAGGAAGAACTTGTAGTTGTGGAAGTTGACACACGTATTCACCCACGGGCAATGATGATCGAATTTCCTGGAAAAGGGATGATGAAGGACGGTACACAGGCCGCCGACAAGAGGACTAGCAGTTAAAGGCAGAGGCCCGCGTAAAATGAAGAGGGAGGCCTGTCCATGCTAATCGTAAACTCCTCTGCATTTCACCATTGAAAATAACACTCTCTCGCCTACGTTACGTCATGGACAGGTCCTTTTTCATTTTCCTGGGCCTCTGCCTTTAAAGGACCATCCATCGGGAGGGTCCGTCATTTGACGTACCCACCGGTAACATTTGGGGCCTAAAATGATGTAGCCCCCTTAACTTGGTATCCTCAGGGTTGATTTTAACGAAAATACTAAATGCTGCCCAACCGCCCTAACTTTTGCATTTTCTGGGCATCTACCCCCCCCCCCCCCCCCCCCCCTTAACCTGGGTTAACCTGACTATACCCTCCCGAGATGTGAAAAGCACTGCCTTGCTCCGTTTTTGAAACGGGGGGGGGGGGTTTTTAATTCGCGCTAAAAATAATCCTGGGCAGTGCCGAGGAAATTAACCTGCTCGGCCGGTGAGAACCCGACGGCACACCTGGTTTTCGCGATTTTGATGCAAGTTAATTTCGATTGAACAATCACGGACAGTCCTTTAAACTGCCCGGCAGTATCGTTTAAACGGATTTGGGTTTTAATGAGTACCCTTTTGGAAAAAAGCGCTACCGTTGCATTCACAGAAATTTGAAATGCGTACATAGTATAAATTTACATATCCCCGGTAAATTGACACATAATTCACGCTTTCCCCATTATCCTCAATCAGCTCGGAACCCAGCGCCTTCGCTATGAGACCCGATTTCTCACAACATACATTTCATCCGTACACGACAGTTATTTCGCATTAATGTTGTGAAATTTCAAAAAGAAAATCAAATAGCAAAAACTTACAGAACACACTGATTACAGATTGAGCAGTGGTGCGACCTGTCCGGTTTGACGCATTGGCACTTCTCGCAGAAACGAAGTGCTTGAAACAAATAAATTTAACAAAGGTTTAAAAAACGAACCTCCGTCGAAAGACCTCGTCCTGACAACCAGCTGGCTCTGATCGGCGAACCTAAACAAAAATAACTAATTTTATGCTACTTTTATCTATAATTTTAAAGTGAATAAAGTATTAATTGAATTCCAACCTTTGTAGAACTGCGTCGCAGGCCTTCGGGTCCTCCTTGCACTGGATCAATTCTTCCAACACGTCGCTGGGAATGAAGAACTGCAAACAATCGATTAATTTCTTTTTAAGATCGATAATTAAAGAAATAATTCAATAATTACCGCATCGGGAGGTTTGTGGAGAGGGGCGAATATGGTTTTATAGTAGGACCAGAGGAACATGAAGAGAAAAATGTGGAAGAAGAGCAGGTAGAGCACCCGTTGCACATCGCTTTCTACCGTTTCTGAAAGAATTGATCTATCAATGTTGTAAATTTATATTGATAATTGATTTTTTGATAACAATTCGGGGGAAAGTGAGCTTCACCCCACCCAATTCAGCCCCAAAACATAGGTGGACGTGAAGGCTGGCGGTACCTACGTAATTCGGCGTTTGGTTTAAAATTGTAACAACACATTGAAAGGGACTTACCTTGCCTCCGAGGCGCCATTTGGGGGGCTTATGTATAGAGCCCCCAAACGCTCCCTGTCCAGCCATGCCCCAACGCCCCTTTTCAATTTTGTTGTTCATCTAACAGTTCAACTAAGCACCTCGCAGTTGCGCAATAAGTGATTTATATTAACCCCCCCCCCCCCATAACTAATAAGGCCTCCACACGTACGTTTTATTATAAGAACGAACTGAATTCAGATACGCCCCTAAATAAATTACGTACATATGCCCCCAAAATTCATAAATTGGCGTTGGGTTTTTTTAACAGGCACGCGAAAAGCCACCTAGACAGCCAAACTGTTGTATAAATAGCGATATTGTATTCCTGGCGTAATAGAAAAACGAATTATTTAAATTATTGAAAATAACTAGAATACGAAGGCTCATCCTGGAATTGCTTATCTTTATGAACCACGACGAATTCCGTGATTCCACAACAGGCCTTCTTGAAACATTTTATTTTTTACTTTGAAATGCTCGTATAAATAAAAGAGTAGAAGTGACTTACTTATACAAAGCTCGACTACGTAGGCGTAGTATCCCCAAGTGACGGCTGCCGAGAGAATCACGACTGGGAACCAGCGAACTGCCTGGAAAATACAAAAATAACTAATTAAATTAAATAAAAAGTACCTCAAAACAGCCATTCATACACGATCGGCATCGCCCCATCGGATCAACGCCGACCCCTTCTCTGGAAATTGGAAATTAGCCGCTGAACGGGGGGAGAATAATCGATTAAGCGGGGATTAGGTGCATTTCAGGTAGGGTTTTCAATAAAAACAAAGAATATATTGTAAAAAAAAGGGTATTTTAATAATGTATAGGCAAATAACACAGGGAAAAGAGCTATGACGAATACAGAAACGAGGAATTTCAAGAATTCACAACATTTCGTAGACCGTACGCAATATGATTCACTTAAACGGGACTTAAACAAAACTAATTTTTGAAAAATGACAGTCGGGTTCGTTACATTTTAAAACACTAAATTTAAAAATCGGGAAAAGGGTGTAATGAGGAAGTTGTTTCAGCATCAGCCGGAGCAAAGGGGGCGGAGCCTGTTAAACAGCGGGCGAGAACATGAAGGAGTGAAAAATGAGAGATTAAACCGGGAAAAGAGAATTGCACTTTAAAGTTTATTGTATTTGGTGGCATTGAAAGGATAGATCTCTCTCTCTCTCTCTCTCTCTCTCTCTCTCTCTCTCTCTCTTTATTTTCTCTTTATCCCTCCCGCTATAAACAAACGCGGCGAGGTTGAGTGACGTTCAGAGGTAATGAGGAGAAGGTCCGCCTCCGGAACGCACTTTAGCAGAGGCAATCTTCGCCGAACGGATATTTTGACACTTAATCGACACGTTTTCTCGTTAGAGAGGTAAATACTAGAAAACGACAAATGACGTTGCAACGCTGAGGGAAGGTAACAGAGAAAGAAGCAGAGACAAACACACACACAGAGAGAGAGAGAGAGAGAGAGAAAGAGATAGACAGAGAAAGAGACAGAAACAAAGAGGGATAGAGAGAGAGACGAATTAGCTGCCTCAGTTCCTCAGAGACATGGAATTCCTCAGCCGCCGGTTGGAGAACAGATCTCCATGCTTGGCGGAATCTATTTCCGTTCGTAGATTGAGATGCCACTCCTAGGAAGTGGTTTTTTGTCTTCCTCATTAACTCGTACCGCCTTCTATTCGGGATTCACAGAACGAAGATGTTAGCCTTAAAAGAACCCTTAACTTATGGCACTAACTGAGACGCTAACTAAACTAAGTGATGCTAAACTTGGGGGCCGCAAAGGCGAGCGTTAATAAATTCTGGCTTTTTAACCGTGCGCGTCCAAATACTACATTTTTGGTAATGTTGGTTTCGCAAAATATCTCGATTTTCTCAGTGAAAAAAAATTTGCAAAATATCTCGAGTTTCTCAGAGGAGAATCGAGTTTTTGCCAATTTGTGCCCAGAGCCGATACGCACGATTTTATTGTTGATTCTAGTGTCGAACAACTTTACAAAACATAAGAAAACAAAAAATAAAGTGTACTTTACAACGCTATATCTCCTCGAAACATCGACAAAGTGGTCATTCTTCCATGAAACGTGATACAAAGAACTGTTTTACGTTCTTAGAAAACATAAAAACTAACAAAATTGAAGTATTCGTTATTTACACCAAGAACCAACTACGTGAACATATAACTTCAAAACAATTGCATTTCACCGCCAAAATACAAAAACTCAGAAAAAAACAGTAAAATCAGTGCGTTCTATGTTTATTTCCCAGATCACACGGTGTTAGTCTGTCTCTTCGAGACCTCCTCATTCTTCGCCTGGACAGCCGGGTCGGACTTGGCCTCGAAGAGAGCCACCCTCTGGAGGACCGAAGCCTTCTCAGCCTTCTTCCTCTCCCTCTCTTCAACTTTCTCCTCCTTCTCCTCAGTTGGCACGGTGGTCGCCTTCGCCTTGGCCAGAAGCATCTCCTTCAGCAGGTGCACTTCCATCTCCAGAGCCACAATGCGGTCAGAGTCGCTGAGTGCCTTCCTCGGACGCCTCTTGGTGAGACGCTTCCTCTTTGGAGTGCACTTGTTCGTCTGCTCCTCCTCTTCTGAAATCTCCTTGAGGTGCCCGATGTGCTTCATGTAGGCGAGTTCCAGCGAATCCTTGGCTGAAAGAGGGCAACTTCTAAGCACCGGGTCTTCTCACGCTTCGGAGTCAGATGCGTCTCCTCGTCGTGGCTCAGTTGCATCGAAACCTCGGAGGTGAAGGAGGCGATGTTGCACAAGGTCTCAATTGGAGTCTCAGCCGGATCAGGAGTCACCAGAGGGCCGATCGAGCAAACCGACTCGGAGGCAGGAGGCATAGGAGATTCTGAACCGTGCTTACTTCCATTCTCCCTTTTCACTACCATTGATGTTCTCAAAGGGAGTGCAGATTCCGGCCAGCTGGTCGAACGTCGACAACGACGCTTCCGAGATCGTCTTCACCGTGAGGACCAGCGGCGAGAACAGCAGATAGCCCTCCTCATTTGGCGAAGCTGGGCTCACGGGCTCAAAGAAAGTCTCATCCGAGTCCTTGGCTTCGGGATTCAGAAGCTCCTCGTCGTCGTGGCCCATGCGGAGAGAAACTTCAGAGCAGAAGGACATGTTCTTGAAGGTCCCGAAGAGCTCAGGAGTGGTCGAAGTCGCCGCCGAAACAGAATCAGGCGTGAGGAGGGGGCCCAATGTCTCATAAACCGACTCCTGCGACACCGAAGAGTCGATGGGACTGAAGAGTCCGGCCAGTAGATTGTCCGTCGACTTCTGAGATGTCTCTTCTGAGATTGACTTCAGGGTGACCATGTCCTCCTCATCTGCCGAAGTGCCTTCGGAAGGAGCCACGTTTTCAAAGTGGGTGTCCGAATCCTTGGCTGAAAGAAGAAGCTTCTCACAGAAACCGTGACCGCTTACGTTCAGTAGCCTCGTCGTCGTTGTGATCCATGCGGAGAGAAGCGTCGGAGCAGAACGAAAAGTTCTTGAAGGCGCTGAAGAGCCCAGGCGTAGTCGAAGACACAGCCGAAACCGAATCAGGCGTCAGGAGGGGACCCAAAGTCTCGTAGACCGACTCCTGACCGACCGAAGCCTCCGACACGGAGTCAGGTGTCAGAAGGGAACCGAGATTCTCGTAGACAGATTCCGTCACTGGCGAGTCTGAATCTGTTGATAAGCCTGTCTCTAGCTTTAGGCACCAATGTTCCTTTCGCTGGGACTGAAGAGTCCGGCCAGAAGGTTGTCCGTCGACTTCTGGGACAGATTCTCCTCCGATAACAAGTGCAAATACATATGACGGTCCTCCTCGAGGGCGGCCGCGAGTTCGGAGTCGAAGATAATGGCTATAAGAAGCTTCTAATCACAATATCTTGTCTTCTCACATTCAGAAACCCCGTCGTTGTGGTTCGTGCGCAGAGACACGTCAGAGCAGAACGAGAAGTTCTTGAAGGTGCTCAAGAGTCCAGGAGTAGCCGCCGAAGCCTCCGACACGGAATCAGGCGTCAGAAGGGAACCGAGATTCTCGTAGACAGATTCCGTCACTGGCGAGTCTGAATCCTTCGATACGCCTGTCTGGAGAGCCTCTCTCACCAATGTTCCTTTGATAGTAGCTGGGACTGAATAGTCCAGCCAACAGGTTGTCCGTCGACTTCTGAGATGTCTCCTCCGAGATCGTCTCACATTCAGGAACCTTGTCGTTGTGGCCCGAGCGCAAAGACACTTCGGAGGAGAACGACATGTTCTCGAAGGTGCTGAAGAGTCCAGGAGTGGCCGAAGCCTCCGACACAGAGTCCGGCGTCAAAAGAGGGCCCAGAGTCTCGTAGACGGACTCCATCACTGGCGAGTCGATGGGACTGAAGAGCCCAGCCAACAGGTTGTCGGACGACTTCTGAGACACGGTCTCTTCCGTCTTCATTGTGAAGACCATCGGCAGAGACGCCACCCCGCGCATGGTGCTGGCCGAGGACGAAAGAGTCTGAACCAGTCTTCAGAATCAACTTCGCCTCAGCTAACCCTAGGGAAGAGGCTGGTCTTGTGCTCCGAGTTCAGCTTCTGCGTAGAGTCCAGGAGATGGTTGTCCACGTGGAGGCGGAAGAAGCGCTGTTGCTTCTTCGCCACCTTGTTCTTCTTCTGGATGGCCTTCTGGAGGCCGGAGGTCTTCTGAAGGCCGGAGGTGGCAGGGGCGCGAGACTTGTTAGTGGTCTGAGAAAGAGTGGATCATACTGAAGATGTGGGTAGTTTACGCGAGCCATTGTTGTTAGTGGGGAGTGAGTAGGCAACCGCTCCGAAGGGATGCCAGAGGCAGAATGAGCTACTCGGAGAACTGACTCACGTAATGGCTAGCGCTACGTGGACACGTGGAGTGAGAACACATTTCGGGCACGTGGAGTAAGAACGCGTGGGTCACGAAAGTCAAGGCTGAATGGGTCACGACAACAAAGATACAGTTCTCGCAAGTGCAAAAACGACAATGGGGAATAAGGCTCCAGACAGTGATAGAAAGGTGTTCAGACTTATCAGTGTCGCAGGCTTCTGTCTACAAGACTCTAAGTCTTCTGATGCTTGATTCCGTTCTGTGGCATCTTTGACACACTTCTGAGTTTTTGGGAACATCAAGAACATGTTGTTCACCTCCGAAGCACATGGGCAAGAAGGCGAAGCTTTTCAACAGTTGATGAATCATTTGGTGAATAAAGCTCTAGGTAAGTGTATAAAAGTATTTAGACTGGCCAGTGTCGTAGGATTATGTCTACGAGACTGGGCCCCCTTCTGACGCCTGTTTCGGTTTCGGATTCCTTGACAACACCTGAGCTCTTCGGTACCTTTAAGAACAAGTCGTCTCCAAAGTCTCCCCGATTATGGACAACGTCAACGAGCTTCTGAATCCAGAACCCAAGAATTCGCATTCCTACTTCGAGCCGGTGGCATCTTCCAAGGACCCTTTGTCAGAGAAGGAGGACTAGTTGAGCGTTGATCCTCATGATGAGGACGACCTCAAAAGAGACGTTGTGTAAGATCTCGAATATCAACACGTTTGTCCTCTTCTTATGCGTGATTCCGTGTCTGTGGCGTCTTCGATTATTTGTCAGTTCTTCGGAATTTTCCAGATCATGTCGTTCTGCACCGAAGTTTCTCTCCGCCCGAGCCACGACGATGGGTAGCTTCTGAATCCACCACCCAAGGATTCAGATTATTCCGATTTGGAGTTCTTGTCCCATTCTTTGCCAAATATGAACGACTATCCGCTGCCGTCGCCGGTTGTCACGGTGAAGAAGTTCTCGTAAAAGTCGTTGTCAGAGATAGCGACGTTCAAGCTGCTTGCCTGCATTTGTACTCCTTTCCAATGCAACACTGGTAAGAAGAAGAAGATCAGAAGTAAAGATGATGATTCAGTATTTCCAGTGACTTCTGCTTCGCCAGTGAACGCGAACAAGTGTATCAGAAGGATATTCCTTCCTGAATGTGCAAGAGCCACTTTGCCCCTCGAACCTTGTGACTCCTGATCGTTCCCTTTTTAACAAGGGATAGCCTATCGCCCACATCAAACAGTATTTGGAAGAAAGAATGTCAATAACTCCATTTAACCAAACCCCCCGCATTTCCTTCCAATCGTTAGATCGCGGCGGTCGGTCGAAATGGAATCCGCCGCTAAGAAGTTCTCCGCCTGGGCTACTGATCAAAGAGTCGATGGACTGGCGAGGCTTTTTCAACTCCTGGTCGACTCTTCCCCTGAGCACACTTCCGCGACCGTCTCAGTTGCGAATTCGGAAAGAAATCGAAGTAAGGAAGTGGTTTGTTTGGATAAGAACCGAGTGAAGCTACTGAGGGAGACGGAGAAGGACACGGACTACATCCACGCCAATTGGGTCAAGTTCCCTGGACATGAGAGGGTTTATATCGCAACACAGGTGAGACTTTTTCTCTATCTCTATCTCTATATCTCTCTATCTATTTCTCACTCTCACTCATTCCTCATTCCAGGACCCTTTGGACACCACTATCGAAGACTTCTGGCGTATGATTTGGCAGCAGCAGTCCCGTGTCGTAGTGAACCTCTCTTCCTGCTGTGAAAACGCCAAGACCGCCTACTGGCCCCAGGGAGGAAAAGGCTGTTCTGAGAATTTCGGCCGCTTCACCCTCACTGTCAAAGAAATGGCTTTTTCTGCTGGGAACACAGTCACTTACCTCCTGGAGCTTCTCCCCGTGGGTTGGAAGTGGAACCCCCTCCTGGTGCATCTGGTGAATTCCCTCGGTTGGATCTAAGAGACGCCTCCCGGTTCCCTCTACCTTCTGAAGATCTTCCAAAGCATCTACAGCGTCGACCTCATCATCAACCCTCTCGTTGTCCACTGCTCAACTGGTGTAGGCCGAACCGGTGTCTTCATTCTGGCCGATTCCATTCTTTTCCAACTTTTCGCCGGCCGAACGGTTAATGTAAGAAGGTTTTAAAGATGTTTTTGAACCACTGTTAAGGTTGAGGAGACGTTCAAGCAGTTGGCTTCACAGAGAGCCTCTCCCATTGCTGATGAAAGCCATTTCCTCTCGGCTGTACTGGTTGTAATGGCCTACATTGGACACAGGTACCCTGAACTGAAAAAGGAGTGGAAGAAGATGGAAAAGGAGTTTATGAAACAGTACGGAGTGAAGAAGATTAGTGAAAATTTATAGAACAAAGATATAATAAAGGATGATTTTCTGGGCACACAGTATTCTTGTTTTTGTCATACGAATACACTATCCTCACTCAGTTACTCACACACACGCAAATAGAGATAAAAACAGAGAGACAGAGAGACAAAGAGACAGAGAGACAGAGAGACAGAGAGACAAAGAGACAGAGAGACAGAGAGACAGAGAGACAGAGAGACAGAGAGACAGAGAGACAGAGAGACAGAGAGACAGAGAGACAGAGAGACAGAGAGACAGAGAGACAGAGAGACAGAGAGACAGAGAGACAGAGAGACAGAGAGACAGAGAGACAGAGAGACAGAGAGACAGAGAGACAGAGAGACAGAGAGACAGAGAGACAGAGAGACAGAGAGACAGAGAGACAGAGAGACAGAGAGACAGAGAGACAGAGAGACAGAGAGACAGAGAGACAGAGAGACAGAGAGACAGAGAGACAGAGAGACAGAGAGACAGAGAGACAGAGAGACAGAGAGACAGAGAGACAGAGAGACAGAGAGACAGAGAGACAGAGAGACAGAGAGACAGAGAGACAGAGAGACAGAGAGACAGAGAGACAGAGAGACAGAGAGACAGAGAGACAGAGAGACAGAGAGACAGAGAGACAGAGAGACAGAGAGACAGAGAGACAGAGAGACAGAGAGACAGAGAGACAGAGAGACAGAGAGACAGAGAGACAGAGAGACAGAGAGACAGAGAGACAGAGAGACAGAGAGACAGAGAGACAGAGAGACAGAGAGACAGAGAGACAGAGAGACAGAGAGACAGAGAGACAGAGAGACAGAGAGACAGAGAGACAGAGAGACAGAGAGACAGAGAGACAGAGAGACAGAGAGACAGAGAGACAGAGAGACAGAGAGACAGAGAGACAGAGAGACAGAGAGACAGAGAGACAGAGAGACAGAGAGACAGAGAGACAGAGAGACAGAGAGACAGAGAGACAGAGAGACAGAGAGACAGAGAGACAGAGAGACAGAGAGACAGAGAGGCAGAGAGGCAGAGAGACAGAGAGACAGAGAGACAGAGAGACAGAGAGACAGAGAGACAGAGAGACAGAGAGACAGAGAGACAGAGAGACAGAGAGACAGAGAAACAGAGAGGCAGAGAGGCAGAGAGGCAGAGAGACAGAGAGACAGAGAGACAGAGAGACAGAGAGACAGAGAGACAGAGAGACAGAGAGACAGAGAGACAGAGAGACAGAGAGACAGAGAGACAGAGAGACAGAGAGACAGAGAGACAGAGAGACAGAGAGACAGAGAGACAGAGAGACAGAGAGACAGAGAGACAGAGAGACAGAGAGACAGAGAGACAGAGAGACAGAGAGACAGAGAGACAGAGAGACAGAGAGACAGAGAGACAGAGAGACAGAGAGACAGAGAGACAGAGAGACAGAGAGACAGAGAGACAGAGAGACAGAGAGACAGAGAGACAGAGAGACAGAGAGACAGAGAGACAGAGAGACAGAGAGACAGAGAGACAGAGAGACAGAGAGACCAAGGGGACAGAGATATAGACACAGAAATATATACATATTCCTGGTGAATTTGCAATAATACAGCGGCTATTTCGAAAACCACAAAAAGCGCTTTCCCTGCAGATGCCTAGCTTTTTCGCTTTTTTTCGGAATTGCCTACTATAAAAGCGGGTCATTGGGCATTTTAGGTATTCATTTACTTTTGGTTCCTATTTACTTGTCAGCCTTCAAATACAACAATTATTTGTTTATTTCAGAAAACCAGCAATTTTGAACTCCCGCCATATTCTTCTTTAATTTTTGTCTGTGTGCACTGTATAACCAACATGTGTCCGGAGTGCGCTGACTTCGTCTGTCCCCAGAAGATCAACGACCTCATCACCCAGGTCTGCCGGGTGGTCACAACGGCAGCTAATGCAGCGGGAGAGTTGGAAAACCATCTCCTGGCAGACGATCCGAGTGAAGAGATGGATCTGGAGATCTTCAGGGACAAGGAGAAAGAAGAAATGGAAGCAGAGACGAAAGAAAATGAGAAAGACAGGCGCACAGATTCTGACATGGAAATCTGTGATGACGACTCGGACGATGAAGATTCTTGTTAACAAGTTTATATTTGTAATATTGGTCTTAACACGAATAAATTTAAATGTCTGGTATCTTTTCGAGAGAGAGAGAGAGAGAGACAGAGAGAGACAGAGAGACAGAGAGAGAGAGAGACAGAGAGACAGAAGAACAGAGAAGCAGAGATATAGTCAGAGAAAAACGGGCCAGCCCGACATAAACCAAAAGACAATATAAACCAAAACCGACCTCACACGATTCTTTATTCAGTTCTGCGAAGTAGTGTATTTCACCCTTCCCATTCCTTGCGAAATGTAAATGGTGTTCATATTTCCCGAGATGTGGAATGGCAACATTCGACTTGTCAGATTCTTGCATCCTTGGTGGTGTAGAGTAGGTCCACCCGTCTGGTAGTAGAACAGCCCACCCTCGTTCTAAAATCTCGTTTTCCTCTTTTACAAAATCACTTTGTTACGTAATTATCAAGCAGTCGAATATCGATCGGCGTGGAGCCGTCCTTCTCTCCGATAATTGTGAGTGCTCCCTCTTGAACCGGATGTAAATTTCCGTAAATGCTGGCGTATGAGCTCCCATCACCAGTAAAAGAAACGTACTGAACACGGTGGTACCCCAGAAGAGCGACATCTCAAAACGACCTTTCGGTTTTTCCTTGAGAGGAGTCGAGAAGGAATCTCTATGGTATAACGCAAGTTACTACAATGTCACGTAGCAGGCCTTGATGTAATTAAGGCGAATTTAGGCCTTAACTTCACTATTATGACTTAACGTTAAGGTTATTATGGTGAACTGAAGCTTGCCTAAAGGCCACACAAGTGACCCATCGTAGTATTAAGATAACTAAGGTGAACTTAGGTTACGTTAAGGGTGCTAAGGAAGCTCACTTGACAAATCGGTGATAAAGAGAGCCCCTGTAATGTTCATTTCAGTGGCCGCGTAGAGTGTTAGTGAATTGGTCCTTGTGCGATAGCCAATTTCGCGAATGTGGGTAACGCTAAAAAAACAATAGGCAGTTTAAGGATAGGGTTGTGATTTTACCTTCCAACGGCAGTGTCATCATCGAAAATGAACACATTGTCCAATGCGGCACCTTCTCCAGTGGCGTACAAATCGGGAACAGCGACTTGTAACTCCAACTAAATAACGGGATTTTTTAACGACTCTTGCTTCTCTCTCTCTCTCTCTCTCTCTCTCTCTCTCTCCTTTTCTCTCTCTATCAATCGGTCTCAACTCTATCGCTGTGTATGTGTGTGTATGTGTGTGTATGGGTGTGTGTATGTGTGCTTGTGTGTATGTGTGTATGTGTGTGCATGGGTGTGTGTATGTGTGCGTGTGTGTATGTGTGTATGTGTGTATGGGTGTGTGTATGTGTGCGCGTGTATGTGTGTGTATGTGTACCTTGCCCAGTTGGGAAACAGAAGTATAAGTGTATGCCGTTCCCTTCACCCAATCTTTGAAGTACAGTAGATTTGATTGATTATCTGTATTTGTAATCACAGTTTGTATAACACTGGAGTCCAGGTCAACTAAAACCATAATTTGAAAACCTATCGTTTAAAATCTCACATTTTTGAATTGTCACTGTAATTCCAACAGCCATTGATGAAGGATATCCCGCACTCACATTCACTTGGAATGGTTCTGAATATCGTAGCAGAATATTCAACGAATCGGTAGGATCAACTGAACTTTGCATTCTGAATTTGAAAATCTATGAAAAAATCGTGTTTAGTTACTGAAATTGGTCTGAGAAGTCGTTGTTGAGGGTTATTTGATCGTATCTGGAGGCATTGGTGGCGTTCACTTCAACAACAGCGTAAGAATGGTACGGAACTGTGAACTAAAAGAAAAAGAGATGATTGTGACAGAGAATATTGCCTGGTAACTGGTGCAGTTTCCGGGTTTCGCTAGAGTGAGGGGAAGGGACCACTGGGTGGTTACATCTATTTTTTTGGGTATACAGCCTGAAAGTAGCGTTTTTTTAATAGAAAGAGAGCCGAGAGAGAGAGAGAGAGAGAGATAGAGATAAAATCATATTCTAAAATGAAATTGACTAACTCGGAAGAGGTGCTCCCAGAGTAGCTGTGAAAACTCCAAGAAGGATGAAGAGCATGGCGAACTGTTCCTTTTGCTCCATTCTCACTTTTATGTACAAAACGGAGAAGGCAATTCGTAAAATTCATGGTGACAATGACGTAAGGCTAGAATGACAAAATGTTCATATTCCTAAATGATGATTAAAGCGGGGGAAAATGTAATCTTCGAGTTTTCGATCATAGGAGCCGTGAAGGTGTCTAGTTTGAACTTGTAATCTTGAAACTGTAGGTCATCAATTTACCGGAGTACGGTAGCCAACCGAGCTACAGTAAGACGAGATTGGGATAAATACGGTAGCGCATCAAAGACCTTAAGAGATAAGAGGACCATAAGGGCCGGAGATTAGAGCATCGTAATCCTTGTAGGAGCGAATGCTTTGCTGTTTTAGAGTAGTAGCGGTGATTACTGTATTGTGGTACAAGGTTGAGCATCTACCGTAATCCTCGCCACAGTCTAAACCCGGGCAACTGTATCAGGCTACAGTACTCCGGAGACTTTTCACTACCCACTTCAGATGCCGTGGGCAAGGGTGGCTACGGGCCCGGCCCGCAGCCCGAGGTCAAAAATTCCAAAAGTTGAAAGAAAAGTTTTTCACGAATTATGTACAGGAATTGCGTTTCTATTGTACCTAATGTATAAAACAACTATGGCAAAAAAGTTTTGAACTGGGGCAACTTCGGATTACCAGTCCCACCTCTTAGCCACTCGGCCATGAAAAACATACAAAATTTATAAATCTTCCTTCACACGGTCTGTTTGCACAATTATAACTATGTTTTGCAACAAACAGAACTTAAAAATAATTACTTTGAAAAGAGTTACATTTAAAAATAGATTTTCAAAAAAAGTGGGGCCGGCCCATTTCTCAGATTTTCTCGGCCCGGCCCGCTGATCCGCCACCCTTGGCCCTGGGGGGTTTCTTTGCCTCTCAATGCCTCTATCTACCTATTCTCGACCTTCCGCCTCTGCCCGCCCATCTATTTCTCTGCTGTCGATCTCTCCCTCTCTCTCTGGCTCCTTTTCCAACAACATATATAGATTACGCCACTTTCCTCTATCTCTCCGCCTCGTATCGATTTCTATTCCCATATTTACACGGTTTGAACAAACTCTAACAAGTAAATATCTTCATGCTCTATCCATAACAACAACAAAAACAAAACAACATGACCTGAGATCACTGGTTGAACAGATTCAAAAGAGTTCCCTGAGCTTCGACAACCGGTTTAACGTCTTCTGAAACCTCAGTCTACTTCCCTTTTTCAAAGAACCCACCTGGCTGTGGAATATGCATCTGTATATTTCCTGGCGGTGGGCACCACCTGTTGTGTTGTCTGAGACTCAGCTGCGACTTGAACATTCGGGTGCAGCCGGGGCACGAAAGGCTCCTCTCTTCGTCCGAAAGCATGTACTGCAACACGTCTTCGTCGCTGAAGCCGTGTTGGAGGCGGAGGTGGCGGGAGAGCGCCTTGCGACCGATCCGTTTAGAGCAAACCATGCAGTGACCGGCTGAAAACAAGGATTAGAGCATGTCTACATAGCAATCTCGGTTTCAAAAAAATCTGGCGGAAAAAACTCACGCGGAGGGCGGTAGACGTTCTGCGGAGGGAGAATGTAAGTCTTCTTTTTCTGAAGATAACTCCTTATTAAAGGACTGTGCGGATTACCGTACTCTAACGATCCCCAGATCCATTTCTGCGTCGAGAGCCTCCTTGTCCGGCTTCATGTCCATCTCCTCCGCATTTTCTTCACCCATCAGCGGAATTTGAGGAATTTCGTGGTCTTCCTCTAGCAGAGCGAGAACGTTTATACCTTCGGAGGGGATGACCTGAGGCTAAAAATGATCTTTTCAAAAAGAAAATGCATTAATTACCTGGTAAATGGAATGAGAAGGAGAGACAGACGGCTGGCAGAAGGGAGGTTCGATCGATGGAGGCGAGGGAATCGCATTGTCAGGCTCAACGGCTAAAATTGGGTAATTTGATAGGGAACACACCATTGAAATGTCAGTAGGACCAAAATGAACAATTTTGGTACCACACACGGAAAAACATCGACCGTGATTTTCGGTTGAGGCGCGTCGAGCCGAAATTCTTACTTGGGGGACTCGCGACACCCCACGCACTGTGGGCGGGGTCGTGCAAAATGGACCTCACAGATAGCTTGCTCGTGTATGAGTCCCCCATTTCAGTGAATCCCCCACGTCCATGACCCGGGGTTCTCACGGGCCGGGCCAGCTAGAAAATTTTGATCGGCCCGGCCCGAGTCGGCCCATTTTCCTTGGACAAGCCAGTCAAATTGCCACCCACACGACCAGGGTTCGATCCCTGTCGGTGACATTCTTTTTTTGTACGACTAATATTGATTTTAATGTTAATAACAAAAACTATTAAGTTAATTAAAACAATTTGAAAAATTAGTATACCGATTTAAAAATTTAAAATTTATATTTTCATACATGGGCCGGGCTGTCTCAAAAATCCCTTGGCCCGGCCCGGGTTGTCATTTGAGAACCCCGCTTTTGGGGGACTCGGTGCGTAAGCCCCCAAATGGTGTCTCGCAAGCCCCTCACGTCCACCTATGCTAAAAACCCAATTTTAAGGCCTTAAGGCCAACTGTCCCACCTGGTAGCTCCTTGAAAAGCAGATCCAGGCCCTCTTCTGCGAAAACATCACGCCGATATTTCCCTTTGTTTCCACAGTTTGTCCATCCCATTCTCCCACCGACTCTGTTAAAGGCGAACATCTGAAGAGGGTCAGCGAAGTTGGCCAACAGATCGAGCTGGCCCGGAGAGCTCCTCCCCGCAGCTTCTACTTCCTGTGCTTCTGCAACTTGGGGTACCCCCTCCTCTGACTCCTCTTCTTCTTTTTCCTTAACAACGGATAAATTTCCGAACATTCTGTATCCCAAACCTCCCCACTCGACTCCTCCTCGTCGCTCGATTCCACGCCACATTTCAGCTTCTTCCTCTTCTTCCACACGTCGCTCAACTCGCCCATGTGCATTTTCGCTATCTTTTCTGAAAATATACCGATTTATGATTGGAGCGTTCACGCACCCCTGTGAATGGCGATGGCGTCATCCGTCATTCCGTGAATGTTCCACAGGTGCAGCTTGAGGTACTTGACGGAGATGTATGCGTTGCACTTGGGACAATCGACACCTGAAAGAAAAGAACATTATAAGCAGCTGGTTGGTAATAACGTTTTAGTTCTTGACACCCGAGTGTACGACAAATGGTATCCACTTTCGATCTTAGACACCCGACTAACTCAGGAGACTTTTCTTTTGTTAAAGACATCCGGCTGGAAAGAACATTTTGCTTGTTATGTTATTGACACCCGGTTGTAAGCCTAGTTAGCTCTTATATGCACATATCATAGGACCATTTCCGCTCTTTTTGACACCCGGCTGGCAGGACTATGTTGTATTATGAATCCCTTTACGGCGAATCCGGCAATATAACTTCCGGCAGAAGAGAAACACTGCAGCACGTCAACGGATTTTAATGGTCCCGATACGATGATACCAGAATGCAGCTGTTGATATTGGTTAAATACGACTATCAATCGTGTCGGGACCTAATCCTGCGATATCCCCACACCTGGTCAACCTACTACCGCAGGGGGATATTTTGCGACAGCCCCCTCTATTAGGAGAAGTTTTTAAAATTTTCGGCGCCCCCCCCCCCCACGAAAATTGGGTAAAAGTCAAATTGCGACACCCTCGCCGCCGCGGCTCGCGGAGGTTGGCCAAGTATGAATATCCCTGGCATTTTGCCAAAGACGTCGGCTACTGCAGCTCTGGACACACCGTGACTTGGCTGTTGACACCGCGCTGGAAGGACTAATTGGCTCTTAGCGAAACTCGTAATATTAGTTGTACAAAAAAGAATGTCACCGACCGGGATCGAACCCTGGTTGAGTAGGTGGCAATCTGACTGGGTGGTCCAAGATAAACGGGCCGACCAAAATTTTCCAAATGGCCCGGCCCCGCCCGTGAGAACCCCGGCGGTAGGACCATTTTGCAGCCTATACACGCCCTCTGATTGACAGCCGTGCTGATAAACCCTGCCTACCAATATATCTGGTTCCCTTCCTTTTCCTCTTCTTCAGATTCGCCTTGTACTCGTCTATAACGGCCTCCGAAAACCCGTGAACTTCTCTCAAATGCTGCCTGAGGGCTCGATTTCCCACACGACAGTTGCGACAGGGAAACTCTGGAACGTTGGGGTGATTTTGTGTCTTTTTGGGCAAAAACTCACTTCTTGGCGCCCAGCTCGACCGCGTCCTTATCCTCTGCGACATGACAAGCTTCTGAAAAATAAAGTGAAATTCGGAGAAAGGCAAAGACAAACCTTGGAATCCGCTTCAAAATCCCTGTCACTTTCATCGGATGAGGCAGACTGGTCTAAAAATGATCGTTAAATGAAAACTGAATAGGTAAAACTACCGCGCTCACTCAGTTCCTCGGAATTGTCGGGAGTTCCGGCAGGCGGGGGAAGGAAACCCATCGCTCCTTGACAGACCAAGAGCATCTCTTCTAAAATGAGAAAATTTAAAAATAGCTTTGTGTGGCACAAACGGTGGATGGGACAGAAAAGAAAATACACAAAATAGGGTACCGTAAAATCCAAGGCACACCAAGGTTCTCACGGGCCGGGCCATTTGGAAAATTTTGGTCGGCCCATTTACCTTGGACCACCCAGTCAGATTGCCACCCACACGACCAGAATTCGTTTCATTCCAGTATGCGCGCAGAAATTTCACAATGAATGTAGAGAAATTACGCGCCCATAATATCACAATCAACTGCTTAGTACTGTATGGGCACGAGAGCCATTGCAATCGCTACGAGACCCGGCTATCGTCGAATGCAATTTGACAGGGTGTCCAGGATCAAGGAAAAACATTGACCGTGACTTTCGGTGGTTGAAGAGGTCGCGAAGAACCGAATTGCCCACTTGGAGAACTCGCGCCATACATTAATGCAATGAGGGGTCCCGCAAACGAACCCCACGAGTAGTTTGTTCATGTATGTCTAGAGCACGGTAAGTTCATCGCACAAGTAAAAATGAATCAAAGCAATCTGCTAACACTGTCTGGCTGGTCCCGCCACGATTAACCGGGCCATCAAGTGGGCATCTAGCCAGGTTTGGTTTCGTCAAGATGGCAAGATTTGAAAAACCAAATGTTGTTTTGGCCAACTTGACTTTTAGGCTTGTCGTGCCGGGCATAGCTGGACGTGAGGTGCTCGGGATACCTACATAATTCACCACTTGGCTGAAAATGCTAACAAAAAACTAAAAAGGGGCTTGAGTTGCCCGTCAAGCACCATTGGGGGGGCTTACGCTTCCAGCCCCCAACGCTGAACGTCCAGCTATGGTGCCGGAACCAGAAAGGCCGGCCCACGAACCCACCCATAACTTTTGGGGTAACGAATGGGGTAGCCCCCCTTAAGTCTTGGCCTACCGAGCTGAATTTTACCAAAATACTGCTTAACCCCGCGTTTTTGGGGCCTCTACCCCCGCTAACCTTAGATAAGCTGACTATACCCTCCCGAGCTATGGCCCTTTTTTTTTCGAAATCATCTAACCACTGACCGAGAGAAGAAAACCGGCTCTCCTCGATGTTGTGGTCTCCGAACTGTGACATCCACTCCTCCACCTTCTGCTCCATTTCGCTGATCGCGTCCTCCCTCATTTTAACCGTCGCCGAGACAACATCCACCGACCTCGGAGTCAAATTCTACAAAACGCACTATAAAATGGCATGATAAACCACATGAACCCACCGTGTCAAACATCTTCAGAATCTTGCCCACCGTCACTGCGCGTTCGACATTCGCCCTCCAGTAGGTGTCATTCGGGTGAAAACACGAAAACGTGCTTCTAAAAGTGAACAAAATAAAGTATTAAGCTGGAAAACAAACTCAAGGAAGCCGTAGACTTGTCCTATTGTGAGAGAACTGAAGTTGGCGTTCTTCAGAGCGAGAAATACGAGTTGGTCGTAGGAGAGGAACTGCACAACGCGTTGCTTAGTGACTTTAACGCCTTAAAAACAAAGATACTACCTTAAGAAACCTTAGAGTTACCTGAAATCCCTTTGCCTTTCAAAGAACTTGTGTCCACAGTTGATGTAGAGGGCTCTTCCAATCCATTTAGCAAATAATCCGCAATTTCTACAATGACTAAATATTAAGAATTGTAATTTTTAAGACTTACGTGATAAATCTCCATCCTGGCTCCCTTCTTCCTTGGATTTCCGTCGCTTCGGGCTCAAAATGTCGTGGATATCTGAACGCGGAGCTTGAAAATGAAAAAAAACCCGTAAAACCAACCAATTCCTTCACTGTGGCTTCTCCTCCTGCACTCCTGGAAACCCTCAAAAGCTGTCGGACTAACATCATTGCCTGAAAAAAAGGGTTATGAAGGAAAACAACACAACATCTACCTGGGGCTAAATCAGTCCCTGTAAGTTCATCTAACATCCTATTAATATCTGAAAATTTAACTATTTCGTGTAAGTATTATCAAAATCGCAGTGAAAACTTTAAAAATACAGATTTTAAAACAAAATATCAAAATTACGTAAAACGCGCACAGTATTACATTCAAGAAACCAGTTATCGTGGCGGGACCAATCACATTTCGCCAAGGACGCAACTGAATTCGAACAGTTTAACACTCATTTTCTTTTGTTTTGCGGGGGTTTCTTGTTATTTATTTTCCATATTTGTGTGTTACGAAAAATTCCGACAGCTAAATTTATTTTAAAAATTATTGTAACATGAGATTTCTTCGGGTTCGAAGGATGAAACTTCAATCAGTTTTTTGAAAGAATTGCGTCTGCAATCTCGTTATCGGAAACGTCCATATTTCAGTTTTTATTAGTCACGGATTTGCTGCATTTCGAGCCACCCGTAGCTACTATTGACTGCGTGACTCCTATTGACACCTATTTGAATGTTTTCTTCTTGCTACTGCCACCCCGCTGTTATTAACACCCATGTACTATGCCCTTCAAAACCTTTAATTTCAGGTATTTTCCCCTTCTAGTCTTCGGTAGATGTGGCCAGTCATCTACGCCCTGGGTAAGTTTCTCTCTCTCTCACTCACTCTCTCTCTCTCTCTCTCTCTCTCTCTCTCTCTCTCTCTCTCTCTCTCGCTCTCTCTCTCTACAATCCTTCCTTTCAGGATCCCGGTTCTCCCACTACCTCGTCCTGCCGGTGGCCGCTGTGATCGGCACAGTCGGCTACTACGCCGAGAAGAAGCTGTTCCCCAAGCAGAAGACCGTCGCCTACCTCGAGACCTCCATACAGGTAGAGGTTTAAAGTTTAAACGGTGGTAAATCGGTGGTTTCAGGAGCAACGCGAGCAGCGGCAGTCCGCCGGCCAGTCGCCGTACAAAACGCCCGACTCCCTAGGACTTTTGAAACCGCGGCCGGTCGATTGACGTCATCTAGGCCATGTTTAGTAGATCTATCTATAGATTTATCAAATAAATATACTTTATGGGCTTGGCATTGTGATGTTACAACGAAGACAACGAGGTAGCCGCTTGGCAGGTTCTTCGAAATTAGTGGTCAGCGTAACAATTTAGATAAATTGTTTTGTGGGAACCTGGGTCTCGCAGCGACGGTGTTGGGGTCCGGAGTGATACACCACAGAGCGACAATTTCTCCGGCCCAAACGACTTTTTCTCCGAGCGACATTTTCTCCGACTGCGACCTTTTCTCCGAATAAGATTCGTTAACTGGTTTTCACCACTTATCATATTTTTTACCCTTTTCGATCGTTTTCAATACATAACAACTTTTTCTTTGAAGCAAAAGAGCAAAATTGCAAGAAAACAAATTGTAACGCGAAAAATATGACAAAGTAAGGGGAAAAAAGTTGTGCATGATATGAGTTGTAAGAAAATAACGCAGCAATACTATTTTTTTCAAACATTTCTCAATTTATGAGACCGCAGGGGTGCATTTTCCGACACTCATCCCTATGTAACAGTTTTTAAATTCAGCGTTTTCATCGGCGACAAACCTTACTCCATAGAAAAAATGGGGCAATACTCAAACTGCCGCATTCCCGCCGTCGCAGCGCGCGGAATTTGGACGAGTACCTAAGGTTAGCGTGTAGAAACTAGACGCATAGGTCAGTTGCAAAAAAAAATATGGCGCATTTCATGTACAAATTAGACGGTCAATTTGAACGCTGGTACGAAAGTTACGTTTAAAGTTACTTTTCATGCAAAACTACAACAAAGAATCCAGCACGATTTGAATTTTCATTAAAAATGTCTTTAAAAGCCAAAAACAAAAATTTTAGACGGGAAAATCCAATCGGAGAAATTGACGCGGAGAAAAAGTAGCCATTGGCGGGAGTTTTGAAATTTTCGGAGAAAGTGTCGTTTTTTCGGAGAAAAACTCGCGGAGAAAATGTCGCGAAGAAATTGTCGTGGAATGTTATAAATAGCAATGCAAAGTTGTATTAATGTACAAAAAACCGGCAAAAGTATGGCCAAAAATATTAAATTTGGAATTACGCGCAAATTCAGATTTTAAATTCCCGCGTGGTCCCGAATGGATTTCCGCGGCCACGTGGCACGTTCACGAAATTTTCGTGAATCGATTAATCGACTTTCATAAATTGGAAGTCGTTTTTGTTTATAAAAGTTTAGTTTTGAATAAAAATCATTTTCCCCAATGAATACATCTTATTTTTATGCAGAATTGCTAAATCTGCTCTACCAAGAGTTGGTCTGTTAAGTGAATATTCATCTGAAAATTAAATGTATTTCTTGATGTAGTCTGTGTGATACAAACTTCTTTTCACTTATTCTACTTTGTATACTCAACCCCACTTTTAGAATGATTTTTCAAGAAATCCCTGTTGCCCCGTCGATGTTTTGGCGCCCCTTCGACATAAAGGGTAACCCGTTCCTACTCGATACTAACAGTTCACCTTCTTTTTTTTGTTTTACCGACTCCACCCTCTGATGCGTGGGAAATGTGCTTTTCCTATTAGCATAGCTCATTTTCGCTGTATATTTCCGCGAATTCCGACTTGGAATATATTCGAAGGTGGGTTTCAGAAGAAAATGACCGTCAAGGCCTCCTCTCCTCCACTCCTCCTCTTTTCGGCCGACGGACGGTCGTCCCAGTGGAGCGAAGAGTGAGTGCCTTTCTTCTGTTGGATTTAAAGGTCTGTTTCTTCAGAAAATGTTCCCCATGGAGTACGGTATGAAGCTCGAGGCCCCGCCGAATCCTTTCCCGGCTGTTCCGATGCCCGCTGTGGATCCTGTCATCCAGGTGTGTTCCTGCCAGTCGTTTGATTGTCATAATAGAATTTTGAAGATTTTCTGCGGCACCCTGTCGGCCCGTCTGCACTTGGAGTACTTCCAATGCCCTGGAATCCACCAGCCGTGCATCGAATACGATGGGGCGCTGATTTCGCCGAAGGAGTTCTGCTACCGAGCGAACAAGGACAAACAGAAGGACTGGAAGGGCAGCATCAGGGCCGGGAAACGCAGTCTCAGGTGGGAATTCGGATCCAAGCAAGGGAATATGGGATGTTTTATGGAAATAAAAGCTGAGCCGCATAATTTGGCTCCTGACAGCCGACTGGCAGTTGATTTTTGACGAAAGAAAAACCAACCGCTTCGACAAATTCGAGAGGGAAAATGAAAATTTTAATAAATTTTTAAAATTTATCGATTAATCGATGTCTGAGACGATGAAGCGACGCGGCTGACAACCTAAAATTGGAAACGACAGCGGCTGAAACTTGCTGTTGGCCTCCGATCATGCAAACGCGAAATCCTGATTTACCAAATTACTAATTTTAATATTTATCAAAGTTTGTATTGTGCCCGGTGTTTAACAACCTGGAAAAGTAATAACCTTTGTTGCGCATAGTTTTAACGAGAAGGGCCGAAGCGGGCCGGGCCCAGAAAAGTGTCGGCCCGGCCCGGTGTGTAAACGTAAACGTCAAATTAAAATGTCTTTCAATCGGAATTTTAGCGTACGAACGATAAAATTGTTATACCCAGCAAGCACATTTATAATATAGCTGTCGTCAAAGCGGCATCCTGCCAAAAACGACCTTAATGCAGCAGACATGCGATGCACAGGCGGAAATAGTGTGCAACTGGCCGAGACGCAGAGAAAAAGCGGCTTTCCCCCCAAGCATGCTCGTTTGGCGACTGCTATAATTCCATTACGCATTTAAACTAATTCTAATAGTAATCAGCATCGGAAGATCTATTTTTAAGAATTTCAAGAAATTTTTCTGATGGTGCGCAAATTTCGTCACCAACCTCAGCCTAAATAGCCCATGCTCCCGCGCAGGAGCTTGGAGCATGGGCATAAGTTAGAAAAAATAAAGTGTCCCGACCGGGATCGAAAATTCTAATCATATTATTTCCAGGTACATGATGGAGATCAAGGCGATTGACTTTTTCAACCACGCGCAGGTGTGTTCCGGAAAGTGCCTGAGCCGTAACCAGTCCGGCGATCGGCAGCTGGACGCCAAAAAGTGATTTATCCTACCGTACCCTTGACCTACCGTATTCCAGGAAGGCAGCGATCCCCGTGCCCACCTACTCCATGCGCTCCATGTTCGACCCCTCGGGTTTGTCTTTCTTTTCTTCTTCTGCAGCCATGTCAATTCCAGCCTTTGCGTCCTTCGGTATGCCGCCCCAGCTGCCTCCCATCTTCGCCACCCACCAGAACTCCGTGGGAATGCCCATGATGGTCCACGACCCTTCACAAGAGCTTCTGAAGGAAACAAAGCCGTCGCCGACGATGCTCCTGGCTTCGCGTGTGGGAAAGGCCCGTCAGTTTGAGGCTCCGCAGCAGAATGGAGTAATGTCGGCCAAGAGACTCCTGAATGCCATCGACACCGGTCAGTTGGGAAGGGATTTATGGAAAACATCGCGCGTTTCAGATCCTCTGATGTTCTGGAACGAGGTCCGCCGCCTGCAGTTGATGCCCGAGTTTCTGGATTTGGCCACTACCCACGTGAGCAACATCTGCGTCACCGCCGGAGACGACACGGCCAATCTAGGTCAGTTGGATTACTGTAGTCACGAGTTTATGTGTAGTGTACTGTATCTTCTTTGTTCAGGAGACGTTGCCCCGTCGCTGAGTCGTCTGACGCACGCTTTGAAGCTCCAGAAGTTTATCATTTCCCGTATCCAGGCCCAGCAGAGCAACCATTTCGCCGGTTTCATCCCCGTCGATCCGATTATTGAGAACGCAAGTTTCATAATGAAATTTAACCAACTGATATGACTTCAGAAGGCGCCTGTGGGCATCGGACATCCGGCGGAGGGAATGGAGGCGCCGCAGCAGCCCATCGGAGCCACCAGCGACCCGGAGATCTTCTGCGACCTCTCGAAGCCGCAACAGCAGCCGAACGACAGCACTGGTTTGTTTATATGAATATCTGGTTAATGTGTACTTTGTAGTTTCATCCCAGCAACCTCAAGCGCCCTCCCGTCTTCTGAAACGTCGCCAATCGGTGGACAACAACGAAGTAGCCTACAAGAAGACAATCATCGAACTGGAGTAGAAGGCCCTCAAAATCAATCTAAATCCAAGTCAATGGATCGATTATAATACGTGTGATATTGTTCTTTGTAAAGAGATAACTTTATAAACATTATTTTAAATATCGATTTTTACGCCAGTCTAGCAATAACCACACAGATCGCCAGTGTCCTTCCAATGCGCCCGGTGTTTAACGCGAAAATGTCAATATTTTGTGTTAATAAAATGTCAATATCTCATTATGGCATGTAAGCGGATGTGATTACGATCAGTGTGGAAGGTGTAACTAACTATCTCTCTCTCTCCGTCCTTCTATCTCTCTCTGACTCAGTCTCTCTCTAACAAACTTTCACGTGAAAGTGAGTTCACTGGATCACGCAACTATAGCTGCCGCCAAATGTGAATCACCAGAAGCCAAAGCCCCGCTGCGCGGGTCTTCGCCTTCTGGGTTCGGCGGCCTTCGGTCGCCTCAATGTGTTCTCACGGCCTTCGGCCGTTCGATTTGGCGGCCTACGGCCGTTTTTTGTTGCAAGCTTCAATAAACTTTTCCCCATGGCCGAGCTGGGGGAAAAGAAGGGGTGCACCTTTATGCAAATTGCGTTGCGCTGCTAACAAACAAAAAGACAGCCTTCAAATGTATATAAGGATGCCAATAAAATTAGAACGTTCCACTCCAATGTGTCTTTCTTTTGTTCAGAATTATTGTTTTAGAATGGTTATACGTTTCTTGCACTGTTAGTTGTTCCTATAAACACGAGGTAGAGAGAGACAGAGTCAGATAGAAAGGTAGAGAGGGAGAGGTAAAGAGAGATCTAGAGAGAGCAGGCACGATCAGTCCCCCTAAAACAGTATTTGTTGAAAAAAACCGCTTATGACAACCATAGGCCGCAAGATACCCGCAATCAAACCCTTCTTTGTCAACAAAAGGTCGCTATATGCTCCCGGCAAAACGAAACAAAAAAATGGCTAGTAAAGTTTACCACGCAACTCCGTTTAACAGCACCACATTGCACAAAAACAAACGAGACATAAATAAAACAATTATGCATAATCTCTGTGCAGAGAATCGGAAAGGCATTGATTGGAAGCGGCGGATCCCGTTTGGAACACTAAGAATGACTAGAATAAAACTTGTACAGGTAAGTGACACAGGCGATGAGCAGGCTTTAGCTGTAGCTACGCGAGAAGAAGAACTCCCCGTTCTCGCTCAGTTCGTCCATCGACGCTCGCCGAGAGAAGAGGTATTCGCGCTCCGTCTCATCCACGTCGACCTGAAAATACCCCCAGGTTTACCACATGAAAGTGAAAGGATTGGAAATTACCTCTTCGACTTCGTCTCCAATTTTCGCCCGCACTGCGAGCTCCTCCATAGCCTCGTAGTCCTTGGGAACCGCTCCTTGGCTCTGAAATCAAATTAACATAAACGACATTTGGTGGTGATTTCGTAATTTAGCAATGGAGCGAAATTACCCGCAGGCGATTTTGGGCTTGAGTGGTCCCATTTTCGTGATCATTTTCCAGATAAAATACCGGCCAAATGTGAAAACTAACGCAAACTAAAGTGTAGTTCATGCCAAAACTACTTCGGAACCACGTGCCAATTTTTTTGATGTTGTTCCAAGAGTAAACCGCGCAATATAGGATACTCAGGTGGTGTACGCAGGCAAATCTGTCGAAGTCGATTGGCGAAGACTATAACCCTTACCTGAACCCAACACGTGTCCAAAATCTGCTCTGCGGACAATCTCTGATCCATGTCGACTTGGACCAGGCTGAGGATTAAATTCTTCACACTCCAAGAGATCTAAAGAAGAAATTTATTTTAAAAGTTGAATAAATAAATGCCTACCGTGTCCCAGGAAGGCGAAGGGAAGTAGAAGGTCCCTCTGATGATCTGGCGGAACAGCTCTTCTTGTGACCCATCGGAGCTGGAAATTGGGGTTAAAATCACAGAAAAAGAAGAAGTTTTACCTTTGGAAAGGAGGGAACCCGCACAACATCACGTAGATGATCACTCCCGTCGCCCAAATGTCCACCCGCTGGTCGTACCTGAAGCAGAATTCATTGAAATGACCATAGCGATTTCGCCCCAACTACGATTTCGGCAGACAATTTTAAAGGACTATGGTCAATCATACAAAATCCTCCCTACTCACCCGTTCCCCGTGAGCACTTCGGCTGCCACGTAGGTGGGCGTTCCACAGATCGTGGTCAGCATGTCTCCATCCTCCGACAGCTCCGTGGCCAATCCGAAATCGGCCAGTTTCAGAGCCAACTGCCCTCCCGCTCCGTAGAATAACTAAATATATCGATTAAGAAAAGGAAGAAAGGAAAACTAACCAATAAATTCTCGGGTTTAACGTCCCTATGGACGATGTCTCGTTCATGCAGATATCTAAAAAGAAATCAGTTGCGACCGAACAAAAAGGAACGAACCCTAAGGCACTGACGAGACACGTGGTGAGGGAGGCGGCCTGTGATTCAGGAATCCGTCTCACGGAACATAGGTGCTCGAAGAGGTCTCCTCCCTGAATTACCGTAATTTAACGCATTATAATTTAGATTTCAAACAATCATGTTGAATTCTATTTTCTACCAAGAATGGTCCAACTTTGACGGCTCAGAAGGTCTCGCCAAGAAAAAATTTATATACGACTCGCATAATTCGAGGGGGTTCGCAAGGTTCGTCTTAGTCCATTTTTAAAGGGCGGGAGTGCCACAAACCTAAGCAAGGAAGCTGTGCCCCTGTATGTTTTCTACAGAAGGCGTTTCATTTGTAACAATTAACTACTTTCACTGTCTTTTGGTTATCGCGAATTTAATAATCTCGTCACCTTAAAGTAAGCTTTTTTTACCTTAAGATTCAAGCCATGTGACAAACAAACATACTAACCTTAAGGAAACCTTAACGTCGCCTTATAGTTAGTTACCTTGAGGCCACGATGGGCCACCTTAGTAGAATTCAAGGAAAGTTCAGTTACCTTAGCTGCCTTATTGCTAGGGATGATTCTCTTAGCAACCTAAAGTTAATTTTCTCCACCTTAAGGATGCGTTGGGTTAACTAAAAAGCCTTAAGGCAAACCTTAGTGGACTTCCCGAGTTAGTACCATTAAGGCCATGGTTGCTTCCTTCATCAATCGGTCACCTTAGCATACTTAAGGACCTGCCTGACAACTTTAGTAGCCAGAAGAGTGTTGTATTAGTTGGTTTTAAACAAATAAAAAGATCCCTGACGGTCCCTCTAAAAGAAACATACATCGATGAGTTCGAGTGCGAGGTAGTGGCTTCCGTCGATGTCCCAGTGGTCGAACATCCTCACAATGTGTTCATTCTCCAGTTTCTTCATAATCGAAAGCTCTGATTCGATCAGGGACTCCTTTCCGTACGTGTTCTCGCGGGAGATGAATTTCAGAGCCTGTCGCTCCCCGTTTTCCCTGGAAATTGTGGTATTTGATGAGAGACGGAGCATTGAATTACTTGTTGTTCACTTCGTAGACGAGGGCCGTGTTTCCGTCGCCGAGCAGGCGAACCACGGAAAACACTCCGCTGAGAGGGGAGGGCAGGTGACGAGCTGAAAAGAGAGGAATCCGAGAGAGAGAGAGAGAGAGAGAGAGAGAGAGAGGGAGAGAGAGAGAGAGAGGGAGAGAGAGAGAGAGAGGGAGAGAAAGAGAGAGAGGGAGAGAGAGAGAGAGAGAGAGAGAGAGAGAGAGAGAGACTCACCGTGTTCATCGGGAACCACCGACCCACAGCGGTCCTCCCTGAGGCTCTCATTTCTCGAAGGCATCGCTCGTTTCCTCATCGGCAGTCGACAGCCTCCTCTCCGATTCGTAGCCACCCGTTTGTATTCTAAATCCCTATTTTAACAGCTAAAATCCCAGCTACCGTACCCTCCGACATGACGTAAAAGTCCTCCGCATTGTGTTTCTCCGTGCCGTATGCGATAAAAACGTCGATTGGTCCGAAGAAGTCCTTCAGACAAGTCACCGGTTTCCCGGAGATTGTGAAGATTTTCCTAATCGCTCCGGTGTCCAGCTTCACCACAGCCGTCAGGTCGCGCATCACTTGGTCAAAGGATCTGGAAAATAGAAATAATAAAATAACCAAAGAAATCCGGCTTACCTGGCACTCCGTTTGTTCAGAAGATGCCGCACGATCTTGCGGGGTTTCACGCCGCTCCGGATTACGGTAATGATGCGGGGCTCGACGAAATCCGTCGGCTCCTGGAAGGGGAAAGTCAGAAAATTAAAATTCAAGGCAAATATGGCTGTCGCCAAACGAGCATCGGCTATTAAAAGCCGCTTTTTTTCTGTGTCTTCGCTTCTCGCATGCTATTTCCACCTGAGTATCGGACGGCTGCTGCATCAAGGCCGTTTTTGGCAGGATGCCCGTTTGGCCACAGCTTGAGCCATGTTGACACCTGGCTGGCACAAAATACGAACTTTTATCTCCTGGGGGCAACAGTATCGCCTGGGGGCAACAGTTGTAGAGCCTACAGCAAGCCATACTTCGATAAAAGGCCGCGAGACAAATTTGGTGAAAGCCCCTCTAGTAAACGTTACAAAAACGCTTGCAGCGGACCCTTCATTAACAAAAATTTAAGTAAAATGCGAAGAGCAACAGTCACACCGCCACATCTTGCGGGGTTTGGCAAGGCTTGTAGCAAGCAGTCCAGCTAAGTTTTTCGCCATAACTAAATCGTTTGATTCCGTGACAATGTTCCGCTGTTGTTTATAAAGTTTTCCAATGCAGAGGAGAGCCGGTTCTCCCCACGACCAGAATTTTCTGCAGAAATTGCACGGTCACGTTCATTTGTCCGAGCGATTCGGCCAAAAGATTTGCTAAAACCTAAAAATGTGACGGCCATATTGCGAAACTTGACAATTTGTGGACTCGATGGTGCGATGTAACTATTAAAATACTAAAAAGAAAAAATCAGAAACATAAACTAACGGGAGGATTGTCGTTGATGGTGAGGGCGGGCATGGACTGTTCGATGTTCTTCGACCGGGACAGCGTCAGATTCCAGGAGGGCTCCTTGGCATTCACGTAGTCCATCGGTTTGAAGGCTTCGCTACTAAAACAATCCAAGTTAGAGAGAGAGAGAGAGAGAGAGAGAGAGAGAGAGAGAGAGACTGACCTGGCGCAAACGTATGACTCTCCGTCTTCGAACTGATCCACCTCCGTCACCCGAAACTGAAACAACGAAACATTTGCCCCCATTTTGCCTTCAAAATACCTGGCCATCGATGGTGAAAATGTGCCTAATTCCATTCGGTAGGTACTGGGAGTCGCCCATCGTCCTGGCCAAATCCTCCATGAGAGGGCGCATGCTGCGCACACGGTCCGTGTGCAGGGCGTAGATCATTCCCTGAAAAAGTAGGAATGTGAACATGATGGTCGAAGATGTCTGTGGCGCACCGGTCCATCCTATTTTTATGTCCAAAATTTTGAGCACATCGAGTCTGCAGTACTCGGTATACTCACTGCCATTTTTGCAGAGAATACTTTTTCGGAGCTTACTTTTCCTTTTCCCGGAAAGCGAAGGTGCGTAGGGTTCTCTCGGACAGGGCATATTGGAAAATTGTGGTCGGCCCCAGGGGTGAGCTATAAATTTGTAGTTCGATTCTACTGCACCCCCTCTTGATATTATTTCGCAAAATATTGTAGTATTGACTTCTATGTTAGGAACAAACAATATTAACTTATCTAAAACAGTTTTTTTTAAACTGCACCGGTTTATACTAAAGGTTTACACATCGAGCCCCCAGCCGTTCCCTGTGCAGCCATGTTTATAAACCCGATTAGGTAATGTTATGCTAACACTGTAAATAAGAAAAGCCCTCCCTTACCTTGTAGTACTGATCCCCATTCCTATAGAACTTTATCCTCTTGGCCTTGGTCGCTCTGGAGAGACAACGAAAGGGTCTGGGGGCTGAGAAGTCGGCCGCGTTCTCCCGGCCTTCGTTCGGCGAAGGAGTTGAGGAATCCCTATAAGGAAAATATAAAAAATGTTAAAATTTGAAGGACTGACCTGTCTTCTTCCATAGATGTCGTCATGGAATCCGGCGCCGCGCGGACATCGTGCCGGGAAGTGCGCGGCGTGCCCATAGGGTCGTCCTGACTCACTGAAAGAAAGAAGATAATTGGGGCGATTAATGTAATTAAGACGAAGAAATGGAATTTCACGCCAGTAGAGTTGAAAAAATTGCCCAAAATGCGCTACAAGTATGAGAAAGAGGAAAGAAAACAGCCACAAATCGCACATTTTCGGCATATGGAACCAATTATCGACGGATTTTAACGCCGTAGCTGTCAAAAAAGCTCAGAACTGTATCATTTTTATCAAATCCGCTCCTTATCACTTCAAAATAAGCGTGGAAGCGCCGTGGACGGCGGCGGACAAATTCAAGAATGCTTGAGAATTTTCAGCGCCGAACCCGTTTTGAAACCCGAATTTCGTTAGCCATAATGCTTCGTTGCGCATGGGAAAATCAACGTTATCATATTAATTTAAGCAAAAGGCAAGATTTTTAGAGAAATCTGGGACATTTCCTTGAATTTTAAATTTTAAATAATAAAATTTACTTTGAAATTTCAGTGTTTGGCGGTGCAGCTTTAAAAAAAAGAATCCGTGTAATATTGGACGTTATTTTCAAAATTATAAAATAATGTAATGAAATTTGATCATAATTGAATAATTCAGGACATTTGAACTTAAGAAAATAAAATGAATTGAATATTTTCGTGAATACATCAGTTCAATGAAGAAAAGTGTCTGAAACACCAAAATTGGTGGTAACCAGTCGATTATATTGGAACAAATTTATTTTTTAAATCACAGAATTTGTTGAAAATTAGCAAAATATAAAAAAATTATATAGAAATTACAGAATTTTCAAAGAAATCATTAAATTAAATGAGTTAATGACACGGCGTGTCTCCGAAATAGTCCAAATGGGGGCAGTGGCCATTAGGACATGGTGAGTCAGCAATTTCGGAGCTAATCAACGCCCCGCTGCAAAGCCGATGGTCGATAGCCCACCCAAACGAATTATTTTACACGCCTTGGGCCACTTTGTGTATAATTTTGAAAACATTTATTAAATTTATTACAGTTGTAGAGCGGAAAGCAAAAAAAAAAAGTAGTGAAAGTGAGAGGGTTCCGTCAGAAAACTGCGAGAAAAACTGAAATTCGCCAAGGTGTTTCAAGTTGCATTTAAGGTTTTACCCCTTTACCGGGGTTTTTAAATAAGATTGTAAGGTTGACGACAAGACTTTTAAACGTTAGAAACGTTAGGAAATCTTACAACTTCGTTATTTACACAAAAATATTGCGAGAAAACTGACATTTTGCCGGTTGTTCTGAGGGATTTAGGGTGTTTGAATGACGTTTAGATGCAAATTTAAGGACTTTTAAGTGTTTTAACGCCGTTTTCAAAGCTGAAATTGTAATTTAATTATGTTTGTGGCTGTTTTTGGTGGCTAATGGAGCTATAAAACGGAGTTTCGGGGGCAAACATTTAGGGAAAGGCAAATAGAACGCACCCCGCCTCGTCTTATGAACCGACTGCGATGTAGAGGGAACGACCTTCATCGTCTTCCGCCGCGGCGTCGAGCGGGGAATCACCGGAGAAGCCGGCAGCCGCATGTGGAGCCTAGGCATCCCTAACTCCCTGAAAATCTATATTTTACAAGTGTAAAAGTAAAATTCAAGGTTCCAATCGGAAAAATCAAAGGCGGAGGGAAAATCGATCGATAACCATCATCCTTAGACCTAATCGAATCAGCGACACGGTGAGTAAACAGGAAGAGGCTTACGGCGGCGAGTTCGCCGCGCGTGCCTTTGTTTTGAGGGTGGAGGATTCGAATTTCCCGCCACCTCTTTACTTAAACAATTAAAAATTAATTAACACTTACATTTGTAGAAACCGGTGATTGAAACAGACGAATTCAGAATTTACGAAAACTCAGGAGAAATAAAAAATTTATTCAAGTCAAAATTGCTTTCCGTGCGGGACCCACTTTGTTACGATACCTGGCGCAATTTGAAAATTGATTTGATTTTTGGTCTGATCAGATTCAGCCGAATTTTCTTTTCGAAATTTTTGTTGCATTTTGCCTTATTTTCCGTTTCTAGCGCCGATTTTAAATTTCACCGTTTAAAAACTGTAATTATATTAATTATTAGGTAATTATTACAAAATTAATGGTGTAAAAGAGCGGGTGTCTTCGTTGTACGAGGTGTTTCTTCGAGCAGCGGCGTTCTTTGTTGTCGTGTCGCGTCCTGGCGGGCGCGGGGCGATTTTAAAAACACGCGGTATCAATTAATCAGAGCGGCGACAAGAGGGCTCTCCTGAGTGTTCTTTTCACAAAATGTGAAGATTTCACAGCAGAAACGAAGGATGCGTACCCAATTGTACAATCGGGCTTTTAACTGTAAAATTGTATTTTTTGTACAAAAATAAACGGTACTTGCAGGGAAAAGGTGTACTGAGAAAAAATAGGTGTACATGGGTAATATAGGTGTACACCGGAAATATATGTTTATACTTTTTTTTTGCCAAAAGATCGCGTCGGTTCCATGTTTTGTTGTTGGTGGTGGTGGTGATGAACCTTGGGTATATGAAGACAACTATACATCTCTGAAAATGAGTGTGTGTGTGTGTGTTTCATTACGATTACCTTCGGAATTTCCGTCCGCCTGATAGCGCAATGGCGTAAGATTACTGATAATGGAGAGAGTTATGTGGGAGCCACGGTATCTTAGAGACATGACTTTCGCTGTAACACTTCTCTAGCAATTTCTGTGAAGCTCTGACCGTTTGATTAGCGGGGCTGACTTAGGATTATTGGGAAATTTACCTCTTCCGCACTCAATTTAGTTCCCCAAGCGTTACCGCCTGCGTTACTGACTCGGACAGCCTCCAGCCCCCCCCCCCCCCCAGTTTGCCATGTTTGATTCCCAAACAGAACATGTTTTAAGAGATTTTAAAACTATTTAACCTTACCTTGCTAATCAACATTAAATTTGGCTGCTAACGTTGACTGAGTCTTATTTTCGCAACACAAAGGAGTGCACATGTACAAAACTTGCGTATTTACTCATAACGGACACGGCGTGCTAAAACATTGGAACAGTGTATGACTTTTTGGTCAGTCCTTTAAAAATATCGCAACAGGATCGTCTTGTTTATAATTTTTCCACCTCTTCAAACCCTTTTCAAATTAAAAACCTCTCGCGGAAGAAAAACATCAGGCCAGCCCCTTCTTCAAATATCTCGTCATTTCTCTCCCGCTATCGCTTTTTCGCCCTGTTTTTAATTGAATTTTATTGTAAATGCTTATTTACTTGTGTTTTTAAATGAAATAAACGGCATATTCCCCTAAAATCTCGAAGAACCTGGATTCGTGCGAGAATGTTCGCGACACTGCCGGAATTTTCGCGAAAGGGCGCCGCCGCCGCCTTTTATACCTTGCCCTATCGGCGTTTTCGCCCGCCAGCCGCCAGCTTCACTCTCTTTTTCACTCGGTTTTATCGGAAAATTTCTATTTCTTCTTGAAAGTTTATCAGATGTTCTTATTTTAAGCATTTTAATAGTGAAATTAGCCTCATTTTTCGTTTTTCTGTCTTTTTACCGACATAAAATCAATGTTTGTTTTAGATCTCAGCCTGACTCAGCTAATGACAATCGGCGAGTTGAGGTTCCTCAGCCACGTCCATTTCCACAACCTTAGCCCCATGGCCAGCTCCAGTAATAACACAAACCGCCACGAGAAGTCCGCCTACTTCGTCAGGGAACCGCTGGGAAAACGAGCGGCACCGCAAAATGTATGTTTTTGTTTATAAATTTTACTAGTTTCTTTTGAAGTTTGTAAAAACAAAGTTATAAAAGAGTTTTTAGGACGAATTCGACAACGGACCGAAGGCGAAGCGGAGGTTCGAACGGGTCAACTCGATGCTCGGCGATTTCAGCATTTCCAACGACGATCCCTTCACGGTGTGAGTTTTGTTGTTGTTGATTCAATAGGTTTTTCTACGTTTAAAACACAAAATACTAACTCGCTGTCATATTTGAACAAGCTTCCCGTGGGGTTCATTTGCGCGACCCCCACATTAGACATTCGACGTATGGCGCAAGCCGACCCCCTTAACTGAAAGTCACGGTCGATGTTTTTCTATGCTCGCTGTGCTATAAACTTTCGTTTGATCCGCAAAAATCGTTGGCGGATTCTATAAAATTACGGTTTTGGTACGCTTTTAAGCCAAAACTGTTGGCTTAAGTTGAAATTTCGAAAAGTGGGGCGGTTCAAGCAGAATAAATACAGAGAAGAAGACACTGTTATTATCATAGTTCTCACGGGCCTGGCCGGGCCGGCTTGCAAAAATCCTCGCCCCGGCCCGTCTTGGCCCGCTTCGGCCCGTCCACTCGGACCACCCAGTCAACTGTCACACGACCAAGGTTCGATCCCGGTCGGGACACTTTAATTTTGCTTAAAATTAGTTTAAATGTGTAATAGAAGTATTATGAAAGTGTTTTCAGGGTTTTGAAAAATTGACATAAGCTAAAATAACGATTTAAAGAATTTTTAATTTGACAAGTTTACAAACCGGGCCGACACTTTTCTCGGCCCGGCGGCCCTTCTTTTGAGAACTATGGTTTTTATGTTTGAATGTATTTATTCAACTAACTTCCTTATTTTAGAGCCTCTTCTTCGGACGAAGACATGGAGGAGCCGCCGTGTGATCCCACCCCTGGAGCCATCGTTGAAGAGCCCGATGATCCCGCGCCATCGGGAATCCAATTGGACCGTCGGTTGCAGGGATTTCTGGACAGGGCCAAACAGTCGCAGCAGTTACTCCCCCACGCGTAAGTTTTGAATCTTTCGTTTTTACTGTTATGCGCAGTTGTCGGACATTCGTTTATCCGATATTTTTCGAACGATTACATTTCCACGACGAAAATTGTTGTACAGCGTTGTTCGGGAATTAGCAGTGGAACGCACTTTCTGTGCAGAATCCTTTGAAACCATATTTTTTGTGTCTTGGGGCTTAAAACTGAACAAATTCGGTTTAACGTAAAATCTATTATATTTTTTCAGGTTGAATGCGATTCGAGGAGATGAATTGATCGTGTGGAGGCCGATGAAATCTTTGAACCCCTTCGACGACCCCCAGATGCGCGGGAGAATACAGGAAGTCACCGTCGAGGAGGAGGCGGATCTGGAGGATAATCCCGGTTGGTTCACTTGGTTTATTAAAAATTTATTTTAAAGTCACCGCTGCTAAACGTTCCCACAATTGGGCCTTTTAAGAGGAGTTTCATGCATGAACATGTTGTGGGGTCCGTTTTGCGCGACCCCCACAAGACCACCAAGCGTACATGAACATGCTATCTGTGGGCATACCTGGTCAACCTACCGAGGGGGGGGTCAAATTTACAACAGCCCCCTCTATTATAATAACGGTTCAAAATTTGCGACGGCCCTCCTCCCTTTACAAAAATTAGGCAAAAGTCAAATTGCGGCACCCCCATCGCCGCGGCTCGCGGAGATTGGCCAAGTATGTCTGTGGGGTCCGTTTTGCGCCACCCCCACAATATTTAATCAACGCATGACGCCCAAAGTCGTCAAAGTTAAAAAATTTGGCTCGGCGTGACCCCCTCAACCGGATCTACGGGGGCTTGTTCACCTATGCCACCAAGCATGGCAAAATTCGGGGCCGGGCAGAGAAAATTTGAAAACAATTTTTTTTTCGTTTTTTTTTTTTGGTTTTTACACTAAAAATAGCATAAATTTTATGTTGAGTCGGGCCGGCCCGGGCCAGCTGGAGCCGGGCCGTGAAAAATTTTGGAGCGGACCGGCCCGTTGCCATGCTTGTAGCCTCGCCGCGATTCTCTCAACCGAAAATCACCAGCGATTCTTTACTATTTCTATGTTTAATGGTTTTGGCTATAGTTCAGGCCAAAACTACTTCGCCACAAAGTTCAAATGTTTGTCCCTAAAGTAATGTATACAATATGGGATACTCGGACCGTGTACGGCAAATCGGCCGAAGTATATTTGGCGAGAAGTATAAAATAATCATGTAAGATTGTAGCAGAAGCGCTTAAAGTCGAGTTATGACCCTGATTAACTATTATATTCTGAGGCTTGCCTAAAATCACGTTTTTAACAAGATTACTCTTTTCCACTATGTGATTCAAATGACATGTCCCCTCCATTAAGGCTGGCCATTGGCGACGTTCACATTGTTTGCATGCGCTGATTCACCTTCCGGGAACATTTTAGTCATCAACGCATGTGGATTGTGATAAATTGTACTATACAACTTTAATTTTTATTCGAAATATTATTATTTTATTAATTTAAATGTTCCAGGCAGTGTGGAGGTGTCTACGCCGACTATGACGGACGAGGAGATGAGTTTGGAGTCGGAGCGCGGAAGTGTCCCTTTGATCCAGGAACTCAGCGACGAGGACAGCCGAGGCTCTCCCTTTTCAACAGACGAATCTATGGACATGGAGTGTTAGTTAATCGATAATTGATCGATTTAATTGAAGTATTGATCGAATTGTTGTGGTATTTAAAATTGAAAATCCCCCATTAATTGGATGTGCACACGGAACGGGTACCTTCCCCGGTGTTAAAATTGCTGTTTATTGCCATTTACCTGAAATCGTAAATATATATTTTGTTGTTGACGCCGTTATGAATCATTTACATACATGTTTTGCCCGTTATTACCAGTTTTCGTCGGCTACGATTACTATTTACGAACGATTACTTCTTGTTTTCTTCATTTTCAGACTGTTTTGTGAATCACAAGGCAAGCGGTGTGTTAAGTGAGAAATGCAGGTTTTCTAAATCGCAAAAGAGAATGCCGAGTAGGATTAATGTTGCAGGAGCCTTGTTACTTTAAGGAAACGAATTTTAAAGCTTGTGACAATTGGTGTAATTCAAGTTAGTTTAAAAGGTCCCGCAACGATTGCCCTGTCGATCTCTTGATTGATTTTAGTTATTGGAGTTTCGCATTTTAACTGGCATTCAAAATCCAAATTTTTCGTTTCAATCGTAGTTGTATGAAAAGCACTATTGTATCACATTTTATTTTATAGTTTTTGTTTTTTCCAAATTAAAAAAAATAATTGTAGCGCTTTAGGCACGTTGCTATTTGTTTTATTTGGGGGTTGGCGCAAGTTTTAAGGCATTCGATGCCAAATTCATGGTCATTGCAAATTTGAATGGGTCCTATCACTAAAGCTCTGTGATTGTGTTGGAAGAGCACACTTGCAGAAAAATACGTCATCGTTTCTTTGTGAGTTTTATAGCACCTTTGCGATTTGGAGCGCTTCCAAATTCAAGAAAAGGGGCGGAGTTTGGCTACATTCCAGCATCGTTTTTTAGGAACTGGTACCAGTTGGTTCCCATTTCTGTGTCTTCTCACTTGCGATTCGCTGCATCCCACCCGATTATCCGGATATTTTGCACTCCGGATGTCTGATTCAGAAATCCAAATCACTCCCGTCATCTAATAATCCGCCTCTCGTGGTATACGGGGAGATTCGGCTTATGTTTACCCCCGTAAACACTGAGAAAGAGGCTTTTTTCTCTCTCTAAAGAGCCTTTTTCTTCTGCAGGGCGTTGATGCCACCCCGACTGCCACCGCACGCCGATCTTTGGATTTATCAGTTGGTGGCGTTCTCCCCCGTGTCAGCCACTCCGAGCCTTCCTTCCTATCGATTTTCCACCTCCGATCGCTTCTGTTTCCCTCCTGAATGCATTTCATCACACAAAAGAGACGCTTTCGAAAGATTTCCTCATTTAAGCGAGTCTTTGGTCTTTCTTTTTTGTTGCCGGAGAAGACGCCAGGTGACTTGAGGAAGCGGAAGAAAAATGACTCTCGGCTGCTTCTTGTTCCGGATTTTGTTGTATTACCTTGCTCTCTCTCTCTCTCTCTCTCTCTCTCTCTCTCTCTCTCTCTCTCTCTCTCTCTCTCTATCTCTCTCTCTCGTTAGCTCGTCACTCTCCAGCTGTTATCTTTTGTTCCAAGAAGCGCCCCTTGGTCTTTCATCCTGGGAGACAGAACGGCATTTCTGGTCTCAAGTCCTGAACACACCCAATTGATTTATTTTTGTGAAATCAATCGATTTTCGGTTTTTTGTAATTGCAAACTTTGCTCACCCCTGCCTCATTCTGAGAAGAGCGCATTCCGCTTCCAAGAATTAATAGCGCGTCCTTCTTCATTGCTGCCTCCTTCTGATTGTGAATCTCATCGCCTTTTCCTCTGTTGCTAGGGAATGCTGGGCGCCTCTTATCTCTTCGACTCCTCACATCAGTTCCGAACAAGTCGTTCTTTCCCCCGTGTACTTTTAATTAGGTGATTTCTTCTTCGTACATGTACTATTTGAGGAACGGTCAGGTGACTCGCCCTCTATCGCCGTTGTTTTTAGGGTTGCAGGAGGGGTGACCCTTTTTGTCCACAGCGCACAGCTGGCATCTTTTTATGCCGAATTTCGAAGTCTTCTTTGGCTGTCTAGACATTGTGGCTAAAATTAGGCATACGATGCACACACACACACACACACACACACACACACACACACACACAGCGCGAGAGATTCCTCATCTCAATCAGAAATCGTCTCCGCCATGTCCATTTCCGCCTTGATTGAACATCTGTCCCTCGCGTCGTGAAATGGGCTAAAAATCTGGGCTCTGTCATTCAACATAGCTGTCACATAGTAATGTAGCCAGGGAGGATTCCGGAGGGCGATCGAAACGTTCTGCCCAATTTAAGTTTTGTGTCATTTTTGGGAACATTTGGAAGGCTTTTCAAGCATATTCCATCGGTCAGGTCGCGGGCCACCCATTCCTTTGAAAAATGGTCTATGTGGGAATCTCCCATATTCCCCTCGTAAAGAAAACCCTTCTAGACGAGACCCTACGTCGTCATTGATGGGGCATACCTGGACACGATACGAAGGGGACTCAAAAAGCAAGACCCCTCAGTGAAGGAGGCGCCTCAAAAGCAAAGCTCCCACACTACAAGGCAACCCGCCCCCCCCAAACCAAGATTCCGCATGCGCCACGTTTCCAAGTATTAGAGTGGATGCCGCTCACATATGACCGGTAGCATCTTGCACGGCACTGCCGTGACGACAGTATTCCACGGAAATTTCTGTTGAAACCTCAGCTGATCCTACCGTGACCATACCTGGGCACGGAGGGGGCTCACAAAGAAAAGTCCCCCAAAAACTAAATAGTCCGTTTTTACAACCCCCGTCCCCCTACAAATAACCCCCCCCCCCCCCCCCCAAAAAAAAAAACCAAGCTCCCGCAAGTCCTACGTATCATGATATGCTTACGACGTTCAGTTGGAATAATAACGCTCAGACAAGGTGCTTCATTGGTCTTCTTCATACACACATACACACACAGACACACACGCCCAGCACCGCCTCCTTGCTGCTTTGACAAATGAGGAGTATAGTCCACCGGTCTCCCTCTCTATCTCCGGACCCGATATGGTATCTTTCGCCTCCCTTCAATGGAATTCCAACTGTTTGTCATTCCAAACCTCACAGCTCTCTTCGATTTCCTCTCTCCCGCCAGCCGCCGGAACCCGCTCCATTGTGTCAATCTTTGGCCAATCTCTGCAACTCGGCAGGTGCTCTCCCCTCTCTGTCTCCTCCTTCTCTTTTCCTCGTAGGCGCCCATCGAGCAAATAATTGTGTGCCCGTCGTCTCTGTCTCTCCGTCGTTCCCCGGCCGTATTTGAAATTGGCGCCGAGCGCGCGCGGCCTCCTGCGTCGCGTTCCCTGTGTGTAACGGCCTCCCCCGGCGGCCTCTCTTTCTCTCACTGTGATCATCATCTGATCACCCCGAACGTCGTTCCTGGCTGCTGTACAGCGAAATCTACGAAAACGCCCGGAATTTTCACAATTCACATTGAAAAACGCCCTTTTATCCCCGGTTTTCTGAATTAAACCACGGAGATTGTACCAAAAGAAGACAACGAAAAGAACGGGCTGTGCATAAGCCAAAATGTACGCAATTTACATACAAAATGAACGAAAAAATACCGAATTTCCACAATTTTCTTGGCAAAACGCCGAATTTTCCCCCGCTTTTGTACTACAAAATTTGCTGCTCTAGTTTGTCTTTGTCGTCCTCGGAAAAAAACTTGCGTGATTTAGCTACAAGGTTTCAAGACCCAAATCACAAATATTTGATGTTTTTGGTAGCCTTTTGCACAAAAAATTGAAAGACATTTCAATCTAGGATTTCATACCGAGAAAACTCGGCCGGTGATGTTTTTGGAGCGGTTTTATTTGAGATTTAATAGTTTTTCTGGGGTTTTCAGACGGATTAATTTTGCCTGGGTGACTAAGACAAACGAAATTTCAAACCAGAGCAAAATGTATGAAAAAGCCCGGAATTTCAACCATTTCCATTATTTAAACGCCGCCCCCCGTTTTCTCAATAAATCTGTGCTCCTTCGCATGAAAAGACGAAAAGTGTTTCAGAGAGAACGGGCAGCGGCCCTCGGGGTGTTTTCCTCAGAAACCGGGTGTTCTTGTATATCTGAATCTCCGTTATAGCGGCTGTTTGGCGACAGTTGGTGAGTTGTGGTCCCTTCCGCTGTGGTCTGCTTCCCGAATCCTATATTTTTATGTTTCTGACGGCCTTCTTGATCAGTTTAGAAGTCACCGACCTCGGTTAGCCCTTTAAAAAGCTACCGTATGATAGAAACTACCGTATGCATGTCAATTAGCGAACGACGGGTGCTGTCACTTGGCGCGTGTCGTTGGAATTTAATCCTCTGCTTGCTGTTTACGCGCTTCCGCCGCCAACCTCGCAGAACTGGGTTTTTTGTTTTTCTTTAATTTTTGTCGAAGAATTTTCTCGAAATTGCCTTGTTCAGTTGCTAAATTATCGATTACCTAAATTTATCACGTCAAAAGGTGAAAAATCGATCGATTTAAGCCGAAAACGGTGTCCAGCGCCAGAAACTCATTTTCAGCTTGCAGCGCCATTTTTCCTTATTATTTTTGTTGTTTTCTGCTTCAAAATCTGTAAGTGTATGAATTATAATAGTTTTTTTCTCTTATCAGCGATCGATAATTGTCCTTTTGTCGAAAAGTGAAGCGAGTCCGCAAAACTGCGCCAAATGTTCCGTTTTTGAAGGTTATTTTTATCCGTTTTTGGCCTGGGACGAGTTGTTAGCGTTTTCCATTTATAAACTGTTTTTTTCGGGAGAAAAAAGAGTTAAAGTTAGTGACAATTTAATTTTGGCAGTTCTCCAACCTTCCCTCTAGGTTTTATGTGTTTTGTGCTTTCTCAATCGTTGCGGGACCATCGAGCTACATTTCTTTGGCTCATTGCCATAGAATTCAAATTCGCATTTTTATTATTTTTTGAATATAAAAATGCGCCATGTTTATATATTCAATAATTTTATTGCGAAGAAAAGCTTTCGTTACTTACATTTTAGCCGCTTATTTCATCAGGAACAAAGGAACCCCGTTTTGTAGAAAAGCGCCGCATTGCATCAAAACCTATGCCTGGCTTTTTTCCTGCACACAGCTGGCATTGTCCAGTTATATCAGCTACCTCGGACGTCGTCGGCGGCGTTTTTGTTTTTTTTTATCCAATTTTCGTGAAATTAAATGCACCGCGATCGATTTGAGCCAATAAAACAGAATATTGTTTGAAGAAATGTGTTAATTGCAAAGAGTTTCGTATTTCAACGGAATTTCCTTTGATTGTGACGCAATTTATATATAGCTGGTTCAATAGATGTTTGATTAGAGAGATATATTTTCCAACGGGTGCAATGAGAAATCAGTTTATCAAGGAGTAGAACTGCTAATCTCGCGTTTCTCCACTTAACGTACCGCTTTCCGTAACAATTGCACGTTTAATTTTGTCCCATTGCCTCATTTCACTCTCTTCTTCCAGATATGGCGGCGGTGTCCGGCAAAGACTTCATAGTCGCCACCAAGTATAAATTGATCCGAAAAATCGGGTCCGGATCATTTGGTGACATATACGTTTCCATCAATGTGACGAACGGCGAGGAAGTCGCCATCAAGTTGGAGAGCAACCGCGTGGGTTTTATTTCTTTTTAATGTGTATCCAGTTTGTTTACATTTTAATAATCCTCTTTTTTTAGGCCAGGCATCCGCAGCTGTTGTACGAGTCGAAGGTCTACAGAATCCTGCAGGGAGGAGTGGGTATTCCCCACATTCGCTGGTGCGTTGGCAATTGTTTCTTTCTTTTACTCCAGAACGGACTAGTGAGGTTGTTGATTCCGGTAAAAGCGGAGTATTGTAATGAAATTCGACAGTTCTAGTCATTTGTACAAACTACCTGCTTGTTTTCCGACAAAAATAGCACATTTGGTGCAATCGCCCTGAGGACAGCGTATACTGAATCAAATAAGTCTCGACGCGATGATTCTGGATTAAGCCATTAAAATCCGTGTTTCTAAACGCCAACAGCGTGAATTTGGAATGTTGTGCTTCAAGTTGTTTATGAAACTACTAATTTAAGAGCTTCGTGTCTAGTGGGACACGATTAGCCTGAAAGCAAAGTTGGTCCTTAGCTAAGTCTGGATTTGTATATTTAAACTTCTGCATAAACAAGCCTGACATGATGCCAACTTGACGAACAGGTAATCGTGTTGGGACCGGCCGCGCATTGTTAGGAGACGGCTGCCTTTAGTTTCCACTTGGGGGTTTAGCTTACCATTTAATTACATAAGTTTTCTACGTGTCTGCCCAATAGAATAATTTTTTTCCCAAGATTTTCTTCAGTTTAAACAATATCTTGTTTCAGGTATGGAACTGAGCGCGAGTACAACGTCCTGGTCATGGATCTGCTCGGCCCCTCTCTCGAGGATCTCTTCAACTTCTGCAGTCGCCGGTTCACCATGAAGGTGTGTTTCAGAATAATATTTATATCCTGTTTTAAAACCACTATTTTTGATATCTCACAGAAAATCTTCAGACTGTTCTGATGTTGGCCGACCAGATGATCGGAAGGATCGAGTACGTCCACGTTAAAAATTTCATTCACCGTGACATCAAGCCGGACAACTTCCTGATGGGCATCGGTCGCCACTGCAACAAGCTCTTCCTCATCGACTTCGGTCTTGCCAAAAAGTAAGTTTCTCTTTAGATTCAATTTATACAAGTTTATCAAGGGATTTTGGAAATAGTCAGTCATTAATGTTTTCAAATTCCGCATTTTCGCTTTTACATTTGGCTGCGAATGCACGCATTTCTCATTTTGAGTTATTACATCATAATCCTTGCTCTACCACTGAATCTCAATTATCTCAATTCAAGCGTTGTTTCCGTAGTAACTCAGGTAGCATTATTATCGATTTTGGAGTTTATGATGCGTGCGGAACTCATAAATTATTCCCTCTTCGGATTTGGAGGATTAACTCGCGACAACAACACACAAATAGTTCATAGTTCGGCAATGGAAACGTAAGAAAAAGAGCGGAAGTAGCGGGGAAAATGCCTAGATGCCTCGCCGAAGTACATTGCCGGAGTATCACATAAACTAAGGGGCTTGAACAAAAACATTGATAATTGGATAATAAAAAACGCTGATAATCCACTATTTTGCAGGTTCCGTGACTCGCGGACTCGGACGCACATTCCCTACAGGGAGGACAAGAACCTGACTGGAACCGCCCGCTATGCCTCCATCAATGCTCACTTGGGTATCGAGCAGAGTAGGAGGGATGACATGGAGTCTCTGGGCTACGTGCTGATGTACTTCAACAGGGGAACCCTGCCCTGGCAGGGGCTCAAGGCCGCCACCAAGAAGCAGAAGTACGAGAAGATCAGCGAGAAGGTAAGGATCTTGTTTTTATCTTATATAAACTTAAAATTCAGAAAATGACGACATCGGTGGAGATACTGTGCAAAGGATTCCCGGCCGAGTTCCCCATGTACCTCAACTACACCCGTGGGCTGAGGTTCGACGAGGCTCCCGACTACATGTACCTCCGCCAGCTCTTCCGAATTCTCTTCCGCACCCTCAATCACCAGGTCAGACTCAATTTTAATTTTTTTTTTCCACTTTTTATCTCTTTCCATACCCCGATTCAAAGCACCGTCATACTCGGCTTCTATCATGTCTGAGTATCGTACAAACTAATAAAAAACAGCTACAGTTGATGCCAGAAATACTTCGCAACAGCGTGACAATATTTTGATGTTCCTAGAGTAACGCGTGCACTATAGAATACTCATGCGGTGTACGCAGCCAAATCTGCCTATGTAGATTTGGCGACAAGGTAGCTAAAATCTATGTGCAACACGTTGTTTCGGCACCGTGCAATTGTTTAGTTGTTTGTATATATGATTTTGCATAGGTTAGCGTTGTGATACTCAGGTAGCGTAGCAGCCAAATGGGATGAATTAACTCGGCAGAACGTTTCGCGCTTCATTGTTAAGCGACTTCTCATCTTGCCAGGGAAGCTATTATTTTGTGCCGATTATCTTTTTTTTAAATACCGATGTGTAAATGCACTGACACAGTTAAAATTCTCAATTAGTTATTTAAAAAGTATACTCCGTGCCAAAGATATTGCTTACTTCGGCAGATTTAGCTGCGTATTCTACATACCATGCTTTACTTAAAGAACAGACCTTACGGCGAAGTAGTTTTGATAGATACTATAGCTTATTTTGTTCTCATTGGTCGCGTTTGGTTTGGCTAGATGCAGAATAATTACTTAAATAGGGCAACCATGTTTAATCACTGTCTTAGATTAACCCCCGTTTACCTTTTTAAATTTAATTCTTTGTTTCAGTACGACTACACCTTCGACTGGACTATGCTGAAACAGAAGGCCTCCCAGTCGCAGACGGGCGGTTCCATGCCGCCGACGGGCTCGCAACAGCCTCCCGCAGCCGGCGGGCCGACCACTCCTGCGCAATAAACGCCCGGACGCCCTCCCGCTCCCATCAACAGCCTATTTTGTGTTTCGCATGTCTCCGCTCTCCGGGAGAAATAATGTAAATTCGACGTCCATGTTTTGATTGATTGAACTCCCCTCTCTCTCCTCCTCCTTCTTTAGGATATTTTCTCCCCTAGGCTACGCGCAGATTTGCCTCTTTGTTCGTTTCCTACTCGTGTTTTTGTGTGAGAGGCACGATCGGCTTCATGTGTTTGTGGGGCCCTCTGCCCGGGGTCTCCCTCCTCTTCGATCAGTCATACTCATTTTGTCGATGATGTGAGGTGGAATTGTTGCAAAAATGAAAGATTCACTGATGTCTTCTCATGTTGTGGCTTCAGATGCTTAAACTGGGGTAACCAGATCACAGAACGCCGGAGGGTGCTTTACGTCAGTGGAGGGAATGGAAATCATTGGAAAACAAAACGGATCGATGCTATTTCAAGCACCAGCTACTCTGCCTCCCAGCGGAACAACTTGGATTTTGTTCAAGAGTGCCTCCGGGCCCGCTCACCAAAAAAATCTCGCTCGGCCCGTGCCAGCAAGGTTGGTAAATTTGACGGCCGGGCCCGATGTTTTAGAGAGCGGGCCGGCCCGGTCTCGAAAAAAAATTGGGGAAATTTTAGGGCCGGGCCCAAATTTTTACATAGCGGGCCAGCCCGGCCCTGCATGGTGTAATAAACTAAGATAGAGACAAATCAAGTCATACGAACGGGCCGACCCGCTCGGTTCGGGCCAGCTCGATGTTTTGTCCAAATTCAATTGAAAAGTAGTCGTACAAGCATCGAATTACGGATCTTTAAGATCTACAAAACCGTGGAGGTGTCCACCCGTAAAAGTAGGTTTACCCAAAAAAAAAGTTTGACTTATAACGGGCCGGCCCTGTCTCCAAGAAAATCTTGGCCCGGTCCCTGCAAAAAACGGGGATCGAACTGGGGTCACTTCGGTTTGGCAGTCCGACCTCTTATCTACTCGGCCATGAAAATTATGCAAAATTTATATAGGCCAGTTCGAATCCTCCTTAACGCTGCATTTTTGCAAAGTTAGAATAATGTTTTCCAACAGAAAGAACTTAAAGATAATGAGATTGAAAAGAATTGCATTTAACAGGGTTTTTCAAAAATACTCGGGCCGGCCCGCTTTGCCACCCTGCTCATAATAACCATTGGCTGGAGCGATGTTTGAGGAGACATGACGTAATTTACATGTTCAATTTCCATCCGGAATTGTGGCTACTTTAAGACTCAAATGATATTTTTCTAGTGGTAAAGTTTCTAATGATCTCCGCTTTCTTGTTCCAGCCAGAGGAGGATATGTTGGCTTTTTGCATCTGTGAGTCAGTATCTCTCTGTCTCTGTCTCTGTCTCTGTCTCTGTCTCTGTCTCTGTCTCTGTCTCTGTCTCTGTCTCTGTCTCTGTCTCTGTCTCTGTCTCTGTCTCTGTCTCTGTCTCTGTCTCTGTCTCTGTCTCTGTCTCTGTCTCTGTCTCTGTCTCTGTCTCTGTCTCTGTCTCTGTCTCTGTCTCTGTCTCTGTCTCTGTCTCTGTCTCTGTCTCTGTCTCTGTCTCTGTCTCTGTCTCTGTCTCTGTCTCTGTCTCTGTCTCTGTCTCTGTCTCTGTCTCTGTCTCTGTCTCTGTCTCTGTCTCTGTCTCTGTCTCTGTCTCTGTCTCTGTCTCTGTCTCTGTCTCTGTCTCTGTCTCTGTCTCTGTCTCTGTCTCTGTCTCTGTCTCTCTCTCTCTCTCTCTCTCTCTCTCTCTCTCTCTCTCTCTTTCTCTCCCTCTCTCTCTTTCTCTTTCTCTCTCTCTCTCTCTTCCTTTCTTTACCTCTTTGTTCCTCCATTTCTCACCGAGTTCTAATGATTGATTTTATTGCCTGGGCGGGCCGTCTTGCGGATTGCGAAACAGTAGGGGCCATTGACGTAAAAATAGTCCCTACCCCGAGCCTTTATTTTCCGCCATGGCCTCCCTCTTGGCTATCTTCACTGACGCAGCTTCAACCAAGAACGAGAGGAACCCGAGAAGAACCGCATTCGGAATCATCTGCAACCAAATTCCCGACTACAACTACAGTGCCCAAATGCCCGACGGGAGCTCCCCTCAACTCGGAGAGCTGTACGCTGTTATTGTGGCCCTTACTCAATTGTCGCAAGAAACAATCGATAAGTACCACATTGTAGTACTCAGCGATGAGCTTCTGATCGTCAGAGGACTCCAATTAATCAACCACCGCCAGAAGAACAACAAGATCGTGGAACGGAGTGAGCAAGGAGGATTTGGCTGGGATCCGAAGGAGGTCGAATTCGAGAAGACCTACAAGTCATCTCTTCTGGAGATTCTTCAGCTGGGCGGAGAATGCCCTCGCGGAGTCACCATTGCGTATGTGCCCGCTCACGAGGGCATTTTGGGCAATGAGCTCGCGGACATTTTTGCTAAAGCATCCATTTACGAAGGAAACTTCCACTGGCTCATGATCGACAAAGAGAATGAGTTGAGGCACCGACCGCTGAAGGAGGAACTGCCGTTTCTCGACGCCTACTTCAAAATATGGCCTGGGACCACTCCGAAGTGGGGCAAGCTGGAGAGACTCCCTCATTATGAAGACATCGTGACGCCTATGGACAAGAAATCTCTCAATTCTCTCAAGGACTTCGTGATTCGGACTTTTGGAAATCTCTTTGTGGAGGAGCACAGCCGGAATATTAGGGATTTGCTCAAAGATCTGTGCGAAAACACATGGAGACACAAGAAAGGAGAGGAGAGGTGGAAACTGAACCCTTTCGACTTTTTGAGGTAAGAAATCACAAAGTGAAATGAAATATGTCATTGGTTTCAGAATGCTCACTGTGCCGGAAGACCCCACGCGCCGTGGCTAGTCTCTCTCTCCGCTTTTCCGACCCTTCCTTCTTCAAGTTGGTTTTGTATATTTGTTGTAATTCGTTTGTATTCGGTCTCAATAGTTGCCCCCCGCTCGTGAATGTCTCTCTGTTATCACTAATCTGCATTTTTCCGTCTGGAGCGATCCATCCGTTGAGTCGTATTTATTCTTATGTTTTATATTCTCTTCTTTGATTTTTGCCTCTATTACCCTATTCACCAGCCTGTCGAAATTGAAGCGTGACTTTTGTGTGAAACGGGTTTCTAGGAGAAAAACTTTTGTGCTAAAATAAACGGGTTTCTTTGAACAAGTTCGAAAAAAAAACAGTTGTTCGCATTTCGAAAAGGCTGATGGTTCCTTCAAATGCCAAAATATGTGACAAAATGGTGTATATAATAAGTAAAGATGTGTTTTATACGTTAAACCTAGAAGAAACGCTTTGGATTCCAAAAAAAGCCTTTAAGGTTTTCCTCCAAGAAGGCCTCAAAATAACCACATGACTTATGTTGCTAGATTTCAAAACCCGTCTTCAGGCGCTAATGGGCAACTCGGTGTGATATGTGTAAAGTCGACTACTGCGGGTATCCATTTAAGTATCCCGGGGGGGGGGGGGTGTTCGGCAACGAATTACCCCTTGATTATATGTTTCCCTTTTTTTCCAGACGCCAAATAACGAAAAACATCTCTTGTCCAACTATGATTTCCACTGAGATCAAAGATTGCGGAGGTACTACAAATGTTTCGAGAGAGGTGCTTCTGATCACTCGAGAGAGGTGCTTCTGATCGAAAAAAGACAACCGCCTTTATTAATAAATATAATCAGTCCATATAGCTATACAATTACACATAGGGAATCGACATGTTACTACCCGCTGGAACACGCTGGGCCGTCAGCTCCCAGACGGATACAAATCTCAGGCTTGACGTCTTCTGCAAAGGGAGATTTAGCTCTCTCTCTCTCTCTCTCTCTCTCTCTCGTTCTCACACACACACACACACACACACGCACACACATTTAATCACTCTCTTCTAAATTTCTCTTTTACCTGCCGGCTCCAAAACCAAGTGTTTCACGGTCTCCTGACTGCAGTGTACTTCATGAATCCTCCGTTCGAAGGGCGTTGCGAATGTCTGCTGGCACTTGACACAATCCGTCTCAGCGGCTCCCTCCTCGTCCTCATCTTTCCCATCGTTCTCCTCACTGTTGTAGGCTGCGATCTGTTCCGGAGTAAAGCTGTGAACCAGTCGAAGATGGCGGGAACGCGATTTGTAGTTGACGTACTTGCAGCACAGACGACAGCTCACTTCTGCAGAGAAAACAGTAATTCGATATGGAATGAGAAACTCACGTCTGTTCTTCCAATTGTTCCTCAGAACCTCCTTCTCTGAAAAATAGATAGTTAGAGAATTTTCTCTCTTCCCCAATCAGGGGTCGTCTTATAGAACACTTATAGACTCCACATTGACTAAAATTTGGTCTAGAGCCTTCCTAAGGTTGGCTAAAAATGGAATTTTCAAAGCCATGGCGGGGTTTTCAAATGACGGGCCGGGCCGAGGGATTTTTGGGACGGCCCGGCCCGGCCGGCCCGGGTATGAAACATTAAATTTTCTATTTTGTATAAATCGCTAGAATAATTTTTTAAACTGTTTTAAATTACTTAATAATATTTGTTACTAACATATAAGTCAATATTAGTCGTACAAAAAAGATAGAGTGGGTGCCCTGGTAGAGTGGGTGGCAATCTGAATGGGTGGTCCAAGGAAAACGGGCCGAACGGGCCGACCAAAATTTTCCAACTGGCCCGGCTCGGCCCGTGAGAACCCCGGGCCCTGGATAGGTTATGGACAAAATATGAGCCATCGAATTTTACAGTTACGCTGCCTAAATGTTGCCTCTATCTCTCCCTTACCTTCTGTCGCCAAAACCACGTCCCCTCCCTCCTCCTTGTTGCACTGCACTTCATGAATCCTCCGTTCGAAGGGCGTTTGGAATGTCTGCTGGCACTTGACACAATCTTCAGAAGCTCCTTCCTCGTCCTCCTCCCTCCCTTCGTTTTCCTCATTGTTGTAGGCGGCTATCTGCTCAGGAGTGAAGTTATGGACCAGACGGAGATGACGCGAACGGGACTTGTAGTTGACGTACTTGCAGCAAAAACGACAGCTCACTTCTGAAAAGAAATATGGGTACGGGAAGGAAATGAAACGATTCGCGTCTGACACCCCCTCCAGAACTGGCTAAGGGCCGGGCCGGCCCGCACTGTAAAATTTTGGGCTCGGCACGTCCTTCAAATTTGCTCCACATTTGTATTGCCTTTCGAGAACGGGTCGGCCCGCTCCCCAAAAAATCGGGCCCGGGCTGGCCCTCAAATTTATCAATCTTGCACCCCTCCTATTTTTAGAAATCAGGGGTAAAATGATATAAGAACAAGGCCCCGCAGAATGGGTGGGAAGCGGGCGCGCCAATAGGATTTCCCGATGCGCATACACAAATTTTTTAGATATTGTGCGGTGCACTAGGGTTTTATGAATGTGTATACAAAATTTGACCCCGAAATATTAACGTTAGTGGGTGGCGCGGGGCTCTGCCCATTTCGTGCGCGTACATATGGCGATGCCCCCTTAGATATCGAAGAAAAACGTAGTGTAGGTGAAGCAATTGATTATAAATTGCCTCAGGCGATCAAACCTAGGCACGTGGTGCTTGCGAGACCTTACTTTTTTGGGGAGGGGGTTGCTAATATACGGGGGGCTTGTAAAAAAGGGGCTGTTTGGTTTTTGGGATCTCCCTTCTTTTGGGGGACCTTATTTTTTGAGCCCCCTCCGTACCGTGTCCATGCAGGCGATCAGGATCAAGGGTTACGGTAGCCGCCTACCGGGGGGGGCTTTCCCGGAAAAGTATGTTCTGTATTCGTGTAAGTGCAAAATTTGCTATTTGAACCAAACGAAGTACTTACGTCTGTTCTTCCACATGTTCTTTAAAGTCTCCCTCTCTTCCGGCTCCAAAACCAGTTCTCCTCCTCTCTCCTGACCACACTGCACTTCATGGAACCGTTTGGCAAAGGCCGTAGTGAACGTCTCCTGGCACTTGGCGCACTCCAATTCCTCCGCCGGTCCCTCCTCCTCTCCCTCGCCCTCCTCTTTCTCATCCATCATCATCAGCGTTTTGTCTCCCCCGTGATCCTCCATGTTATAAGCGGTTATTTGTTCCGCATTGAAGGCATGGACGACCCTCAGGTGCCGGGGACGGGACTTGAGGTTGACCAACTTGCAGCACAGGCGACAGGTCACTTCTGAAGAAAAAAGGTAGGAAATTAGATGAAACTTAGGCTTACTCCTGTTTCTCCACATCTTCTTGAGCGTTTCCTTGTCGTAGTCACCGCTCTCGGTCAATTTGGCAAAGTCTTCGAGAGAGTCGATCGGAAGGTCGCCCGGCAGGAGCATATCCTCAGCTTCGTCTGGAAAATGGATTATTCAGTTTTTTCTACAATGGAAACCAATGACACAGTACTAAATACAGTATGCCTTCATTAAGGAAAATTATTGTGACTGTGGTAGACACTAACCCGTTTGATTGCGAGCACACATGGACGGGACCCATACCTGGGCGAGAAGTGCTTGCGGGACCTTCGTTTTTTGGGGGCTGTTTTGTATGGGGACATTGTAAAAATGGGGATACTTATTTTATTGGGACCCTCTGTCATTGAAGGACCCCATTTTTGAGCCCCCTCCGTGCCGTGTACAAGTATGACGGAACCATCGTTTTGGAGGTTTGTTTGGTGTTAGGCCTTGTAAAAAAAAGAAAGATTTATTTTTGTTTTTTTTTAAGCTGACCCCCTCCGTACCGTGCCCATCCAGTATTAGTATAAATCGATTAACCAATTGGTTTATGTGCCCTGTGCGCTCTAATATTTCGCTGATGGAAAACGCATGTGGAGAACGTGTCCATGTAATCACAACACAACCAATCAAGCGGCGCCCAATCACCACTTATAAGCCCTCGTCAGCACCCAATTATAGTTTTTCAAATGGGTGCTTAACCAAGTCTTCAAGTTTCAAACATCTAGGAATTCCAGGAAAATTTGCGTAAGGGAAGAGGAGCCCAGTTTTCGGTTGAGGAAAACGCGCCAAACTAGATTCCGGCTCAAAGGTTCACCCCCTCAAAGGGTACCGCGGAAAATGTACAAACAGTTGGAGGTAGCCCTCTTCCCTTTTGCCAGAGGAATAGGGGGTACTTATTCCTGACTTTGGGAGCATACATGAACAAGCTAGCTGTGGGGTCCGTTTTGCCCGAACCCCCACATTACAAATGAGGCGTGTGGCGCGAGTCCCCCCAAATAGGTAAATAGGCTCGGCGTGACCCTCTCTACCGAATCTGCGGGCGCTTGTTCATCTATGTTTGGGAGGGAATCTTGTCTGATTTCAAGATCACATGCGTGCTTGTTTTTTAAGCGTGAGCGGAGGTTTCCCGCTCCAACTTTTGAAACTCTATTGTTTCCGGATATTCGTGGTTTGCAGAAGTATGTCTGGTAGACGCAAATGGTCACAGTCCTTTAAAATGTCATAAAACTGAACACAACAACTAGTCAAGCAACTACGTATTCTAAAGAAATTAAAGGCTAATTGAGTGGGCCAATTGAGTAAAACAACGCTTACCCTGGGGATCAATTTTAGCGGCCTTGTAGTACTCCTGTCGCTGTTCCTCTTCCAATCCGTGGAGTGTCCTCAGATGACGAGGCAGAGACTTCTTACTAACCCTCTTGTTGCAGATGCGGCAGTGCACTCCTGAAATTAGAAATTAAATTAGAAAGTTCATCTCTTTCTCTCTCTCTCTCTCTCTCTCCTTACGTCGATTCTTAATCATCCACTGCTGCTGGACCTTCTCCAACATGTCAAAGTCGAGCTCCATCATCGCGTTCTCCTCCTCTCCTACAGTATCCTCCGGGTCTACAGTACTCTCCGCCGCCGGTCCTACAGTAATCTCCACCCGCTCGGAGCCGCCCGTATGAACCAGGTCCAGCAGATCGTCGTCCTGAAAGAAATTAGGCTTTAGAGGCGGGCTACGGTAGCTCACGGTAGAAGTAGAGGCGGAGATTTCGGCCAAGGCGGTGCGAAGATTCAGGGCTTCTATGTCAGGTTTCACTGAAATTACTGTACTTAATGCGAAGCTACAGTAACCCACCATCGATTTCTTCATCCTCAACAGATTCCTCAGGTGGTGGTACTTCTTCAGATACCACAGGAGCTTCAGAAGCTTCGGCTGGAGCTTCAGAAACCACCGGAGGGTCCAGAAGCAGAAGAGAGGGTTTCACATCCTCCATCATCTCCAAAGTATGGTCCTGAGGCTCCCGAAGCGATTGCATCTTCCTGTCCAACTCCTCCAATTTGTAGCCCATCATATCGGCATCGGCGAATTTGTGGAGCACACGCAGGTGGCGGGGAAGCGATTTGCGACACACCATTTTCGAGCAGACGAGACACTTCACGCCTGAAATAGGGTTACTGTACATGCTTATTGATTAAAATGCTCTATTGGCATTGATGGCAAATTTTAGTGGTGCCCACTTGCACAAAATCGTTATATTCCCAGACAAATGTGAAACACACAAAAAATGGATTTTCCAAACCCCCGAAAGAAGGGAGCCATATCGACATATGAAATGATCGATGATCGATTTTCCAAATGCGATCCTATTGACACTCGGATGGCTGGGAAATTGCTAGTTTTTTGGGGACGTACGTAGGTTTGGTTACTTTAGAGCACCCATAACTAATTGATGGCCAAAAGAGGGCACTATTGACACAAAAAGTGTAAAAATTGTCGATTTTTAGGGACTCACGTTCATTTTTCCTCTGCCTCCTCAATTCGGCCTTCTCCCTCTGTCGTTCCTCGTCCTCCTCTATGAAAGCAGCTGCCCTCTCGGCGGACCCGTTCTGAAATCTCATTTTAACAAGATTTTTCGAGTTGACTCACAATTTGGAATGAATTTTCGTTCGATGAGAATAGGGCCATGGCAGCCGGGTGGCAGTGCTCCGGTCTCACTGAAAATGCTCATTTTTGTGTGTGTGTGTGTGTGTGTGTGTGTGTGTGTGTGTGTGTGTGTGTGTGTGTGTGTGTGTGTGTGTGTGTTTAAAAAACTCACATTGCAGCACAGCCTTGGGGTTCATATCGGGAATCGTGGACTTCTCGTACCGCTTCATGTGCTCATCTGGGTCCGGAATGACCCAATCGATGCCCTTCTCCCCACTGGCCACCAGTTCCAACTCTTCTGAAATGGGTAAATTACCCCTGTCCCCATTGGGTTTGATTACCCAAAGAATGCAGACCGCTGAGATGAATGTTATCCTCGTTGTAGCTCTGCCGCCACTTCTTAATCTGATGTTCGAAGTAGTCCGCTCGGTCCATGTTCATTTTATAGAACATCCGCAGGCCACTGCCCCACATCGAGTTCTACAAAACAAAAATATTACGTAACGTGTGACAAGTCGTGTTTGCACAAGAAACGTGGGGTTTTGCGGTGATAAAGTGCCCGCTTAGAAAAATCGCTGAAATAGGATGACGTAGGGGGTGTATCCGGATGTTCTGCAAAATCAGCCGCAGAATTACAGTAACCCCGCAGCCATGTATTGTTAAGGTTTAGACTTAAAGAATCATCGCACCACTTTTCGGGCTCCCTGGACCCTGGACGGACTGGGGCGAACTCTTCCCGGCCAAATTAGAGTGTATTCCTTGCGTCAAAACTTTATGGAAAGCTTGTATTATATTTCTGTTAGACATCTTTTAAGATTAAAATCAGCAGTGATTTTTTTAGGGTTAAAAAGATAAGAGGTTTGCTGGCTTTTCATAGCAGTAGAAATTGTCAACAAAAGATAAGAATCGCCATTGAGCAGCCATTAATGTTAAAGTTAAGGGACTACCTAATGAGTTATGGATACTCTCCTAATGTGCCTCGGGAGTGTTCGTCAGTCTGCCCGTAACTTCGAGGGCTCAAAATTGGGTAAACCCCCTTCACTTTGAAAACTTTGAGCAAGATTTGACAAAACTCACCTAGGGAACCTCAGACATGTGAGGATTGCGAGGGGCTGTTAGCCCCAAACTACAATCTGTTCAGAAAACACATATGGACACAGCTTCGTCGCTTAGGGTTGCGGTCAAGCTTCCGTCCTTTGAAAAATGGCTAGTGAGAAAACTAGCGTAATCCTCGAGTATTCAAGCAATTTTTGGCAGATTTTGACAGAAATATGTTTTGTGGTGAATGGGTTCACACTATATAGATAAGAGATGTGGCGGCCTCATTCGATACAGTCATCAAAGTCCCAAAAAAACTCTAGGAAGATAAGAAGCCTCATTTCCACCCGATGCGCCTCTTCCAGCTTCTGCAACCCCCTATCCTGGTCGTTTACACCGATGGTGCAGCGACTACGAGGGACAACTACAAGAAGAGAAGATCTATCGGCATCGTGTGCCCAATGTGTCCCTCACTCAACTTCAGCGGCACAATTACCCACAACGACACTACATCACTGTACGCTGAAGTTGCGGCAGTACATTTCGGCCTCCAACAACTTCCGAAATACAAAACAGACCAAAACCACATCTTTATCTTCACCGACTCACTATATCTGGTCAAAGGGCTCCAGATAATGAATCTTCGTCAAAAGGAACGCCGGCGCATGGAACAAGATAAGAAACAAGCCACAGAAAACTATAACCCCAATGAGGATTTTGAAGACGGGTGGACGCGGGCTCCGAAGAAGCCAATGAAGGAGCAGATCGGCATTCCGCTGAAGACCAAAAAAGAAGAAGTCGGATACACGAAAAAGCAGATCGAATTCGAGAAGACCTACAGACTTTACCTCAATGGGATTCTTCAAACAGCTGGAGCCTTCAAGCATGGCGTGACCATTATCTACAACCCAGCACACAGCGGAGTTCTGGGCAACGAATCGGCCGATATTTATGCCGCGGCGGCCTTGGACAAAGTCAACCATGACTTTATGAAGAGAAAACTGAACGAAATTAGGAGTCAACTCAAATCTAACCAAAATAAGATAAATAAACAAAAAATGGAAGAGCCCTACATCAGCGCCCACTTCGAGATCTATCACGGAACACAAGCAGAATGGGAGGATTGGCGGCGCCCACCCAGCTACAAAGATATCATCACACCAATGGCTCAGACGAAACTGCAAAAACTGAAGGAAATCATCGAAACCCAAATCCCAGCTGCATTTGAGGACGAGGACCAGGAAAAGATGCAACTTCTCCGGGAGGATCTACAGAAGTTGAGGACTACCCCGAAAGAGAAGAAGAAGCCACTGTACCCAAAGGACTACTTGAGGTAACTTAAGTGTATGAAGTACAATAATGTTTTCTTTGCAGAATGGTCTATGCTGCCCTCTAGTCTCCACGAGAGACGACAAGTGGTCGCTTCCAGCTGAAGCTGGACAATCATCACGTCGCAGCCCCCTAACCGTAAGATAAGTATAACTTGCAACAATTTATGCGATCGCCATTAATATGACGATCACAATATCCACATCAAAATATCTGTGGAGAACACAAAATTAAGGTTCGAAAGTATTGCCTCAAAAGCAAAAAATCATAACCAATTTTGTATCCCATGGTAACAACTAAAGCTTGTAACATTTTAACTTGTATTCTTTATTTTTGTAACTTGTATTCTTTATTTTAATCACGTCGCAAATCCAGATGTCCTAATTGAACTCTATATACAAATATCTATTCTCCGTTTTATAACCCCCATCTATTTATACTCTTGGCCAATCCTACTTCGGTCAAAAAGCGACCACGCCCCTTTTGTAGCGCACTATTTTGATGTAAAAATGGGTAATTCGAATATTAACATCAGAATAATCTCACTCATTTCGAAAAAAACTGCCGAAGTAGGGTTAGCGGAAATTATACCAACCAACCATATTCACCAATCATGTAACTTTCTTTATTGTGATATTATTCCGAGTGGTTACCCAATGAATATTATATTGTCTGTTCTTCTTTTGGGGGGGGGGGGGGGGTAATAGCTTGGTGTGGGAGGGTCTTAGGGAAAAGGTCCCAAATAATAGAACCCCCTCCCATCACCACCTTAAAGGCACCGTCAGGGGCCTTTTCGGATTGGAAATGAATGATATGCTAATCGAGTCTTTTCAATTGAAATCATTTTCCCCAATACCGCTCCAGCCAACGGCCGTGCGCAAAATGCTTGCCAAGTCTTCATTAGCATACGATTTGGAAAAGGCCCCTTACGAGCCCTTTAAAGTTAAGGCATGGATCTCATTGAGAAAAAGGAGAATTTATCGAAAACCCGGGAAAAGCTTCAGAACAGAAATGAGGTCCCAGAGCCCCCACTACACCAAAATACAATCCCAGCCGAAAACCAATGCCCCCTAATCACCGCGTACGCAAGCATGCCTGGGGGGTTCCAGAACCCTCCCCTTGACATTCGGGTAAGACAAAATTCTACTTTTGATTTACATAGTACCGTATAACCCTAGGATACAGGTCCCTTCTGCGAGTGTTGACCACAGATACCAAGCTAGCATCGCCCTTCTTTCGAAACAAACACGTTTCGAAACACCCTTCTCGAAGGCGCAAAAGGGAGGGCAATGTGTAAAGTGAGCCGGCCATTTCCCCTTTCTATGCTTGCCGCAAACGGTCGCCCCATCCATTTTATTCCTATATTTACTGATGGTGCGGCTGTTACTAATGTAAATTTTAAAAATAGTTCTTTAGGAAATTATTGTGGTGAAATTAAAAAATTAAATTTTAGCGCCATTATCAATCATTGTGATAATAGCGCGCCTTTTGCTGAAATTATAGCTATTATAGTTGCGCTTAAAAGAATTATAAATCTAAATAAAGAGACGGAAAATTATCTTATTTTTACTGATGAATATTATATCATACAAGCGTTTCACTGCTTGTATCATAGTCAAAATGGTGCTAAAATTGATCCTAAATATGCAGCAGCCAAGAAATTTTTAGAAAAGTATAAAGCATATTTATATGAAATTTACGTTACAGCTAGCGAAATTAATAGTGTTAGACTAATTTTTGTTCCAGGACATGTGGGAATTAAGGCGAACGAACTGGCGGATGTCTACGCCAAGGCGCCGTTGTATAAAAATAATATTTCAGAACTATTCGCAGATAAGAAGAAAAATCTCATCGAGGATCTCTCGCAAAGTAATAAGGGTAAGAATAAGGATAAATATATGAGTTCATTTTTTCTAATTAATGACGAAACTAGTTTAAATTGGAACAGGATTTCCAGACCTAATCTTAAAAATATGATTTATCCCAGAGCAGATATGAATAAGTTGAACGCTGTGATCGAGAAAGCATTCCTCTGTCCTCCAGAAGATCAGGAGAAGATGCACCAACTGGTGAACGCCCTAGACAGACTCACTGGAGCAGCAAAGAAGAAGCAACTGGACCCGAAGGAATACTTCAAGTAAGGCTTAAGACAGTTTTTGAGATTCGAGAACAGTTGGCAGCCTTAGAAATGGCAACGAAAAAACGGTTGTCGCCAAAATGAAATCATTGCGGAAATATGCAAAGCATGATCTGTCGACGACTAATTAGACTACGAATTTCAATATCGACAGAGGGTCACTGGGACATTCTAATATTATTAGCATGATTCCAATTTGGCGACAGCTATACATACCCTGATTTGGGGGCCCAAGGGTCTGAGGCTCCCCCTCCAATAGTTCTAATCGCAATTAGGGTACAATAGTAATACTATCATTTTAGCATGGTTGATCTGGATAAGCTGAAGCTAGCTGTAAAGAAACAGCCAATGAAGCCGTGACCAATAAGTCAAGTAAGGCAAATCGATACACATTTTACATCAATCTGTTATTTCAGCATGATCCGGCTGTCTCCTCAGTGACTCCATCGTCTTCTCCACCCCTCCATTTTCTCTCCATTTTTAAACAAGCTGACTCTTTTTTTTTAACAGAATCCTCTTTCCGATTTCCTTTCATTCTCAGAGCACCCTCTCCGCTGGTAGTCATCGGGGTACTTCCAGTTGGCGAGAGGGGATTAAGAGCCTCGGCCCTTTGAAAGCTCCTTATACAGCTCTTGTGGCACTCCCTGCCCCCAGGAATCGCATTCCTGCTGGTAGTGTTCCTCTCAGAGGACGGGAGGATGACCTTATCGGTTGAAAGCCCTTTATAGCTGTGAGAGAGTGAAAGATTCCGGGTTTAGATTCTTGTTCCTAACTAAGTAAAATAAACATTGTCAGCCTATCCGTATTTGTCACAAAGAGGAGAGAGAGAGAGAGACCAGGTATGCGAGAGAGCCAAAATCTTTGTATCGTACGACTATTTCATCCAAAAACCACAAATTTCGCGAGAAAAGTGTAGCGCCAACTATGCCAAATCCAACCAAAAATATGCGCCATTGCTAATCTACGAGCTCTGTGGTGTTTCCTACAATTTCGTTCGGGAATTATTGAATTTTTTCGTGTATCGTATACATTATCACAAATACACATTTCGTCTGGCAAATGCTTAGTTTCGGAAAAATATCACCTAAAAAGAGTAAAAATTTCGAAAACCCACCGTAACAAAGAGTCTATCGTCGCATTTGGCGGTCCTCACTCCTCCCGAGAGGGCGTTCCTCCACTTGATCTTCCACTTGTCGTCCCCACTGGCGTAATAGGGAAACACGTGCCTAAGGAAATAAAGCAATAAAAACTAATTTAAAAAACTCACTCGATGAAATCGCAGATGTGCGGCGTCTGCAGGGGCATGAAGTTGGCATTCTTCATGGCCAAGTAGGCCAATTGACGGTTGTTCAAACTGGGCTTCACTGAAAGTAAATGTTACAAATTAACACAACCAAAACTCACCTGGGGCCGGGAAAAGGGAGACCGCATCGGACATCAGAAGGCTCAGATCGGGCTTGATATCCTCGCCGGCGGTGAGCATGAACTCGGGGATCTGGTCCAGACGAGGCCTTTTCGGCTCCGGCTCAGAAGGGTCTTCAGAAGACGACGAAGGACCGGCTGAAATGGGGTTGGGAGAGGATTCAGAAGGAGGAACTCACGAGTGGGGTCATCTGCGGACTTGGTGGAACAGAGCATGGACAGGAAGGAAGAGGAGGAGGGTTCTGAAATGAAGAATACAACGTGGGAAAATATTCGAGAGAGAATTTGGGCAACTACTATGAAAATAACGACCAGGGTTCGATCCCGGTCGGTTTGTTTGAGGAATTATTCGATTAATTTAGATAGACCCCCCTGAATGCGTTAAGAGCCCCATTCTTGGGTATTTAATCCAATTATTGTTGGTGCACAGATCGATTAGACGATTAGACGGGTGCATTTGGGGGACCTATTTGTAGAAACTCAGGGGGATTAATTGAAAAAGTTAGGGTGTACTCGACAAGCCCCCATACCTGGACACCGAACTGAGGGGGTTCAAAAAGTAAGGTCCCCTAAAATGAGGTGTCAAGCCACCCACACCAAGCGACCACGAAAAACCAAGGTTCCGAAAGCACCACGTTTCCAGGAATGTAAGCCCCCCAGTTTTACACAAAACAACTGGCAATTACTGACAGTCGGCTGGCCCGATTCACTTTAGACAGACGTCAGTTTTTGAATTATTGAGCAAATTCAGTGAGAATTTCCAAAATCAAAGAATTTGGACTGTCTTATGGGCCTTGAAGCACCCTGCTGACACTTCCAATCACGAAGTTTTCCGGTATCCGCGTTTAAAAGACAGGGGTTCCGAACCGTCCATCATGATTTGTTTCAAATTTAACGAAAATGCAAATTTTAACCATTCCCCTTAGGCCATAAGGGTTTACAATATTACTTTAAAACTGTATCTGTTGTATATCAAATTTCCAGCCCAAATTAAACCGTCCGGGATCGAACCCTGCTCCTAATTGTGAGCACAAGGGATTTCCCTACGGCCTTGACCTTGAATATCCGGTTTGGCTCGGGCGCAAACGGTGCGAAACAAGTTGAAAATGACACGGCTTTTAATGTATCTTACTTCTAATTTACCTTTTTTACTATATTTCCAACGAAAACAAAATGTAACGACCAACCTTCCTTAACCGTGGCGAGACCGATTCCAGCTAGCAAATCCATCGCCGGAAAGAATGGTGCATACACTGGAAATAAAGAATAAAGATAACAATAAAATTAAATTAAAGAAACAACAAAAAATACGAAAACTGCTGGATTAGAATAAATATGGTTCCCACGGCTGGCAGGTGCAGCTGGCACTAACAGCAGTAGCCAGCTGGTTCGAACATTTTTGCAATTTCTAATGAAATACATTGTGATTTAGTAGTAACAAGCTAGTATTGGGGCATTGTGATGGTGAAGCGAAGCGATTGGAGTAAAGGAAAGCGGATCAGGCGGCCGACGGCCTGGCGATGAGAGGCCGAAACGAAGGCCGCCGCGGCGGACGATCGATCGGCCGCGGAGACCAAGCACTAAACCCCCGATGCGGATGGAGGACGGCGGCCTTTGATTGGCGACAGACTGGAACGAGAGGCACCAGGTTGAGAGAAGAAGAATGATACATGGGGTTGACAAGAAAAGGCAAGGGGATCATAATGCTGCAGGCGAATTGAATACTGTCGAGTGTTGAGAAGCTAGGGATTGAATAGAGTAGACGTAAGAAAGATTATGACCAATCCATTTCAGTGCATTTTTAGTCCTCCTTCAACTACGCTGTCTTGTGGACAGCAGAATGCGACGTTCTTTGTGTGAAGACATGGAAGCGGCGTTCCGGAATTCTGATTTGGACGGTTGCGCATATAAAACAGTCGAACTTTGAAACGCCGTTTTTGGAGCTAGAATATGGGTGATTTTCATGGACAGATCAAACTTCCTTCGAATATACACGTGACGCTGTGCTTTCACGCAACAACGAAAGGTGTCGGTTGCAATTAGGTCGTCCACAGTGAGAAGAAAAAGATAGATAGAGAGTGAGAGAGAGAGAGAGAGAGTAAGAGAGAGAGAGAGAGGGAGAAAGAGAGAAAGAGAGAGAGAGAGAGAGAGAGAGAGAGAGAGAGAGAGAGATATAAAACGAGAATGCGGGAGAGAAACAGGAGACAGTAATATTAGAATGGATAAGAGATGGAATGGGGAAGAGATGATAGAGAGAGGGGAGACAGGGAAAGAGGGGAGAGAATACTAGAGGAATTGAGAGAAAAAGAGTGAGAGCCAAACCGACAGTGTGAGAGAGAGAGAGAGAGAGAGAGATGTCAATTAGATCAGTTCTCTCTCATAATGACACATAATAGAAGTACAACTTTTATACGAAATATATCAGTTTTGCAAACACAGTATGTTGAATATTGAAAAATGTTAAATGACAAGCGGGTAACTGAAAAAAGCCCATTAAAAGCGCAGCGAGTTACAAGTTTCGAATAGAGTCGCTTTTGCAATATTGCTTTTCTTACTCAATGTTGCATCAGTTACATTATTGTTTATAAAAAAAAATTTCATTTTCCGTTGTGTATAGTTTCGCCCCTTTTTCATTCATCGCGGAGGTTCATTTATCGCTGACTTCGCGTTGGGTCCCCAAACGAAGCTGCCTCCCTAGGTGCGAGCCGACTGCATCATTCTCCCGTTATAATTTTCAAACCACATTTCCAAGAGAAAAGCGGATATGTCCATATAATTCAAAGAGAAAACAGTGATTTTTACAATCTATATTCGCAAATGATCAAATTTCATCAATATAATTCGATTTTAACGCCTTATTTCTTCATTGACGATAGAATTCCACAAACACAAATATTTTAGAACAATGGATTCCATCATAGCACTCGATATTGGAACGGCCTTTTGCTCTGCAGCTGTTTTTCGCAACGGAAAGGTTGAAATTCTTCCAATCGAAGGAAAATCCCGCTGTCCTTCTTTTGTAACCTGCCAGGAAGGATTCTCATTCGAAGGACAATCGGCCAAGGAACACTGGAAAAAGCACCCAACTGGGACTATTTATTGTAAGTTTTTGTGAAATTTTACATATACAAAGTTTATTTTAGCCTCTTTCCGTCTCTTGGGTTGTCTAAGCAATCAGCCATGGCTGACGAATACATTCTCTACCGCTCCGTTTAAAATCGATCTCAACGGAGAGAGAGTGAAAATTGTGGCGGGAGAGGGAGATTCGGCTGTGGTTACGTCTCCTGAAGAGGTGTGCTCGAGGATGATCGGTCATGTGATGAAGGAGATTGGCGATGGAGCGGAGAAAACACAGGAGGAGGAGGAGGGAGAGGAACAGGGGACACAGGTTAGTATTGAGAGAGAGAGAGAGAGAGAGAGAGAGAGTAAGAAAGAGAGACAGAGAGACAGAGAGACAGAGAGACAGAGAGACAGAGAGATAGAGAGACAGAGATACAGAGAGTCAGAGTGACAAAGAGACAGAGAGACAAAGAGACATAGAGAGGCAGAGATACAAAGAGGCAATGACAGTCTGTTTTCAGCGAGTTGCCCTCTGCGTCCCTACCTGCACCTCCTTCGCTAAACGACAAGCCATAAAGGCCGTAGCCGAAGCCAACGGACTCAAAGTTACAAGATTTGTCAACTCTACTACAGCCGCAGCTTTGAAGCACTGCCTCGACCAGGAACTCTTTCACAAAGAAACGGTATGTCTGAATTTCAAAACCACATATAATAAATGTTCAGAGGACAATGGTTGTAGTGGATATGGGAGCCGGAAATACAAGTGTTTCTGTGATTACGGTTGGAGAAGGAAAGACGAAAGTTGAAGCAAGCAGTGGAACTGACACATTTGGAGGAGACTTTATTGATGAGAAGGTTTATGATTATCTGGCAGAGAAGGTAAGAGTGTGTGTGTGTGTGTGTGTGTGTGTGCGTGTGTGTGTGTGTGTGTGTATGTGTGTGTGTGTATGTGTGTGTGTTTGTGAGTGTGTGTCTGTCTCTCTGTCTCTGTCTCTGTCTCTGTCTCTGTCTCTGTCTCTGTCTCTGTCTCTGTCTCTGTCTCTGTCTCTGTCTCTGTCTCTGTCTCTGTCTCTGTCTCTGTCTCTGTCTCTGTCTCTGTCTCTGTCTCTGTCTCTGTCTCTGTCTCTGTCTCTGTCTCTGTCTCTGTCTCTGTCTCTGTCTCTGTCTCTGTCTCTGTCTCTGTCTCTGTATCTGTCTCTGTCTCTGTCTCTGTCTCTGGCTCTGTCTCTGTCTCTGTCTCTGTCTCTCTCTGTGGGCGTGTGTGTGCGTATGTGTGTACGCGTATATGTTGTGTGTATGAGTTGTATGTGTAAAAATAAGTTTTCAGATAAAAACGTCCCATGGAATTAACATAGCCAACTTACCCTCCGTTAACGTCGATCTTCGATCCTCTATCAAACTTTGCAAACACATTTCATCTTACCACACGGCGTGCAACGTCGGAATCCAACCTCAAAAAGGAGTTTACTACACAGAACCTGTCACTCAGGAGACTCTGAAGAAATTATGTGGGGACCATGTGGAACGAACTGTTCTCGCCCACTTGAAGAATGTTATCGTTGCTGTGAAAATTCAACCGAGAAAGGTAGTTTCTCAATTTCTCTCCCTTCCGAACTCCATCACCTCACTCACTCACTCTTCCAGGTCGATGAAGTCTTACTAATCGGTGGTTCCTCAAATATCCCATTGGTGCGCTCTGTGATTCGAAAGACATTCCCTAGAGCGGATATCTCTTCCGACCAATCTACCGGGAAAGACAAAACAGCCGAGACGATGGCTGTTTCAGGAGCCGCTCTCCAAGCGGCGTTGCTATCTTTTGAGGCTCCTGATGGGCTCAAGAACGTTGAAATTGAAGAAACGCTTAATTTCAACCTTGGATTTCAATTGCCCGGAGGTGAGTGTGTGTGAGTGTGAATGAGTGACATTCTTTTTTTCCCAGGAAGTCTTCAAGCAATTTTTGAACCCCTTTCTCCTTTGCCAGCAGACAACGAATTCTCAGTGTGTCAGTCTCAAATAGAAGAATCTCTGTCGATCAACGTTTACGAGGGTGCAGGTTTTTTCCAAGGTGCCACATTTCTGGCTACATTAAACTTGGCTGACATCATTCGATCTGATGACATCCTAGGAGATCATCTAGTCAAAGTAAGTAGATCAAAAACGTCAGAAATCGGTAAAAAATTTCAGCTGAAATTTGAAATGAATGAAAATGGATTCTTCTTTGTCACGGCGTATCACTTGAAGACGGGGCAGATTCTCTGCTTGAACATAGGCGATATTAAGCAGGTAAGGAAACATACCTCTTTCCTCTTTTATTGCCTCTCTCTCTCTATCTCTCTCTCCCTCTCTCTCTATCTACCTCTTTCTCTGCCTCTCTGCTTCATCTTCTTTCCTTTTTCAGAGTGAAACAACCCGTGTTCTTCACTCCTCAAAAAATGGAGAAGATCAAGAAATGATAAGAAGAAAAACTCTCAACAGAGTCAAGAAAATAGCCTCAAACTTGAAAAGGAAAGCCAGTGATTTCAAAGTTCGTCTGCATTTTTCTATTACGAACTTTTGATTTTATAGCTGGAACTGTTCGTTGACAACGAAGATAAACTGAAGATCCAACAAGCTTCTGCCGATTTTGAAGCTTGGCAGGTGGCAAATCCAGACGCTGATTTGGATACGGTAGAGAGGAAGAGACAGACATTGGAGAAGATTTGTGGAGGAATCGTTATGCAAAGGATTATAGCCAAGAAAAGATTACTGTAGCCTGTGTTTTACGGTTTGTAACTGTTCTGTGCTGTACTGGATCTCAAATAAACGCGTGTCTGTTTCTCTGTCTCTCTGTCTCTCTGTCTCTCTGTCTCTCTCTGTCTCTCTGTCTCTCTGTCTCTCTGTCTCTCTGTCTCTGTCTCTCTGTCTCTCTCTCTCTGTTTCTCTGTCTCTCTGTCTCTCTGTCTCTCTGTCTCTCTATCTCTCTGTCTCTCTGTCTCTCTGTTTCTCTGTCTCTCTGTCTCTCTATCTCTCTATCTCTCTGTCTCTCTGTCTCTCTGTCTCTGTCTATTTCTCTTTACAACACACTACAAGTGTGTGTGCCTTTATATGCGTTAAATTGAATTATATGTAAACCCACTTTCCCGTTCCGTTCCGTAGCTGCGTACGTCCGATCCCCCTTTGTATTTTCTTCATTCCTTATTCATTCGACCGCGCAACTGCTCAGTTCTTTGTTCTCTTTAAAAGTTGTGCTAACGAAACTTTTTTCAGTATCAAAATGGTGTTCCCCATCTTCGCCATTGCTTCCCTGGGCGGATACCTCCTCTTCGGTCCTGCCATCACGACCGTTGTGACCACGGCTGGCTTCGGTGCTGGTGGAATTGCAGCTGGTAGCATGGGAGCCGCGATGATGAGTTTGGGAGGAGGTGAGATCTTTCTATTTGAAAAAAATACTCTTTCAATTTGAGGAGTGACCCCCGTGGCTGTCTCCGTGCTTCAATCGATCGGCGCGACGGGAATGATCGCGGCAACGACGAAGGTTGCTGTCGGAGTGGCCGCTGGGACAGGAGCGGCTTACCACTCTTCTTCTTATGATAAAAAGAAATAAAAGAAATAAACATTAGGAGACAAAGTGTGTTTTTAGAAAGAAATAGAAAGAGAGAGAGAGAGAGAAATAGAAATAGAAAGAGAGAGAGAGAGAGAGAGAGAGAGAGAGAGAGAGAGAGGAGAGGGGAGAGAGACGAATGAATTTCTGGGTATTTGGCCAAACGCCACATTTGTTTTATCTGTCCCTCGAATTCCAGGAAAATGGGAAAGATGAGAAAGAACGTGAGAGGTCTTCAATATTGGCAATTCGGTTGAAGCTTTTATTGATGTTCATCTACAGTTTAAAGACTCGATTCCCTCGTTTTCTTGTGCATTTCCCATATGAATTTATTTAAACGACAAAAATACAGAATGAGAAGAACCGATAAACCAATAAAATATTGGAAAATTCAAATTGAATCCGGCGCAGAACCTACCGTACTCCTGCGAATCTAATCGATACGCAGTGTCAAGAATTGGTTTTCACATTGGCGCCGCATGGCCTATTTCGAATCTTTATTTTTTGGTTTTTTGTCTTGGTTTGGTGGTTGGAACTTTCGAGTTTTGGTCGGAGGAAGTTGGAAATTTTCGAGAGAGGATTGGGTTGTGGAATTTTGCAACGTTGCAAGGTGAAAAATGGGCGATCGATGGGAAGTAAATGGAAAATTGTGGCTTGGCTGGATATCAAGGCTTTCTTGAAAGATTTTATCGGCCTGAAACTTTAAACATCGACCTGAAACCTTTGCCGATTTTTGGAAACCTCTGTGGATTCACCGCTGAAGCTGCAGCGTGGACCACTTTCCTCGTATTTTTATCTATGTGTGTGGATATCTGTTTTGTTCTACTCAATTTTTCGCTTATTTCAACTTGTTCTATTGGCGGGAGAGGGCATATTTCTTATTTTAGTTCATCCGAACGAGACAACTACAGTAATGACGTCCCTGGAACCGGGAGAACTGCCGCCGGAGAAGGCGGCTGGATCAGAAGAATATAAATTTCCCGGTAGGTTTTCTTCTGTCTTCGTGTCTGTCTAGGAATGCGGGAATAATGAATTGGTTAGCCAATTTGCCAAATTTGGTGTTACAAGGCGTAAAAATAGGCTATGTGTGTGTTCTGAAGTGATTTCCGTATCCACGGTGGGTACCGGCTGTCTTAAATATATTAAAGGACTGCTAGAAACTTGGTAATTTCCAAATTTAGTATTCTGAACGCCTGTTCGTTGCAGGACCACTGTCGGAAAACAGGGGTGGCAAACGGCCGGCCGCGGTAGACCGGTCTTTTCTTCGCTGTTTGGCGGCACCAAACAACGCAGGATGATTTGAAAGATGCACCCTGTAAAATGGCGGTGTTCGATATTGGTCTGGCAGCGAACTCTGATTTGGATAGTTTTCAATATCGTTTGGTCTACTGAATCACGAAAGTGAAGTGGTGTGAATTCGTCCTTTAGTGAGGATGGCATTCATTGCCGTTTCATTGACACGCATCTGGCACGTTTTGTGCGGTGGAAAATTGATTACAATCGTTTAAAATCCATATTTCCTATTATTAACGCTTTATTTTCAGCCAAAACCGATGGTCCTTCGTACCGCGGAGCCGATGAGCCCACCGTAGTGGCCAATCTCTTCGAGATGAGGGTCGACGAGCACAAGATCATTCACAAGTACCGCATCGACATGGTGAAGGTCATGGAGGCGAAGAAGAAGGAGTCCGACATCACCAAGGGACCCAAAAACGAGTGGGTTTGCTTCAGAATCATAGAGAAATGTCGTTGTTCAGCTCTGCCAAGCAGCTCCGTCGCCGTGTCGCCCAGTCCATCTTCTACGATATGCTCAATTTCGCCGCGAAGGAGGGAGATCCGATCTGCGAGGACAGATACACCCTTTTCTACGACTGCGGAAACTCCGTGTACTCCTGCGAGCCGCTGCTGTGCATGAAGAACAAAACTGCCGACGAGAAGGGAAAAATCGAGGCCAAATTCATCCTCAAAATGGTCAGTTGGAGCGGAAGGATTCGCCGAATTTGGGTGCTTTGTTGCTTTGTCTTACCCACAAAATGATTTTGTGTCGGCCGGCTCGTTCTGCGGCCCGTATTCTGCAAAAATACGTACCAAAAGCTTCTAGGTAAAAGGTTTACGCCGTAAACGTTTCGGAAGTAGAGAAAAATTGAAATTCCCACACCTAAACGTGCGTGTTTTGTCACAAAACCGTACCCACCGCACGCAATGGGCCCGTAGTTGAACCCGCCATGCCGAAAAAGAGGTCCCTTCCTGTGTTTCGAAGTCGTTTTTGGCTGCAATTTATCCAATATCTATCTCTGGATGGCTGAAATTCAGTTAGTTGATAGTAATTCTGCGAGTTGAAGCCAGGAAGGAAACAAATTTAGCCTCTTTTACTTGATTAGTTTTCGGGACTCAGGGGCAGTCCTTTAACAACCATTCGTTTTACCATACCTGGATACGGTATGGAGGGTGCTCGAATAGTAAGGCCCCACAAAAGGAGTGGACCTCAAAATCTAAGTATCCTTATTTTTAGAAGGTCCCCATACAAAGTAACCCCCCAAAACCAAGGCCCCGCCAGTACCACGTGTCCAGAATGCGTTTGACCGCAGGGCTCTAAGCATAGCTGGACATAAGGTGCTTGTGGTACTTACGTAATTTGGTAGCAAAAAAGTAAAGGGGGACGTACGTTACCTCAGAAGTCCCATTTGGGGTGCTTACGTATCAAGCCCCCCAAACACCCTTTGTCCAGCTATGGCTCTAAGTAAACACGCTGGAAAACAACTGATAAGGCCGTAAATTGGACCTTCCTAGCGTAGGTAAAGTACGCCGGCCCTCAAATTTGACCGCGTTTGTATTGTTTTTATTTTCGAGAGCAGGCCGGCCCGCTCTATAAAATCGGCCCGGGTCGCCCCTCAAATTTATCACCTATGCTTTCGGGGCTAATGCTGTATCACCGGCGCGCCCACCCCCAAATCCTAACTAAATTCCGTTGCTGATAGGGTTCACTTCGTTTCCAGCAGTTTTTGTTAATTTAAATGGGTGCTTGTAACAATGTTTTTTTTGCATTTGCCGTTTTTAGTTGTAGTTGGCCCGCCGTGCCGTAACTTTTAATTTTCAGGAGGACATCACCAGCACCAATTCGAAGAGCTTCCTCGGCCACTACTGCACCCACGTATGTTTTCTGAGTCATCCTGTATTTCATTCTTTTGTTTTAGGTGCTGTGCACCGTGAGTGAGGTGCTCAAGTTTCCGCTCACCCTGGCCGGAGACATGGCCGAGCGTCGCGAGACGCTGCAGTTCCTCGAGGTTCTCACCACCGCCCTCCTCAACAGAAAGTTTGTTTTGTTTCTATTTCAGTTGTTAAAGACCTGTTTCGACCAGTTTTTGGATGGAAGTTATGATTTTGCTTTCAATAGCGTATCTACCACTTGTTTTACCAGGAACAATGGAGTTTTTTTTTTCAGAGGCGATCACTTCACCTACAACAACAAGGTCTACCCCAAGACTTCGCAGCGCGACGTGTCCATTGGAGAGGGAAAGGTCATCAAGCCCGGATTCGAGAAAAACTGCTGTATTGGACAGCACAATGGAAGGCCCGTGGCTCTGCTTCAACTCGATGGTAAGAAAATGCCTTTTCTTCTTGCAAACGCTTTAAAAGCTAATAAGTTTTTGTATTTTTCAGCCAAGAAGTCGCCCTTCTTCACTGGCCAGCCGCTCCTCGACTTCTGCCAGCAGTACCTCAACATGAACAACGTCGAGGAAATAAACAACATCACGAGGTTTCCCAAGTTCCGCAAACTCAGCAACCACCTCAAAGGTAGGAGGCTGTTACTTTGTTTCTCTGAATATTAGCTACAAAAAGAGAATTTCGATTTTTTTCAAGAAAAGCGGGGTTCTCAAATGACGGGCCGAGGGATTTTTTTTTTTTGGAACGGCCCGGCCCGGGTATGAAAAATTAAATTTCATATTTTGTATAAATTGGTACAATAATTTTTTAAACGGTTTTAAATTACTTAATAATGTGTTACTAACATACAAATCAATATTAGTCGTACAAAAAAGATTGTCACCGACCGGGATCGAACCCTGGTTGTGTGGGTGGCAATCTGACTGGGTGGTCCAAGGAAAATGGGCCGACCAAAATTTTCCAACTGGCCCGGCCCGTGAGAATCCCAGAGAGTTTTTTTTTTGTTGGAAAAATCGGTTGAGTGCAAAAGGGACCAGTGACCGCCATTTGACGTTAAAAATGATTTTTTAGTGGATGGGACGTTTTTCGGATAACGAATGCGGCTCGTTTGCCTAAATTTCGAATAAACTTTCAAAAATAAGCCTGGCATATCGAAAAGCTTAAGGGGAAATCGAGTTCTGCGCTTCTTATTTTCATACCTCGGGAGACCCTGACAGTTGACGGACCCACCCGTAAGTTTTGTTGCCATAAATGGGGTAGTCTTCTTAACTTTTGGCCTTCCGAGCAGAATTTTACGGTATTGGATTGAAAACTCAGCCGTGGGGGCTTTATTTAACTGGAGGGGGCTGTCTGAATTGCCTATTGAGGAAATGGAGTGGGGGGGGCTAGATCAATAAGGATCAAGACCCCATAGATCGCGCTTTCCGAAGAGGTATTCATTCCTTCGGCAAACGTATATTGTGTTTTGGAAAGAAGCATTTTGTGGGGGCATAACTTAAATTTCCCCTACAAATCATTTCTCTTTTCGACTAACCTTTCATGGCACCTTTATTTTGGGATGGTAATGAAGCCAATAGAAAGAAAAGACCTTTGATAGTTGTACGTAACCATAGAAAACATCGACCGTGATTTTCGGTTGATTTCGCACATGAATAAGCTACCTGTGGGGTTCGTTTTACTCGACCCCCCCCCCCACAAAATAAATACGATGTCTGGCGCGAGACCCCCTCCCAAATAGGAAATTAAACCGAAAATCTCAGTCGATGTTTTTCTATGGTTGAGTCGGTTGCGAATTTCTCACTTGAGGGACCTGCTCTTACGTCGAATGTGTAATGTAGGGGTCGCTCAAATGGACCCCACGGGTAACGTTTTTCGTATGCACGTAACTAAAATTTTCCTCGAGTTTTTTTGGCTTGGAAGAATTGGTTCAGAAAGGCAAAAATGCTTTTCTTCACTCCTGATTACCCGTTTTCAGGCGTCGTTGTCCGCACCCTGCACACCAAGGATCGCCACCGCTCCTTCGCCATCGCCAAGTTGGAGGACAAGCGTCTGAAAGAGTATGTTTCGATTTTATTTCCTTTTAACTTTAATTTTCAGCGTCGTTTTCGAGAAGGACGGCATGCAGGTGACTCTCGTGGACTACTTCCGTAGCCAGTACAACTTTGTCATCAAGTGGGTCCCACCGCGATCCACCGTAACCCTCCGATTGTTCTAGGTACCCTGATTCTCCGGTGGTTTGTGAGAGGAAGAGGGATGGCTTCAGCTACTACCCGATGGAGTGCCTGGAGATTGAGAGGGGACAGAGGGTGTCCAACCAGAAGGCCTCCTCTCAGATGGCTGAGAGGCAGATCGAACAGTGCAGGATGTCGCCGCCGGAGATGCAGCAGTATCTCAACAACGCGTGGAAGGAGTGCGAAGTGGATGACAAGAACAACTTCCTCGCCAAGTTCGGGGTCGGTTTGGGTCTTTGTTTTTGGAATTATATGGCTTGTTTAGGTCCATATCGACGCCCGCATGCAGACCACCAAGGCCACCGTGCTCTACCCGCCCAAGATTAACTACAGGAACAACGCCGTCGAGTGCGAACGCGACGGACGCCTCACCTGGCGCTACGGAAGGTTAGGAATAGGAAGGAGATATTCAAAAGTGCCGTGCCGAGAAAATGTGGGAAACGAACCGGCCAGCCCGTTTCCAGGGCCGTTTGGACCCATTCAATATGCCCAATCCACATGCCACTCTGCGACTGTAGAAGAACAGTGGTGCAAATCTTTGGCACCAAGCCAAAAAAGTGCATTTTGGATCTTGACAAGTTCCGGATTCTGCTGTTGATGGTCAGATACACGATGTTCAACAGCGGAATTCTGAAACATGGCGCTGGGACCCATTACGTTGCCTGGATTTTCAATTGCGTCTGGCCAAGACTTTAAAATGAGCTGTTGCTAAACATCGGACACCAACTTAATTTTCCACTTTTCGAGTTTGTCCATATGTAGTCTAAAAAAAATCTACGTTATAGCTGCTTTCGTTAGATTGAAACCTTGGAGTGATTTTCGCATTTTCAAAATCAAGCGTAAAAAATGCTATTGGAAAAAATCAAAAATTAAAGGACTATGCAGTTTTTTTGTGATTTCTGCTTGAAGCTCAGCTATGTTCTATGGTTTCCTGTGACAGCGGCTTGGTAGCAATTCATTAAAGGAACCGTCAGGAGGGAAAACATTACAGTTTGGCTTGTTTACAATGGGGAAAGCTCTTGATTCTTTGTTCCATACAAGAATATGCTGTTCTTGCGGACCATTGGTTTTGAGGGGTTGCTTTGTATGGAGACCTTGTGGGAGGAACGCTGCTTTTTAAATTGCTCTGAAAGAAGCTCTAACCATCCTTTTAGGGACCGTTTTGTCCGCGGTGGAAAAATCGGCAAGGTGATCGTGATCTCCTTCGACGGCTGCGCCGATAATAACGAGATACGGTAAGAAAACTCCCTTTTTTTTTAAATTATTTTTATTTTTAAATACTTCGCGGAGGCTCTTCTCAACAGCGGAACCAACCAGGGAATCGAAATCGACGACTACGAGGCAAATCATCTTCCGATTCTATCTGAAAATGCCATTTTAGCCGAAGATCGTGCAACTGCGCTCGGAGAGCCACGACCGCATCGAGGAGTTCTTCCAGGACTTCAGGAAGCACCAGCCCTTTGTCATCGCCGTTTCTCCCACCAAGAACGACGAAGTTCACAATTTCCTGAAGGCCATGGAGGCCAAGTACAGCGTCGTCACCCTCAACGTGTCCAGGATCACTTTCCAGAAGGTCTCTCGCCAGGACAAGGTGCGTTCGAATGGGTCCCGTCACGATTGGAACGGTTACAGGGCTCGCAGGCCGTCATCAACAACCTTCTGATGAAGGTTAATCTCAAGGCCAGGGGAGTGAACTTCACGCTGGACATGCCCTACGCCTTCACCGATGCCAACCGCGGAGAGACCAGAATGTGAGTGTATTGCACAGAGTTCGCAGAAGAGGAAGCTTTGGATGTATTTATGGGGTTGCTAAACGCGGAAATTAACCTGGTTTTGTGTAGTCCAGTGGAAATTGGTGCTTCTCTAGGTACTGCGGCTTGGTTTTGTGTCCTTTAACGAAAACCGTTGGCGTTTCTAAAGTTAGAGGCTGCTAAACATCGGACATCAACACCAATTCTAGCGACTTACTCATATTTGACTTTTTTATTTTATCTGAACGACTAAAGCTGATTCATTGAAGTTATGTAGGTACCCTTTGTTTTTTAAACTGCGCCAAAAGTAGTACGTTTTGTTGGGAAAATAGTGGTGCCAGCCAGTTGGTAATACTACAATTTTATTAAAATGCTGTTCACTCTGGTTGAAAGTGGCCACTTTCTTTCAAATTTAACTCACTTTGGTCACAAAGTATCTTTTTAGATCCTGAATTTTGAAAATACATATAAAATTGGCTTTGATACTTCAATTTATCTGCAATTTCAAAGTGCAGAAACATGGCTGGACAGGGAGCCGCCGAAATACGTAGGTACCCCAAGCATCTCACGTCCGCCTATGTGCTCAAAATGCCGTAGGTGGTAAGTGGCCGTTGCTGCCCGGTGTTTAGCATGCTCGAACTTTTTCATCGTAAAACGAGCAAATAGGGTGTAGTGAAACGTGTTTGTGAAAGTTTTTTTTAAAGTTAAGGTTTTTTTTTTTTAAATTTTTTTTTATAAAAAATATAATTAATCTAATTTATAGTTATATGCAATTTTAAAGCGTAATGACCAAAAATTTCAGCATGACTCGTCAATCTATTTTGAAAACGGGCCCGCGGGCCGAAATTGGGTTCGTTCGGACCGGGCCGAGAGGTTTGGGAGACGGGCCCGGCCCGCGACCAGCCCTGGTCGATAAATTCAATGGCTTTGATTCGACGCCCTACTTTTCAATTTTAAATAAATAAATCTGTTTCAGCAACGACCGCCTCCTGCCCAAGTACCGTATGCTCATCGGTCTGGATGTGTCCCATGCGGTTCCTCAGTCCTTTGCTGACCGCCAACTGGGAACCCCCTGTAGCGAGCCCTCCGTGGTCGGAGTATGTCTCTTTTCATTCACTTTACCTAATTCGTTTCTTTCAGATGTCGTACAGCATCAGCGGTCCCACCCAGTTGCACGGAGGCTACTGGTTCCAAGAACCTCGTCTGGCCACCATCGGCGAACTGCACATCAAGATGATGACGGCCCTCCTCGACTATCACAAGGAGATGAAGCATCTCCCCGACGATATCATCATTTTCCGTGGAGGAGTCTCCGAGGGAGAATACCACAAGGTACTGTAGCCATGTCAGCGGAGATACTGTATGTTTAGGTGGTCCTTGAGGTCGCCGAGATGAAGAAGTCCTTCGTCCAGCTGGCCGCTCAGTGCTCCGATGCCAAGAACTACAACCCGTCCATTCAGGCCATCGTCGTGCAGACCAACAGCAACTTCAGGGTCATCCCCAAACGGTTGGCTTTTCGAAGATTGAGGGGAAAACGTGGATGAAGTAAATACATAGGGAAGGCAGTCATTTGGTACTCCCGTCTCCTTTTGATGCCAGAAATGGAGTATCGTCTTTCTTTTGAACTCATGGACCTATAAGCTGAATTTTACTGGAATAGTGCCAAAAAAACTTTTCGTTCCGGGGGCAGCCATGGGCCATACCTTGCCTTTTCAGACATTTATTGCAACGGAAGGGTGCGTCAACGGTTTATATGACGTCATTTTGGGCCATATTGACACCTGTCTGACACAAAATACTGTAGACCGCCCACTAAGTATGGGTACGGAGCAGACTTTCAGCCCATACCTACCGAGGGGCGGGGTCACGGCCCGTGAGGGCCGAGCCATTTGGGAAATTTTGGTCGGCACATTCACCTTGGACCACCCAGTCAGATTTTCACCCACACGGCCAGGGTTCGATCACGGTCGGCGACATTCTCTTTTGTACGACTAGTATTGACTATGTTAGTATCAAACACTATTAAGTTGTTTAAAACGGTTTTAAAAAATATTGTACCGATTTATACAAAATGAAAATTTTCATTTTCATTAACGGGCCAGGCTGCCCAAAAAATCTCTCTGCCCCGGCCGGCCCGTCATACCTGAATTGCGGATATAAAGCATAATCCCCCGCCTGTAGCAGTGTACCTTTTCGCTCCTGTAGCAGTGTAAGCGTCTTCGGTGAAAATTGGCCAAGGGGATTTGGCAAAATTTGATGTCATAGCCGTTTAAACCCCATGGTTATTCAATCTTTTTCAGTATCCAAAGTGGCGCTCGTCCCGTCGATCAGAACGTGCGTCCCGGCACCTGCATCGACCATACCATCACCAACCCCGCATACAGCGAATTCATCCTCGTCGGCCAGAAGGGCCTCATGGTACCTTTACTAATATTCTCCTCTTTTATCGATATTTCTAGGGCACGGTCCGTCCCATTCGCTGCGTTGTCGTGTTCCAGGAGCAGGGAACCACTGGCCATGTGCTGTCCTTCGAGGACATCAAGATCCTCACCCACATGCTCTGCTACGGCCATCAGGTACTTCCCACGTTTCTGCTGAGTTGGTACGGGTTTCTTAGGTTGTCGCCGGTTCCACCACTCTCCCCTGCCTTCTGACCTCCGCCACCAACCTGTCCAAGAGGGGACGCAACAATTGGAAGGCCATTAAGTGAGTGATCGGATTTTTTTGGAATTGGAGGATGGATTGTGTCAAAATCAGCCGCTACTAACACACGGGCACCAAATATGTAAAGAAGTCTTCATTGCTGCAGCTATGTTTGTAAGCGAAGCATGTTAGACACCAGCAAAGTAAAAAAAAAGTCTACCTTCCGGTATAACCCTCGTCGTTTGGGTGGCAATTTTCCTTGCTGTGCCAGGATAGACTGACCGGGCCACGCCGACCACGCATGAACAAACTATTTGGTAGTGCCATACATATAGCTTTCGCCAAACAAAAAGCATATGCTAATGGCGGAAACATGCAAAGGTTGCTCTGTCGATGACTGATTAGACTACGAATATCAACAGAGCATGACTGGAACATGCTTATTTTATTGGTATGGTTTCAATTTGGCGGAAGCTTCAAGTTCCGCCATATGCGGCCGGCCGTCGAAATTAAAGTTTTCGGAAATTTTTTTAAAATAAAAAATGGCTTACGACTCAAAAACACCACGAAAGCTTTTTGCCCGGCGCATGAAATGCTTACTTTGTTCTTTTTTTGTTGTTTTCTCTTCAAAACAAGATGTTTTAAAATGCTAATTTTACAGAATGCAAAACATAATTGAGCCGAAAAAAAGACGCGTTGCAAAATTTTAGAAACTTTCAATAATAGAGGGGAATGCAAAATTCACCCCCACTTTGGGGCCCGTTTCCCCCCCCCCCCCTCCCACATTTTGTTTGCGACGTGTTGTACTTGCCCCCCCCCCCCAGATTTGAAGTCCGGCTTGGTGCGACCCTAGCAACTGAAATTGGGGGTTCATATTTTTTAAAAAAAAAAAAAGTGGCAAATCTTAGCTAAAGTGGGATTTGGGTTTTAAATGTGGAGAAAGTACCTGATGGTCCGTTTATATAACCTTTTATTTTCAGTTTCCGCGACGGCAGCGACGCTTTCTCCTCCGGTTCCGAGGGTTTCCTGCGTCACGATGGCAGCCCCGACTTCTTCCAGCGCATGTCGCAGACGGTCGGAAGCCTTCTCACCCACCACTACTGGGCTTAGATGCCCCATGTTCCCCTCACTTATACCTTAAACTTGTCATTTTGCAGTCTGTTTGACTGACCCCTGAGGCACTTTTGTATTCATTCCCGTAGTAATCCAACCCCTGAGGCTTTTTTGTAATCGATCTAACCCCGTTTTTAGTCATTTTGACTACTTTCGAAGCATTTTGTATAGGTCCTTGGTCGCTTTGACACAACCTGAGGTTCTCGCACTTGCACTGCACTCTTGTAGTCTTTTGTAATACTTTGAGGCACTTTGTTATTCACTCATGGGAAATCTGAGATTTTCCCGTATTGGTTCATTTGTCCTGCCCTGGCAGGCAATAAATTGAAGTTGCAAAGTGTTGATTATTTGGGGGAGGGGGTTCTCTAAACTGATGATCTTGGAATATGCAGAAAAATTAGAAGAACGGGACGTCAAGGAAAATGAAAATTGGAAATAAGCCTCGAAAAAGCGAGGCCAACTTTATTTCCAAGTGATAACATCCAAAATGGAACTGGGCTTAGGTCAGACTCAGCGCTTTTACATAAATTTGGGCAGATTTCAATTCATTAGTATTTGAATACCCAAGCCACACGTTAAAGCTACGGAGCACAAGGGTTTTGGAAAATCCCCAGCCGCTTTTCGTGTCGGGACCAGTCGGGTTCCAATGTCGCTGACGTTAACCGTCCTAACCACATGTACCAAGCTTCCACCCAATTTCGGATCGTTCCTTCCTTGCGTTATTATTAACGAAAACAATAAAAATAGATGAATTTAAAAAAAAAAGAGAGAGAGAAACCGGCAACATGCCAAGGGGAATGGCCTATGAATATCCAAATCCCGCTTGTCGCTACGAGACCCAATATATGCGAAATCGTTCAGCCACCAATTGTCGGCGTGAAATAAACCATGAATGAAATGGAATAAAGCGAGACCCCGGGATTCTCGATCTCTGTTTACATTTTCTCGGTGTTACCAGCAGGACGATGGGAATGTGTTCAGTTGTTCAATTCAGGGGAAATCGCAGTGCAGAGAGAGAAGAGAGAGACAGAGACAGAGGCAGAGACAGAGACAGAGGCAGAGACAGAGACAGAGACAGAGACAGATGGTCAACCGCCTGGAGGACTATATCAGAAGAGAATGCATGACGATACATAGTAACTTTGAGCGTAACGAAAAACGACGCCTCCTCTAACACACACTCTCTCTCTCTCTCTTTCTCTGTCTACCAACACTTCAAATAAAACTTTTATCTGGGCGTCATTTACACCGCGAGGTACGGGCTGACCAGAAGGGAGAAAGCTGTCGTCAATCAATCAATCAATCAATATCAATCAATACTCATCATTTCATCACCAAATCGTTGCTAGAACCCCGCCGCGACCGGCCGGGGCGACCCGAAATGGCCCGGCGGTCCCGACACGCGCTCCATCGATTTGTGTGTTTTTTAAAGGACTGTCTGTAATTTAAGGCAAAACAGAGCGCGTGCCGAGGGACACAGCCTATGATATCACAATACACGGGATAGAACTAGATCTCGGGTTACGGTAAGAGTGGGAAAAGGGATTACGGTAGCGAAGATCACAGCGGGGGAAAGCTGTCGAGGAAAGAGATTGAGATTCGCAGGAGGAGAGGGTACGGTAGCTCAGGAGAGCGAACAGCGACAGCAACTGCCACGCTTTCGTTTTGAGAGGGAATCTGAAATCAATCGATATCCTTTTCTTTTGTAAAGTTTAAATCAATCGATTATCGATTTCTCTCAAACTTACCACTGCTATTTGGCTCCGGAAGATTTTCCCTGGCGACAAGATGCATTACTGTAGTTTTGCCTTGGGGCAAAGCTAGAGCACCCAAAGTTACTGATCCGTGCAGAAAACGGCCATGATAAATCAGTTTTAACATAGAAGGGGAATCAACTTTCTCATCCGCCCATCCTGAAAAAAGAATTTGCTCATTTTAAAATAGAAATAAAAAATTTGTGATGAAAACTACCAGAAAAAAACTTCGCTCCCGGGTGGGCTCGAACCACCAACCTTTCGGTTAACAGCCGAACGCGCTGCCTATTGCGCCACGGAAGCACTGGCGCTGTTGCTTGAAGTTGCCCTATATCAAACCGCTGCGCTTGGCGGCTCTATGACACACAGTTTCTAGCTGTGTTCCATGTCCGAATCGGCTTTCGCCGATCCGGGATCATCGGCTAGCGCCCCGACTGGCAGCAGCGGCAGCTTCTTAGCGCCAGTCGACCAGTCCCCATCATATGTTGGGCTTATTAACCGGATGTCATCGATTCGCGGCTGGCGCTACATCTTATTCCAAGCGAGAGATTACGGTCATTTGGCTTACTGTAGCCGGCGCTACCGTAATCTACCACTACAGCTACCGTATCCCTACCGTACCTGGGGGCCACTGCTCGAAAACCCGGAAAATGACGTCTTGAGCAGAGAAATGAGATGGAAATGAGAATTCGTTGGTTCGCCCAGAGACGAGAATCAGCTTGAGGGTTACCTGAAAAATCGATCGATAAAGTGGAATCCGGGTGGGAAATTTGAATTATCCACCCTTTCCCTCCGAATGCACCCGGAAAGCCCCAGCATTGACGCATTTCCGGAGCGCCTTTGGGTTGATTTCCGGAGATTCGGATTGCGCATTTCCGGAGAACTATGCATTAGCTTCATTCAAAGGTTATAGGAACTCAAAAAGCGCCAGTTCATGGAATTGATTCAGAAACGGCGTCCTCTGAATGTATAAAAAGGCTATTACTTCCCGATTGGCGTGCTTTTAGTGCTTATGCACTGTGTGCCTGAACATTAAAACAAAGGCAATTATACGAAAATCGGAATTTCTGAATCTTAGACGAAATTTCCTCTGGCTGGCGCTTTCTAAGTGCATGTTGGCCATGTTTGTCAAAAGTTCAAGCATGACATTCTCGCCAAAATATGACATTTGATCTACTGTGGCAGTGTTGACGCTTTTACGGTGCAGGCGCACTTTTCGTGTCTTTGGAAGGCCTCACGTTTTCGGCTGGGTTTTCAGAAGCAGCCGAATCCTTGACGCTCATCCAGCTGGCGCGTCTGAAAGTAATCGATAATGACCTTATGGGTTTGGAGGAAATTATAAGAAGAGGCGAAGAGAGGAATTTGAGGCGAAGAGAAGAATTTTTGGAGGTGGGGAGAGGAAACTGCTAGAAGGGAGTGGAAGAGACATGAGGAGAGGAAAAGAGAAAGAAACAGAGACAGAGAAACAAGAATAATTGGGAAGATGAGGAAGAGGAGAGGAAAAGGATAGAGGGGAGATATAAATAGATATAGACAGAGGGAAAGAGAGATAGATATAGATATAGGGGAGAGAGATTTCCCCTCTGAAATCGGCCAATTTGGGCTCTTTTTGAGTGCCTGGTGTGAGGATAAACATTCACTCCCCCTCAAGGCGCTAACGACGCGCAAAATGGTCTCGCCGCGAACACGGAAACGCGGATTGCCGCCACTTTGCCAACACTCAAATTGCGTTTCTTTTTCTTTGTCGCCGCGTTCCAAACGAAAAATAACTCCCGGAGCGCAGTAAAACGCAAAAAGATCGGAAACTTCGGCCTTCGACCAAAGACGAGGAGCGAGGATGCGAGAGAAGGGAGGATTTTGCGGATCCTGCAAAAAACGAGCAACGCAGGCAACAATCGATTACTTTCTTTTTGCAATGGAGCGGCATTACTGATTAATATTTCCCGGAATTGGTTTGATAACTACGACGAAAGCAATTTAAAACCACTGACTCAATTGTTTTTGATGATAAAAAAGTGTTTGTCATTCTTTATTTTGAAAAAAAAAAAATTTTACTTTAAATTCCTGCAACTTTACAAAAACACCAAAAAGTAACAAAAAGAAAACATTTTCAAAATAAAGATTTGTCGCAGTTTCCGCGCTCCAGTGTCAATCTATTTTTTCTGTTATTTTTCAGTCTCATTAATATCAAAAAATATCATTGTAACACATAAATTGTATAATTTTTCTGAAAATAGACTGATTTATTAAAGAATATATCCGTTTTTTAGCAGGGACTGTGCGCCGCGGTCAGGCGGGCCCTCCAAATTGACTGCGGCATTCAAAATGAAATCTCTCACTTCGTTGCCAATGAAATTTCAAAGTGTAAAATGCAAAAATTCAAGTTAACATGTTGTCTAACGAAATATTTGCATTAATTTTTAATAACATGACGTGAATACAAAAGCAAGAGTTATTTTCGCGGCTTTTAACGACTTTGAAGGCAACTTTGCTTTGAAATCATTGAAAAAAGTCCCACAACAAAGTTCCCAAGCAAAAAAATGGATGTCCTTTTTTCAATGAATTATTCATTCAGTTAACAGAATGTTACGACAGCTGTTTGAAACCTACATGGGAATGAGACAATGTATTTTTTGAGGAGATCAAAAAACGTTTTAGCACTAAAATTTCAACGAAGTTCAAAAAAGAATTCAATGGTAGGGAAAACAAGGGTTCGGCCCGCTAAAAGAGACGAAATGCTAAAAACAACTGGCGAACGGCGGTGTTTGCATAAATAAGTATTTTTAATTGTCGTGCTTTCTTTTTACGCGTGAGGTGGCGGTCGTCCGCTGTTTACAAAATAGCACACTTGCAGCAGTAGAGAGAGAAATACGAAAACACTCCTCTGTTTGTTCAACGTGGAGATATCCTTTGGTCATGTGATATGAGAGAGAATAGAGAGAGAGAGAGAGAGAGAGAGAGAGAGAGAGAGAGAGAGAGAGAGAGAGGAGAGAGAGGTGGAGGGAAAGAGAGGGAGGGAGTGAGGAATGGAGGGAATGAGGAATAAAAAAAGTGTGGGAGAAACGAAGAATGAAAGGGACAAAGAGGAATAAAATTAGAGATAAAGACAGAGAGACAGAGAGACAGAGAGACAGAGAGACAGAGAGAAAGAGAGAAAGAGAGAAAGAGAGAAAGAGAGAAAGAGAGAAAGAGAGAAAGAGAGAAAGAGAGAAAGAGAGAAAGAGAGAAAGAGAGAAAGAGAGAAAGAGAGGGAAGACAGAGGGACAGAGAGGGAAGGGAGAGATTCTGAGGAACTAATACCAAAAGAAACGAAAGAAACAAGGCAAGGCGGCTGTCTCTATGGAAACTGCCAGGTGAGAGTCCAAAATAATAGGTGAAAATACAATTTTTTTCTTCGATTCCTAGCCAGTGCTTAGGAAATCTCACACGAAAGGAGACAAATCTGAGATTTTCAGCTGCCGGAGTCCATTAATTTCAGATAGCTTCTCCTCCGACGCAGCTGCACTATAAATCTTCAATGAATCACTCTAACAAAGCGATTTGTAACGACTCAATTACACTGTCTCTGTCTCTCTGTCTCTCTGTCTCTCTGTCTCTCTGTCTCTCTGTCTCTCTGTCTCTCTGTCTCTCTGTCCTTCTGTCTCTCTGTCTCTCTGTCTCTCTGTCTCTCTGTCTCTCTGTCTCTCTGTCTCTCTGTCTCTCTGTCTCTCTGTCTCTCTGTCTCTCTGTCTCTCTGTCTCTCTGTCTCTCTGTCTCTCTGTCTCTCTGTCTCTCTCTCTCTCTCTCTCTCTCTCTCTCTCTCTAACCTTCACCCCTTTCTGGTGTGTCGTATATTCGCCCCGGCGGCTGACATATAACCATAACAAGTGGGAGAGATTTGCGTAATTCTGTTTGCGCAAATGGCAGCCCCACGCACCGAAACTGCGCTCAAGCCGATTGACGCCCAGGGGGCTGGCTATATTTAAGAAATAAGTGGGAAATTTGCAAAAATGAATTTGTTAGTCATCAGATAGTCCTTTAATACGGATTTCTTAGTTAAAGGCAGTGGCTCACGAAAATGAAAATGGACCTGTCCATAGCGTAGCGTAGGAGAGAGAGTGCCATTTTCAATGGTGAAACGCAGAGAATTTTATGATTAGCATGGACAGGTCCCTCTCTTCATTTTACGTGAGCCTCTGCCTTTAATAAGCTGTTCATGAAGACTGCGAGATGGGTCTCGAAGCGAAAGCCAGTGGCACGGCAACAAGAAATCGAATAAACGATCGTAAAACGTACAATAGTGGCTCAAATGTCTTAAATGAGGCTAAAATACAAGAATGAGTTCATAGTGGCACTGAGAGTTCCTTAAGAGGTCTCGAACGGAACGGAACAGTCCTTTAAACCAAAGCAGACCCGTTCGTGGGCCGCTGTGGTGCCGCGCGTGTATTTGCGCACTGAACGCGGCGTTCTCGCCGTCTGGGGCAGTATTCGATGTAACGAGGGCCAATTTGAGGGCAAAACGAACACAACAAACGGACAGATGACGGAAAGGACGCCAGGTGGCTGACGGCACTTGACACCGATCGGGAGCATAGGGACACACTTGAAACCAACGCAAATTATGAGTGTCGTGAGTGGGAGACCGGTTTTTTCGGAAACTGTAAGGGTGAGTCATTGTTTTTGAGGCATAAACTGAAGGGTCACTATGGAATTTAGTGTTTGAGCACGTTTGTCACCACGGAATTTCGCATTGGAGCGCTTTTGCTAACCTTTTGAAAACATTGCGCGTTTTAATAGATTTTCGAAAGATTCAGGACTGGGTTGTTTTTTAAGAAAAAGGACAATGCAACTTGTGTTTCGAGTTAAAGGCAGAGGCTCACGTAAAATGAAGAGAGGGACCTGTCCATGCTAATCATAAAATTCTCTGCGTTTCACCATTGAAAATGGCACTCTCTCTCTCCTACGCTACGCTATGGACAGGTTTACATTTTCGTGAGCCACTGCCTTTAAGTACGGTAATGACTATGGAATTCGCTTTGGAGCACGTTTAAAGGTTGAAATTTTGTGTGTAGTGTGTTTTGGCCTGAGGGGGTGTAAATTAGCAGGGCGTCTTCAGAAAAAAAAGGAAGACGACGTCCTTCGCAGACGCTTGCAATTAGAAGCGCAGGTCTCTCCAATTACGGTATCGAATTTCAATCAATACAGCGGAGCGCAAAACTTTTCAAAATATAAACTTTCGTTTTGGGACCCAAAAAAAGCCACTGTGAAATTCTATAGCCGGCAGAAAGTGGGCTGGCGCCACTTTTGCAGCCAACGGCGGGGTTTGCATTCATTTCGAAATGGAGAAATGCAAGTAATTGTGATATTCGAAAGTTTTCTTTTCGTGGTGGGACCCAAGTGTGTCGTTTTGTGATCCAAATCCCACGCCACGCCCTATTACGTCCTCCGAAAAGTTCACTTTTTCAGTTTGTTTGCCCATTTTCTTATCCGATGAACTTTTCGGCGCCGAAAACAGACGTCAGGATGGAAATGTGACAAAATACAAGAGGAAATGGGACGATTAAAGGACTAATCGGAAGGGAATGCCACTTCCGAATCCATAATAAGAGGGGTGTTTTCGAGAACAAGTTTCGAATTGAAATTACGGGAACTAGTTCAGTCCCCCGATGGCATTATTGAATCAATTGGGGCAGAATAATCGATTACCTCTTTCAAAGACCGTCAATTGAAGCAGGTGTTTGTAAATATAGATCTGGAGCAACGGGGCAACAGGTGGACGGGCTAAAATTACGGGTCTCGCCGAGAAATCTAAGCGAGCGTCGTCACGGGCTGGCCCGAACAGGTGCCATTTCAACAGAGAAAGTTTAGAACAATGTTTAGCACTTGTAACAGACAAGCTTTTTAACGCTGAATAACTCGCTCTACAGCCAAACTTTGGAAATCGGCAAAGGAGGCGCTGTTTCCACAGGCAAAGTTTGGAATGCTGGTTTACTGTTTCGACACACAAACTTTGGAACGGTTTCTCCGCTTCAACAGACAAACATTAGAACGTTACATACATTTTCAATATATACGCTGCGAAATGCTGCATTATGTATCAAGAAAAACGTGGAACGATATTTTACAGTTTTAACAGCCAAACTTTGGAACGCTTTTTAGCGATTTCCACAGAAAATTGAATGAAAAGAGACTCTTCACAGAATTTCCAGTCGCATCTCTGCGTGGAAACGGTGTTCCTTTGTTCAGCTGTGATAATCCAAATTGTGTTCGCTTCAACAGCGAAACATTAGTACTTCCAAATATTGATCCTGGGCTACCTGCTCGGATTTCGTTCACTTGTATTGAGTCTGCTGAGAAAATCTAGTTTTAAAGGTGAAAAACTGACAGTTCGTCATTTGGTAAAGCTTTTTGTAAATTGGTTCAATTACAAAATGGAATTGATATGAGACGTGCCATTGTTAGAGTGTGAAATAGTGTGAAACTTGAACTGCAACAGCGAAACATTGGAAATTTTTGTTAAAACAAATCTCCCAATTTTCTATAACATTTCCTCGTAATGATTTTTCTACTCGTGTAAATCAAGAATTTGTGGCGTTAATCCGAAGTGTTCATTCGTAGGGCAAAATAAGTCCGAAATGAGAGAATATGAGAAAAAGTGGAATTGGAAATCTGAATTGGTAGCTATTAGTCCGAAAACCTCGAGTGGTTTTATAACGTCGTGCCATTGTTTCGCTGTTGTTCCTAGACTTATACAGGAACATAGGATTCTCAGGAAATGTAGCCATCGTAGCTTCGGCGAGAGTAATAAGTTACCTTTACCGTTTAGAGTCCGTCATTTACGGTCATTCGTAAAGCAGAAAGAGAGAAACAAAGAGAAATTGGGGTTAATTAGGGCTTAGATAGTCCGTAATTTGGAACAATCGTTGGAACGAGCGCGGAATTAACGAGATGCGTGCGATGAAGGATTGTGACAGGCGGCGGCCGTTGCCATCCGGTGGGCGGACCAGTTCCGGCCCCATCGGTGTGACTTTAAAGGACTGTCTGGAGAGGGTGAGGGAGATTAAAGGTCTAACTGCTGTTTTCCTAGTTTGAGCTCCTTCTCCGGAGTCCTCCCCGGGGGAGCATCAGCTGACATAGCGAGGGGCGGTGCGATCGATCGTCGACAGAGGCTGGGAGGCGAGAGTGGGCGGATGCGAGAGACGCAGAGGCCGGGATTTGTTCGCGGGCGCCCGCGGGGATCGACGGGCCGCTCAATCGCGCCCGCCTGCCCAATTACTGACTGGGCACGTCTCCTCCGAGCGAGTGCAGAATGAACCGAGGCCATGCGCAAACAAGTTGCCGTCTTCTTCCGTTATCTCGACGACCCCCGTGCCAAGAGAGAGGAAAACAAATACAAATGCACAGTTCATGCGACGTACGGGAACCGGACACGAGTTATAAGTTAAAATAATCACAGCCGTCGTCGCTTCTCACTTCCAGAGCTTCTTGATCGACATGTTCTTCTCGGAATCCTTCTGCATCACCTGGAAATGGAGGGGATTAGAAAGGGGGACAAAGGGGAAAAACCTTTCCGACGGCCATCTCGAAGTCCTCCTGCGTGACATGGATTCTCCTCTCGCGCAGCGCAAACATTCCGGCCTCCGTGCAGACAGCCTTAAATGGATAAGTGAGGAAACCGGTGCGGACACACTTTGGAACCCACTCCAAGCCCCGGGAGGGAACAGATCGGGGGAGGGCAACGGTTTGAAATTGCCAAACCATGCCACAGCAAATTATTGTTTTGAAACTATCTCGCATTCCACAGAAATCCGCAGTTTTTACAAAAATCGAAAATATAAGATTTCAGTTTTATCGGAAGTAAAATAGTTAACTTTTAACTGCGCATCATCGTGTCACAAGGCGTTTTCCGGTGTTTTCTTGATTCTCAAACACAGAAATAGTCAGTGAATTCAGGGAAAAGACTAATTCTACCGCTTCAGATTATCATAATTTCTCGATGTTTTCGCGTTCCACACAGGACACAATATCATTTTCCGCCTAACAACAGCCATTCCACTAATTACTTCCACTTCATTCCCGCGAAAACACAATGCTCGAGAATACGAAATTAGCAAAACAAACGACAGGCTGCAGAAAATAGGTTCATAAGTAGTTTTTTTAAAAGAAGCCCTATTTTGCAGCAAGAAAAATTCTGAATCTTAAACGGATTCGCAAATTTTAAACGTGACAGTGATACAACGGCATTTCAATATGACTATCTTTCTCAATGTCCAAGTTTACATTTTGTAACGTCGACTACTTCCTTAAAGTAAAGAAGACGTTTCAAAATCCGGAAACTTGGTTTGTTCCAAAACAACGTATCTCCCATCAAGATGAAGATTCTATCGTGTCGGGTCCTTTAGAAACAAAGACCGTCTAGTGCTAGAAGCATGGCTAGGGTGGTCAAAGTGAAGTCATCATAGGGGAACGCGCCCAAAAATCATAAAAGTTAAGGAACTAATTTTCAAAACTGCTGCGACCGATTTTGCTACGTACAAAAACTAAGAATCAAATAAACCAGACTGATCTCTTAGAACAACATCCAAATATTACGACATGCTGAAGTAGTGGTTGCAGCAACTACAACCCCATTTGACCCGATAAGTTCTCGAAGTACGGCGTTCTCACCTTCACTTCGGCTCCGCTGGCACCAGGAATGGCCTCGGCAATCTTGCGCATGTTGATTCCACGCATCAGGTTCATTTTCCTCGAGTGAATCTTCAAAATATCCGCACGAGCCTTCTCATCCGGAGCGGGGAACTCGATCTAAAACAGAGAAAAATATTGACGCGCTCCATATAAAAATGAATGTAAAAATAATAATAACGAACCTTCCTGTCGATACGACCCGGACGGAGAAGGGCAGGGTCGAGGATGTCGATGCGGTTAGTGGCCATGATGATCTTGATGTTCTTGGTGGCCTCGAATCCGTCCAACTGGTTCAGAAGCTCCAACATGGTACGCTGGACCTCGGAATCTCCACCGCTGAAGGACAACGTATGAAGGGAACTTGAAAGGAACGAACCTGGACCCCTCGACTCGGCTAGATCCGATCGAATCAATCTCGTCCATGAAGATGATCGACGGGGCGTGCTCCCTGGCCATCACGAACAACTCACGCACCTGAAACGACAGTTTTATGATTTTTTTTTGGAGAGTTTTTAGTGCGAAAACCGAAAGAATTTTGGTCTCTTATGTATCTTTACGCATACAATTTAAGGCCGTAACTTGTTCGAGTATGACAGAGTGTCAAAACAAAAAGTCACCTCACTACGCCTTCAAAAATGAAATGGCATATCCATACCGTAAAGTAAAATTTTAGGACAAGACTGCAATTTTCTATGTTGAAATGGCAGTTTCATCTTGAAAATATACGTTACGGACAGGAAAAAGTCACTAAACGTGCAAGGGAACCGCTCATGCATTGTTTTCATTATTTTAGATTTGATCTGAATTAAATAAAGTTTCATAAAATTACGCACCATCCTGGCTCCCTCTCCAATGAACTTCTGCACGAGTTCGGATCCGGAGACGCGGATGAAGGTGCACTCGGTGTGGTGGGCGACGGCTCTGGCGAGCAGGGTCTTTCCGGTTCCCGGAGGGCCGTAGAGCAGGACTCCCTTGGGCTGGGCAATGCCTAGAGCGTCGAAGAGCTCGGGATGCTTCACGGGCAGCTCGATAACCTAAAACCTTTTTATTAAACGGAGTCTAAACATCACAAACCTCCTTGATCTCCTTAATCTGCTTGTCGAGACCTCCGATCATTTCGTAGGTCGAGTCGGGCACTTTCTCGACCATCATGAGGGAGACGAGGGGATCGACCTTGTTGGGGAGGATCTTGTGCAGGGCATAGCTGTCGGCACGCAGGGCGACGCGGCAACCGGCGTTGATGGTGTTCACGTCGATTCCCTTGTCCACGTCGACCACGTATTTGCCCTCGGGGTGGACCTAAAGAAGACAAGAAATAGACAATTCCGTTGCAAGTACACCAACCTTGACCAGGACCTTCTTTTTGTCCATGGCCTTGCTCACTTCTCCGACGTAGCTGCCCTGCTCGTGCAACTGCTGGAGCTCCTCTTTCAACATGCGGACCTAAAACAAAAATTTAAACATTCGAAATCTTCCAAGTTTACCTTCGAGTTGAGTTCGTTCCTCTGGGCCTGGAGACGACGAACATTCTGGCTCCTCTCGAGTACTTTTTGCTACAAAACGCAAATAAAGAGATAAAGTAAGCTACAGTACCTGCGATTCCTCTATCTTCGTCCTGTAGTAAATCTTCAGGGTCTGTTCTTCTGAGGACGGAGCGGGCTGACTGGCGATCACGGCAGCACCGGAAGGAGGTGCCATCCTGGAAAAATACACGATAAAATAAGGAAAGACAACTCCAAAATAGAGATAAGAGATACATCACATACAAAACGAATGCGTAAAAAGACAAAATTTGAGACATAAGCAATTCAAACACTAGTTTCGGTAAATGAAAGGAGAAGGAATGTCAAACATCACAACTTCGAGAACATTTCTTTCGAAAGCTTGCCTCTCAGATTTCAACGCTATTTCACTGAAATTCAGCAAAACTATATTGCTAAGTGTTTGATTCAATTTAGTTACAAAATCTATAGAAGTAAGAAGCGGTAAAACCGAAAAGCGAGCAAAAAACAAATGCGACCAATTCAAAGCAATTCTCATCATTTCGGCACACACGAAAATGGGCGGAGCCAGCGGCGCGGCGTCAACTGGAGCGTTGGGAAATATCATCAGCTGGCAGCAAAAAACGGCTGGCAAACGGGTTTCTTAGGAAAAACAGGCAATTTCCTGTTAGGGGGTTTGCCACGTTACTACTAAGATATGCAAATTATGCTAATGGAAGGGTAAGAGAGGTTTGCGATGAGCGGGTCATATGTTACAGAGAGAAAGCAAGCCCTAGTGCTTTATTCTACAGAAATCTAACATCCGTGAACAGAGATTAATATATACTACTCGCCCATAGAGCTTGACCATAAATATTGGACATTAGCATAGTTTTCAGTCGAAAACAATAGGAATTTATGTTAAAATGTGAAATTGTAAATCTGTCATCGCTCACGCCAATTAGCTTAGATTCGCAGGTTGTGTATACTTCCGGTCAAGGTCTATGGGCGAGAAGTATATATTGGTTTCAAATCACTAGGTAGTCTAGACAATAGACGGATAGGATATATTGCGTCAAGGTGGGACAAGAGATAATCTAAAGAGTAAAATATTGCCTTAAACAGAACAAGATCGCGATGTCTAGAGAAGATGACTTCGTAAACCTATGCTCCTACATTAATTAACAATGAATGTAACATTACAACTTATAACAACACCTTATTCAAAAAGGAATTTCAAAAACGCTGCAGCTGGCGGCAATGCATGGAAAAGTGGGCGTGGTCTTGGACCTGACCGTCGTTTGGAGCCGTTGGAAATATATCCTCTGGCGGGGAATCTTTGATTTTCCTCTTACATAATCTACTTTTTTTCATTTCTAACCGTTTTCCTTCAAAGTTTTTGTGTTCCATGGGTAAAACATGCCTTAAAACGCCAAATGTTAAAGTTTCAGCTGGTTTGTAACTGTGGAACTCCTAAAAATCGGTTCCTCCGCTGGATGTCGCAAAATAGACGATTTCTAAGAAATTCCCAAAATTGCGTAATTTGACCATTATTTCGAAACTTTTGCTCGTACCCAAACTTAGCCTGGGTATTCCGACCATTTCCAACCCAAACTTATGGGTTTTTGTTGTTTTCGCAAAAATCATACTAAAGTGGGCGTGGCCTGCGATCGATAGTCGGCCCAGTTGGCACTCCGCCAGGTCACATGTTCGAATTCTAGCGTTCCCGCCGAATCCTTCGCCCCGCCCATCTTCGAGAGCTCAGGCTCATTCTTCACCGTTTCTCCTCCGGTGCGAGGTCGTCTTTTATTTTTCTCTTATTTTCTTGTTTATTTCCCAACTTTAATTAAAAACAAATTGTTATTTTTTTTATTACTTTATCGTAGTGAAACTAGTATCGAAAGTATTTCGTAATATTCAGGTTGTGTGTAAGCTACTTAAGTGGGATAAATCTAAGCCACTTAAAGCCTGTTTTTCACTGTCAATACTGTTAATACATCATAGTTTTACATACATAAGTTTTTTTTTACGAACATCAATTTCAAAATATCGATATTGACGTCATTTGTTTGTCATAGCTAGTTGGCCATCCGCCAAAAAGCCGGTGCACCGGTCCTTTGTCCTCACGTTTGGTTTATAACGTAGGCGTATCGCGCACCGGATTACTGTAGCTGTATAGCACCCTGCGCATCTAAGGTCATCGGGATTCTGGCGTCCTGCCAGATGCGCCAGGTTATGCCGCGCGCATCGTGTTCGCGCCCATTCTCGCTCTTGTATTGGTTGATGTATCTTTGTACCGCGTTTGTCTAATTATATGGTAATTAGGGTAATTAAAGCCATCGGTCGTGTTTGCTTCGCGCCAATAACAGGTGTTTTGTCGAGCTACCGTAGTCTCTTAACCTGCGCATCTAATTTTCTTTGAGCAACGCTTTTCGCCTCACTTGGTGAATCCATTGTACTTATTTTGAACCGAAGTTACTACTGTCTTTAAACTATTTCCTAATTAGCTTATCCCTCTTCCTTGTTTACCACTTGCCTCCCGTTCGTAATTATCAACCGATGCGGTTTATTTTCGGAAAGTAACTGCAGCCCGCACCTATCGATTTTTCTCATATTGACCCCCTTTTCCCTCCCGCAAAGCCTGCTTACTCATCCTTTCTTTTTCAGAAGTTATGGCTCGTACTAAGCAGACCGCCCGCAAGTCGACCGGAGGAAAGGCTCCCCGCAAGCAGCTCGCCACCAAGGCCGCTCGCAAGTCAGCTCCCTCCACCGGAGGTGTCAAGAAGCCTCACCGCTACCGCCCCGGAACCGTCGCTCTTCGCGAGATTCGTCGTTACCAGAAGTCTACTGAGCTTCTGATCCGCAAGCTTCCCTTCCAGGTTGGTTGCTTCCATATTTGCCATTCTAAATTCCTCATTTTCAGCGCCTTGTTCGTGAAATTGCTCAGGACTTCAAGACCGATCTTCGTTTCCAGTCCGCCGCCATCGGAGCCCTCCAGGTAACTTGATTTAGTTTCTTCTTAACTAATTCTGTTGTTTCAGGAGGCTTCTGAGGCCTACCTCGTCGGTCTCTTCGAAGACACCAACCTGTGCGCCATTCACGCCAAGCGCGTGACCATCATGCCCAAGGACATCCAGTTGGCTCGTCGCATCCGCGGAGAGAGGGCTTAAACCCGGGAATCCAGCTTGATCTCATCTACTTTCTACCAACTCGTGTGTTCTCATTTAATATAATACTCCTACACTATGTAGCTTTACCTCCCAATTTCTGGATTGAATAAACATCGTTGAGCGGTTCTCTTTTTCTTTTTTGGGGGAATCGGGGATAGAAGGTTTATTAGATGAGTTACCCCCCCCCCCCCCCCCCCTTTGGCAGCTGGCCAAATTTTGGGTGTTCTCTCAAACTTGAAGGGCAAATCTCCAGTATCTTAGCTGAGTATCGCTTCCCGTACTACAAAATATCGATTGTTTTGGAGAAGGGACGCTGGCGATGAGCCAAACCGTCTGCCTTATCTATACCTGGCACTCGGCCAATTAGGAACAGCGGGACTGGTTTGTACTTCGCGGCACGGTAGGTGCATTGTTTGGACAACTGCCAGGAACTCTGGCGTTGGTGACGTAAGTTTCCGGGTGTGTATCTCAGTGTCGCATACATCGGTCTCTACCAAAAGCCGAATTCAGGAACCAATTGTCGGAAACCGACCTAGGAAGAATTTTCCAGGGTTTTTGCAAAGAACATCGACAAGTGCCGCCAAATCCAGCGTTTGAAACCTGGGTTCCGTGATAGTTTGGCGTAAGGGTAGTTCATATTCGGTCGTTCCGTGTTCTCTTCAAGGCAATCTGCAGCCAAAATAGGCCATTCTTCTCGTTTAAAAGAAAGCAACGTTCGGTGGTACGATATCTCGTTATCGCCAGCACGCCTATGCGACGATGGGACGATGGTTCGCATGGCTGATTCGTATCTGTTATTTATTAGGTCCGACGCGAAAGTACCGGAATTCGGCTGTTGACATTCGAATTCTCATCTTCGGCGTATAACTGCCATTCAAAATAACGACTCTGTTCAACATTCTTTTCATGTGACGCCTGCCCCCAGGGCTGGGAAAAGACCGGTCCGGCCCGCACTTTGAAAATGCGGGCCCGGGTCGGCCCTCAAATTTACCAGCCCTGCCGGTCCCTCAAAAACTTAACTAGAATTTCGCAAAACCCGGTCGTTTTCCCGTCTACCAATCTCTGAAAGTGCGAATTCAACACACTCGCAGAAAAAGTTGTAGCATATATGAGCTTTGGCAACCCGACTGATCCTTTTCGTGGCAAGAGCCTAACCGATTTTTCCGTGAGATCATGCGAAATGACAGCGCAAGCGGAGGTGGAATGAACAAAAGAAGAAGCAAGCTTCAATACAAGCGCTCCTCAACCATCATTATCGCTGCGTTCCGTCCCCCTTTTCCATCTCTCTCTCTCTCTCTCTCTCTCTCGCTATCTTTCACCACAACAAAATATTTCCATGAAAATGCTTATTCTTTTTCTTCCTGAAGAATTAGACGATGATTGCAGCGATGGCGGCGGCAGCTCCGGCTCCGACGCCTCCGGCAACTACCTGGGTAGCGGCGGAGATGGCTCCAGTCGCTCCGATCGACTGGCAGACAGCGACCACGGCGGGGGTGACGCCTGAAAGCACTTATAGTATTACAGGGGGAAATGTAAAACGGGACAGATCCTCTCCCGTCATAAGACCTTTTAAAGGCGATTTTGATCGTTTTGGTACCGGTTTCGTAAGATTTGTAAATGTAGTCCCAGTCACGCCATGATGATCGGTTCAGATACCAAAAACTCAATTCGAAAAACATTTAGGGGATCAATACAAGAATTGTACAAAAAGAGCTTTCGGAAATAAAAATTTGAGCCAGTGGTTCAACACTGGGAGATCAAACCCATGGGCTTCGAACCACCCAGCTAGCTGGCACATGTGATCGGCCTGGAAACGACATATGTTCGATCCCGAACGGAGCCTTCTGTTCTTAAAGGCCCACATTACAAATGTCCTAGGTCTTAAGCTGTTTTAGCCGATGAGAAACTGCGCACCAAGCATGGCAACGGGCCGGCCCGCTCCAAAATTTTTCACGGCCCGGCCCGGGCCAGGTCGGGCCGACTCAACCGAAAATTTATGCCTTTTTTCAATGTAAAAATCAAAGAAAACGAAAAAAAATTTTCGGGCCGGCCCGCTTCAAAATTTTTCTCGGCCCGGCCCCAAATTTTACCATGCTTGCTGCGCACCCATGATATGAGAGTTCTCGCTACAAAACAACAGATTCGCTCTCTAACTCAATGCCAGAATGTGCCCATGGGGCTGTCTGTGCAAATGCTACCCAGTGTTTAAATTTACCTAAATTTCGAGGAAACACTAATGACTAACCGGTACTATTCCACAAGTGCGACCCCACTCCAAAAACAGAGGGTCAAAATTTTTTCTTTCGGAAATCGTTCCTACATACGTTTTCGACTACGGAGAATCCAAATTAAACAAAAATTTTAATTTTTTTTGTAAAATTCAAAAATTTTCATTTTTCCACAATTTAGCTTATTTTCCCCCTGTTTATTTTTAAAACATTCTTAGTTGGTTTTTGTATTTTTAATGTTTTGGCTCAATTCAAATCCGGCGGTATCCAACGGCACCGGCGGTCCAAAGGATTATTGTGTTTTTGGTAGTTTAAAACAAACTCACACAAAATGTCAAAGAGCTTAAGGAATTATGCCCGGCTGGCGAATTCACACATAAGCTATAAAGGCGACAAAGCCATCGATTTAGCGTACAAAAGACACTGAGGGTTGTCAGGACGGACCGCCGGTACCGCGCCACATTTGAATTGCGCCATAACATTGAAAATACAAAAACCAACCAAGAATGAACAAGAACTAGAAAAAAACTAGAACTGGAAAAAAATAATCTAAATTGTGGAAAAATGAAAATTTGTGAATTTTACAAAAAAAAAAATTAAAATTTTTGTTAAATTTGGATTCTCCGTAGTCGAAAACGTATGTAGGAACGATTTCCGAGAGAAAATTTTTTGACCCCCAGTTTTTGGAGTGGGGTCGCACTTGTGGAATAGTACCGACTAACCTCCACCCCAGGCCATCATTCCGGCGGCGGTGCTTCCAGCAGCGATTCCGGCGGCTCCGAATCCGAGGGCCGTGACCGCGGCGGGGATGGCGATCGGGGCGAGGAGCGCCGATCCGGCGGCGGTAGCGGCGTAGACGGCTCCCATTGTAAGGAGACCCATTCTGCAAACTAGGTAAGAATAAGACGAACAAAACGAAATACCAAAAAAAGAGACTGAAGCTGGGAGTGTTGTTATTGAGGAGCTTCGAAAGAGAGGTGATAGGAAAATCAATGGTGACTGGGCTAGGAAGCAAACAAAAGGAAGGACATATGACCCTTATCGCAAAAATACACCGAGAAAAAAAAAGAATATCCGGTGCAGAGAACGATTTTAGCGAACACACACCTCCAATGACTGGAAAATACGAATGAGGTTGGGAGGGGAGTGAGCGGGGCGGAGCCAGGCGGTATAGAAGGTGCCAGGCACGGAATTATATTGTGAAATGATAGAAAATTATGCATGAGAATAGATTTCTCAGAAACAAAAAAATTTTTTTTTTCAAAATTGGAATTTATAATGGGGGGGGGGGTTTGTCAACAAATTACGCGAAATCGATTAGCTCGTTGAACAAATGTTGAAACTGGGGTGCAAAGAGAAAAACATATAAATTTAATCGCGAAAAGCGACATAAATCACAGAAAACGAAATGCACAGCCGGCTGGCAGCACGGAATGGAAATCTTACGAACGTAAGATTCGGCGACCAACGGCGGCGATGTGCTTTCGCGCCCTGTTCATGCGGCTACAAAAAAGTACAATTGTCGTTTGGATTAAACATATAAAATGCATCTACGGGTTCTTTGGAAACGCACGGCCTTTCCAAATGGTCACTTCAAAAACAGAAATGGAACTTTGCCAAGCCCCGCCCCATTTTCTGCATTTGGACAATGAGTCCCGCCACGAAAGGAGCTGATAAAAAACTTGCGATTCGTTGGAGTTCCTTCAAACGTTAAGGATGGTAAGCCCGTAAACAGAAATATAATGAGACATGATGATATAATAGAGAGATATATGCAGAGATAGAGACATAGACAGAGACACAGAGACGAGATAAGTGGAGAGATATTGTGTTGAAAAACAACCAAATATTTTCGATGAACCTCGTGGAGAAATAACCCTTTTCAGCGAACGCATTCCGTAATTTTCCCTCAAAGGGTAAACATCGGCAACTGATATTTTTGCAACCGCAGGTGGATAAATGGTTTTCGCTCTGCCATATTTCACTCCGAACATGTTTCATTGGATTGGATACTTCGGTCTTTGACACGAAAGTTTCCAACAAACCAAAAAAAGTTTTACGAATCCTGAGATGAGGCCAGGAATGGGGAACAGTGTCTTATACTACATGTTCAATAAGCTTTCCGAATGCCGATTATCAGATGCGTACGTTAACAGAAATCAGAGTTGATCAAGAATGCAGAGGAGAGGAGGTGGAACACTGCACTCTGTTTCTCCTCTCTCTCTCTCTCTCTCTCTCTCTCTCTCTCTCTCTCTCTTTCTCTCTAATAACAGTGTAAAAACTTTTTTCTTCTTCTTATTCTTGAAGAAATTAGATAAAAATGGCGACA
>OZ059904.1:10991227-10998727 GCA_964057215.1 Oscheius myriophilus
ACAAACACATACACACACACTCACTCACACACACACACATACACACACACACAAACACACACACACACACATACACACACACTCACTCACACACACACACATACACACTTGTTATGATGATTGTTGTTCTCGTGGTTGTGGTTTCCATCCATTGAGACCATGATGGCCGTGCCCAGTGTGATCCCCATGCCCAGAGTGGTATCTTTCCCTCAGCTCCCTGTTTTCTTTCCGAAGTCTTCGATTTTCCTATTAAATTACACGTCAGTTTTGAAGGATTTTACTGTGGTAGGTCTACTAAATGTAGCCTTTTGCGCGGAAAGTGGACGGAGCTTGCAGACTCTATATAGCATCAGGAAAAACGTAAAGATACCTCTCGAAGCTCCTCGATTTCGTTGTGTCTGTGCCGGCTTCGATGGGCGTATGCGTCTAACACAAGAAGACAGAAAACGCCGGCGAATAGCCAGAACAAGTTCATGGCAGTTTTCCGAAACGGGAGGTAACCATGAGATTTCATTGTCCCGGGGCGCCTTATAAAGACTTGCACAATAATAGATGCACGATCCAATAAACAATGGGAAGACGACGCATATTGGGGTGGCCTGCCGCAGATTGTTTGCAACAACAAAACAACGTGAGAAAAATTGTGTAAGAAACAAAGAGAATTATTTTTTACAATGCCAAGAATACAGAGATTAAACTAAGACAAACGAATGAACAGAGAAACTTAGAAGCATCGGAGAAAAGCAAAACAAATGAAACGATTCAAGTTTATTAGAAAACTCGTTTCAGCAGAAGACTTTATTCGTATATCCGATCAACATTGAGTCTACTTGGTTCCTACTTCAGAAGTTCCTCTAGGGCATGAAGGATGATGAACGAGGCGCGGGAGGCGGTGACCGTGGCACAGCAGGAGTTCCGCTCGGAGCGGTGGCGGCCACAGAATAGCTCTCCACTCCTCTCCCAGGGGGTTGAGAACTAAATGAACCTCTCTTTTTGTCTTCAGACGAGAGAAAAGTCTTCAGAAGACTGAGAATAGGTGAGTCACTCACATCCTCCGGCAGGTGCCCTCCCAGTCCGCCCAGCCACTTGGCCGTGTCCGGCTGAGGCTCTCCACCGAGACAGGTGGCCAAGGCGTCGACGAACGCATCGGCAAGGATGAAGCGATCCGGGGAGAAGGGGAAACCGTCGTACACAAGACCGACGGTGTCATGGAGGTGCTTCATCGAAGCCTTGAGGTGGTGGTACTCCTGACGGAGGCAGATGATCCAGCGACGGTTGTTCGAGTCAACCACGTGGTTGATGTCTGAAACGGGAATGTGATTCAGTAGCTGTGGAGACGTACTTCTGTCGCTGACGAAGAGACGGTTCAGACGCTCATCGAGGTCTTCGTGGTCCTCGCGGTAGAGGCCGACACGGATTCCCTGCTTGGCGGCAATGGCGGGCTCAGAACGGCCGAGGATCTCCACAACCAGCTGAAAGAGTCTCTGTCTCTGTCTCTGTCTCTGTCTCTGTCTCTGTCTCTGTCTCTGTCTCTGTCTCTGTCTCTGTCTCTGTCTCTGTCTCTGTCTCTGTCTCTGTCTCTGTCTCTGTCTCTCTAACTCACATCACGCATGTTGAGGTGTCCAGTGCTGACATGAAGCGGAATCCGATGCGTCTCATTCGAGTGGAACATGGCCCTGGCCTTCTGAATCTCATTCTCCACCTTCCACGGCCCCACAATCGTCGCCAGTCGGTCGATGACTCCATCGCGAAGGTTGAACTCGTTCATGGCGAACTCCGCCATCATGCACACATCATCAACATTGCCGAAGGTCTGCACCGAAGCCAGAAGGAACCTCAGCCGCTGAAACATTTCCCTTCGGGACCCACTTCAACCAAAGCCTACGCGAATCTTCTCCACGGATCCTCCAGTCTGAGCCATCACAGCCTGCTCCACCAGGCGACGGTCCTCGTCGTACTTCAGCTCCATCTGAAGCTCCATGTTCTCCTCCTCAACCACAGCCGTGGGAATGCCCATCTCGTCTTCAGAATCCTCTTCTTGCTGCAGAGGACGAAAGTCCAGACGGCGCTGCTGAAGCACCGTGCTCCTCGAAGGATTCCTTCCCTGGCGCCGGCCCTTCTTCGGACTGGGCGGCGTGGTGCAGGCGGCGACCTCGGCGGCCCTACGCTGCCATTTCTGAAGATTCCTATGTCTTCTGAAGCCAAAGCTGAAGCTCACATTTTTCTCAACGTAGCTGAGAGCATTCCAATCGGTCAGGGTGGCCTGGCTGTCCATCATCCTTGTTCCGCCCATCCGGGCGATCGTGTGCTGCGAGAACAGCCGGAATCCGTGCAGACTGTCGTTGTTCATCTACAAAATGTTGATTTTAGGCTTCACAAGAGAGGATCTACTTCTCCAGAAGTACAGCAGAGAAGAGGCAACCGTCGCAGGTGCGGACAAAGGGTGGAATGAGAGAAAAGGGAGGGATGACCTTGCTGTCACGGAACGTTGCAACAAAGCGGTTACGCTAATCACAGGAATCATGCTAATTTCATTACAGAATACGGTATCATACAAATTTGTTTTCTGACCATTTTCCGTGCATTTCTCATAAAATATCTAATTATCATTCTTTACAGGCTTCGACCCCAGCGAGGATAGTATTAATTGAAGCAAACGAGTTTTGCTTTAAAAAAAAAACGTTTGTATCCTACTGAGTTTACACCGTAAGGTGAGACCTCTCGTTGGTCTTTTTCGCCACGTGTCTTCATTTCCTCCGACTTTTGCAGACCCTAGATGGTCCTTTTTTGTCTACTTTGGAGTTTTTGTTGTTTAAAAAGGTGTAATTACCTTGTGGTAGTTGATAGCTATGAATTTTAAAGTTACCGGGTTGCCTTTGCCGTATATAAAATGTCCCTGTCGTGCCGCAATGTGCGACTCGTCTGGTATTTTTTTTTTGGCTTTCCCTTCAACTTTAAGGAAGTTGCATATTTTCACATATGCAAAACAGTAGCTGTAACACGGCGAGACCAGCGATACCAGCCACCCAAGTCAAGGCGGACTTGGCACTCGTCCAAGAAATCCGTACTGACTACGGTAATTCTTTCAAAATACACTGAAAATTCAGAAAAACGAATTCGTACACGCTGAGTGTACACCTAAGCGTACACCTTACCGGGAGGTCCGCGGGTTTTTTGAATTTCAGTGTTTTTTCAAAGGAATTACCGTAACCAGTACGGATTTCTTGGACGAGTGCCAGCTCAGCAAATCTCGAGGGGACCTCCGCGGAGGTCCGAACGCTGCGGGGAATCCGCGGAGACTCCGCAGAAACCTCCGCAAAACACCGAGCTCCGCGGAGCTCGCTCGGAGGCCACCCATCAATTGGTCCCGAAGCGATGAGGCGCGAAGCTTTCATTTTTGAATTTAGCGTCTCTGGACTTTGTTTTTTTTTCACGATTTTATTTTATTCTTATTGCTTTAATTCATTTTTGTATTCATTCTAACCTAAACCTTTTCAGACTCACTACAGGTTGGTTCCCTTTAAAGGCAGAGGCCCAGAAAAATGAAAATGGACCTGTCCATAGCGTAACGTAGGCTAGAGAGCACGGCGAGACCAGCGATACCAGCCACCCAAGTCAAGGCGGACTTGGCACTCGTCCAAGGAATCCGTACTGGTTACGGTAATTCATTTGAAAATTCATTGAAATTTAAAAATCGCGCCGTTGACAAGTCAAGGTGTACGCTGGGTGTATGACTCAGCGTCTAAATCCCGTGAGCGCGGCATTTGAATTTTCAATGTATTTTGAAAGAATTACCGTAGTCAGTATGGATTTCTTGGACGAGTGCCAGGTCCGCCCTCACTTGGGCGAGATCTCACCGTGAGAGTGTCATTTTCAATGTTGAAATGAAGAGAGTGTCATGATTAGCATGGTCAGGTTCCCCTCTTCATTTTACGTGGGCCTCTGCCTTTAATTTGATATGTTGTTTATTCCTTGGTTTCGCCTTGTTTTCCCTTTTCACACTTGTATTCCCTGTTCAGGCTGTCGTTTCTAAGATGAGGTCCGCCCGGTTCAACTACACCCAAGCCAGCACGGAATGGGAAGGCACATCTGTGCCTCTGCAGTGTGTCCGCGAAGAAGCCCAGAAGAAGAAACAGGAACCCCATTTTTCAATGTTTTTGTTTTTATTTTGTTATTTATTTCGTGATATACTTGTCATTATGTTGTACGCTCTATTGCAGTTTGATGGCCCAGTGAGAGAGATTCAGGGGCCGCCAAACTGCTATTGTGCTCTTGTTTTGTATGTCATGCTATGTATCTTCGGACCCAATTGTATTTTCTTGTCAAATAAATATTAGTGATGAAGCTGTAGTACTGTATAAGTAGTTACGGGAAAGCATGGAGGGGACGGGGAGGAAAGCCCAGTGCCGATTAGCACGGGGTGACGGTATTCGTGCTCCATGGTCAATTGCGGAGGTCTGTCGGAGGCTCCGCGGACAAAAGGGCGGTCTCGGATTTTCCTCCGCAGGACGCCGGCACGACGAAAGGGTGACACCTGCCATATTGCTCCGCGGGGATCGTTGCCGACCTCCGCGGAGGTCCCCTCGAGATTTGCTGAGAGGTCCGTCCTCACTTGGGCCAGATCTCACCGTGGTAAGAGTACTCAATTCGAAACTTGGTTTCATAACCAAAATCAACCATGGTATTATTTATTGGTTAGAAGCGCCAGGGCGCCGTTAAACCGTATGTGGCCAATTTTTTGTCTAAATTAGGTTATGTCTGTGTCTTTTTATTCTACTTATGTTATTGTATCGATTTTGTTTATGCCTGATCGTGAGGTTCTTTATTTACTGTTTCAGAACCCATTCCGCTCCACCCACCAAAAATGGTCGACCAGCTCACCGAGGAACAGATCGCCGGTACGTTTTCAATTGTTTGATATTCGCGAAATGACCCGATTTGTAGCCGAGTCAGTTTTTTAGAGTTCAATGAGGCCTTCGGCTTGTTCGACAAGGACGGCGACGGCAACATCACCACCAAGGAGCTGGGCACAGTCATGCGATCCCTCGGCCAGCATCCCACCGAGGCCGAGCTGCAGGACATGATCAACGAAGTCGACTCGGATGGTATGTTTCTTGTCATTGTTACTGATTTCGGAAGCGCAAACACCAGGTTTTAAGCTTCTAACTCTAAATTTGGTTTAACTTGGCTGCACTTCGAAATCTAAATTTTGGCAAGTCGCCGGGAAGTGAATTGATTTTATTAAGCGCAAATGGTTCCTTTATGAAACAGATTACTATCGTGTGTGATCAGATTAGTTGTATTACATCGTTTAGGCAGCGGAACCATCGATTTCCCCGAGTTCCTGACCATGATGGCCCGTAAGATGAAGGACACGGACAACGAGGAGGAGATCCGTGAGGCCTTCAGGGTTGGTTTTTCGGAGGTACCATTGCCTATTTCATCTCTTCAGGTGTTCGACAAGGACGGCAACGGCTTCATCTCGGCCGCGGAGCTCCGCCACGTCATGACGAACCTGGGCGAGAAGTTGACCGACGAGGAGATCGACGAGATGATCCGCGAAGCTGACATCGACGGAGACGGCCAGGTCAACTACGAGGGTTAGTTATCTCGGGTTGGATTCTAACGGTGGCCTTTTTCAGAGTTCGCTGCCATGATGACCCACAAATAAGCCGGCAGTTCCTAGGATTGTGCATCCTCCATTCCCCATTTGTGTCCCCCATTCTCGATCCACGCGCCCCTGAGTGTATTATATCCCAATGAATGTCGACCGTTTATTCTTTGTTTCTTTCGGGAGATAAGGTCCATGGATAACCAGGAATATTGCTTTGAGTCCACTCTTCAAGAAACTGGATTCGAGCAATGCTGGTCTTCTAGTCCACGCTTCAAAAAAGTGCGGTTCTGGGCACTCCGGATACGTTTCCGCCACGAAAAGCAACTGGCCCTTTTTTAACTTTACAGACATTGGGAGTGGAATTGTCATGATATTCAATCAGCAATCTCGGTGAGAAGCGGATCCGTGTAAAACTCGAGCAGCGTAACACAATATTGGTCCCGGAGCGAAGGACAAGCAGTCCTTGAATTTAGTATTCAATCGATCTTTCCGGTTTTTGTAGTTGTCCAGCTCCCGGGAACTCCCGAGATAGGATGCTGTATCCCGTATCCGATCGGCCGATATTCCGTTGGACGCGGAAAAATAATTCCTTTTTGATCTTTTTAATGTATTCGTTGTTAATTTTACGAACCATGGCGTTCCATTATTGTAGTCTGTAGTTTTCCCTCCTGACCAGATTTTCCCGCTTTTTTTGAAATCGTCTTCTGCTGGGCATTTCTTCTTTCTCTTTTGCAATCTTCATCTTATTTTGTTTATCCCATGTTCTCTTTTACTCGCTTTTTTATCTTCTTCTTTTATATTAAAAGAAAACTAATTTAGATGGATCCCTCCTCGTCCCGAGTGATTCCGACCGATTTCGACACCCCGTGGGCCCTCTCCGACGTGGTCCTCAACACGCTGGATTCCGATGGCAGGGAGCTTCACGCCAACAAGACTGTAAGTTTTGTATTTTTCTATTAGATGTACGTATTCTTTGTTAAACATTGGGCAAGGATCCTACTTATCCGTGCTTTATAATCTCATTTGCTCTGTGCATTTTACTACTGGAAACATATTTTACATACATATTTCTGCTAAACTTCACTTTAATTCATTGTTCTTCAGGTCTTGGCCTCTTTCTCTCCCTACTTCCACGCCTATTTCTTCTCCCAGTTCGCCGAGGTTTTTGCATATTTAGCATTAATTGTATTAAATCTTTATTTAGGCCAACAGTGACCATGCCAACGTCGATGTCACCTATGATGTCATGCAGGACATACTCCGCGTCATTTACAGTGTCGATAGAGGGTGTAAGTCGCTTTTTGCGTACTAGAAAATGAGTTTTACATCGAAGAGATTTCCTAGTTTTGTACCTAGTCCTTTCTTAAAGTTACGTTGTTTCATTGTTCTCGTTTTCAGTCACGTCGGCGGATCAGAAGCTGCTCCCGATGGACCACCTCCGCGAACTCTACACGGCCGCCGACAAGCTGGATTTCCCCCTGGTCAGGAAGATGTGTGAGGATCAGCTGAATGCCAGCAATCCCAGCGAAGCCATGAAGGTCGCCACGACGCTGAATCTCTACGACCTCCAGGTTAGTGTCATAGGATAACAAAACTCAGAATTCGATAGAAGTAGGGGGGAAATTCGTTTAACTCAGCACGCTGGTCAGCTGTTAAAATTCCACTTTCAGACAAAACTGCTGGCGAAGATGTCGACGACTGCGATCCGCCAGTTCTTCCAAGACGGCGATGGCCAGTTCGTGTGCGCGATGAGCGACATGGCCGCCATTCTGAAGAAATTCGAGGAAGAGAAGGAGAGGGAGAAGGAGCGACACAGCATTTTCTGTCATCACTCGGTGAATTTTTTTTTCTAGCTTGTACTGTACTGTAAGCGCAGGGCTGGCTAG
>OZ059904.1:11006227-11016227 GCA_964057215.1 Oscheius myriophilus
TTGTTCTACAATTTTATAATTTATGCACACAATGGTTTTGCAAAATCAAAGTTTTAAGTAGTTTGGCTGATTGTAACAAGAGCGGACGTTACCTTGCTTGAGTTCAGAGTCATGACGTCGCCGCACACTTTTCAAAGAAGGTCCCGTTACGAATGGGCAGTTTGCAGTTTACTGCGTCCGAATTCTGCTTTGGCAGCCTAAAGTTTGTTTTGTGGAGTTAAGATGATTGTGTTTTTATGAATGCAGCAACATTATTTATGTTACTTTCTGTTATATTATAAGATTATAAGTTTTAATAACGTGAAATGAAAAGATTTTGGCATTGACACGGATTTCACGGATTCTTTCTTTGTTGTTGCTTGTGGAAAGCTATGAACTGACAATTGTATGCGTGTTTGGTGCTTTCTCAGTTTGGGGGACAATGTATGGTTTAGAATATTTGTAATATGAATAGTTAAATTTCCATTGTCATTAGTTACGTGCAAACCTGTCTATCTGTCTTATTTTACCATCTAATTACCTTTCTATCTCTCTAATTGTAATTTTTTAAGGATGATAGTCTACGGGATCGTTACCTCGACACGTAGACTCGCTGTGTACGAACAGCCAAAGGACAGTTTGGATGACAACAATCGCCACGAGTATCGCCAGTGGAACAGCGTGAGTTTTGTTTTTAACTGGGCTTGGAATGACGCGAAACTTGTATAAAACGTCATTTTGGTTTCAAGCAATACGACATGAATAGTCGCTGAAATTTGTTGGTTTGCAAAAAAGCTTGTGGTTTGGCGTTCCTAATCCCTTTTTTTCAAAATACGATACATTTAACTATCAACCAACCTTTTTTTAAAGAACGAAAACTTCGAAAACCTGAAGTACCACGCCATTTTCCGTGCAGACGCACCTCCGCTCATGATCTGGGCCACTTCGAGCACGGGCGTCAACATCAAGTTCAAGGTCCACAGAACCGCGGAAGCCGAAGACGATGGCAGGGTAACTCTTACCGTACAGGAGAAAGGAATCAATCTCAATAATGTGTAGGGTGAGTTGGTTTCTTAAAATGGAGTAATACAAACAACGTTGGCGCCATAATCCATCATCTTTATACCCTAAACTGTTATGCTCGCCTTAAACTGCAACTTTAGTCCAGACTCAAGCCCACAAGTTTTTAATTTCTCGCCAATTTATATTGCACGAGCGGCTGACGGAAAGTATAAAGAATGATACGTCCGCCTCGTGGTGCCGCGGTACGTTTTTTTTTCACTGCACACCTTCCTGGTTCGGTTGCTGAACTTAGCGACATGCGGCTGCCATGACAGCTCGGCAGCGGTTTATTTCATGAGGGGATTTGTCCCTTTTCGCAACTAAATGGGTATTTACAGGCGCGCGAGGAGGCCGCCACCGCCGAGCTGTGGTTCGAGACACCGTCTTCGCCATCGACACGCTGGCCGTCCGAATTTATTATTATTCGATTATCAACAAAGAGTATAATGTTCTATTCTACCTATAATGTTCTATTCTACTATTCTTGGGGGACTATTCGGGCTCCAAAAATGAAAGTAGGTCCGAGAAGAAACGGCAACGTGAGCGGTTACTCTTCTGTCCGTGCTTCGCCAAGAACGGGAACATTCGAATCTCCAGGAAATGTGTCTGTAAGTAACGGGGATCTCGAGATGATGAGATTCAGTCATGATCTGTCTATGTCTTCAGCTGCAGAAACGGAGAACCGGCCCGGAGACAGCGAAAGCAAACGGAAAGCTGTGGACATGCCACATTAAAAGTTGGCTGCTTCAAGCGACATCAACGGTTAAGAATTGGCAGCTATGATCGAGACTCATGAGTTTCTTCATTTGACGTCGCCAAACGAGCATCGGCTATTAAAAGTTCTGCGTCTTCGCTTCCCGCACACTATTTCCACCCGAGTATCGCACGGCTGCTGTATTACGGCCGTTTTCGGCAGGATGCCTGTTTGGCGACAGCTATATCAGAAACAACACTGGAACGCGACGCGTATGGCCCCGTTCACATGTGAGATACCACCCGAACCAATTGCTTCACCTTCTGAAGCTAAAGCCTCCCATTGAAACAAAGTGCGGGTGTCACAAAACAAACTGGGGTCACCTGCTTTTACGGGGTAGACCCCAGTAAAAAATACAGGGGATCCACCCGCTTATAAGAGGCGAACCCGATGGAACGAGTCAGGGACGAATGACAACTACCAAAATAACAAATGAATCAAAAGACGCAGAGGGAGGCAAAAGACGTCGAGAGGGAGACACGATGTGAAAAAGGCAGATAGCACAGCGAGTGCACAGTAGATAGAAGTACAGATCTGAAAATAGGGTATTATATTTGCAGTCTTGAAAAGGCAATGACAAGCATTCTCACAAAAGCGTTATCATCACATTATCGAGTATTCTACAGTCACATCCCACGCCGACCGGCTCAAACAGGTCGATAAGTTAGCTTGATATGCTGAGCACACGCTAATAACCATAGCTGGACGTGAGGTGGTTGCCGTACCTACGTATTTCGACGTTTGATGAAAATGGGAGCAAAAAATTAAAGGGGGGCTTACGTTGCCTTCGGGCACCATTTGGGGAACTGACGCATGAAGCCCCCAAAACGCTCTTTGTCCAGCCCTGCTCATAACACCATGCCCTTGATAGTACTGCACAGTATCGCGGTCTGGTCCAAAGGGCGTAAGTTCAATCCAACCATGGCAAGGAGCCGTTCCGCTCCCAAAGTTTACCCGCGCCGGCCGACTCCCAAACTTTGGCCAATTCCGTTAGGGACCGGGGGACCCCGGTCCCCGGGGACCGAGCCTCGGGGGACCGGGGACCGACCGTCAAGGGGACCGGGGACCGCTCGACTGGGGGACCGGGGACCGGCCGTTGGGGAACCGGGGACCGTTCCTTTGGGGGACCGCGGGTCAGCTCCCAGAGGGCCGGGGACCAATCGTTAGGGGCCCATAAACATGGCAGCGAACAAAGGGCAATCAAGAAGATACAATGAGTGAAGGAACAAATAAAACAGAGTTAAGAATGTTTACGGAAGTTACTTTGTTTAGGTGTCAGTGGCTAGGAAAAACAGCGATAATCATCCACATAGTCAGGTCTTAATTTGGAAAAAGCTTTTACTTTTTTCTAGTTTTCTAGTACTTAAGCTAAAAAAACTTTTCACTCTAATTTGTTTTTAACGCGGCGAAGTAAAGCACATTTTAAAAAAATGATAATAAAATATGAAAACTGAGGGGCAAAAGCAGATGGAAGAACGTCGTACGGAATGTTACGAAACGTCTTACGTAAGAAGTAAAGGGTTTTAGCTCTTTCGTAAGAAAATTGACAACTTTCCGTACGAGACCATTTGCGAAAAGATAGTTCACATTCCTTTCTTATGTTGTTTTCTCTCTTTTGCATTTCTTTTTTTTTAATTACGTGTTTATTCACAATTTATATGTTAACGGGCGCTTTTGTTGAAAATAGAAGTGGCACAGTCCGCATACTAGCCGTTTTATTCCGAAAAAATTCCTCCGGTCCCGGCATTTCCTACACCGCGGCAAATTTTCCCCCGCTATCGCAACTTTCGCCAAGAAAATTCGACAAAATAACAACGTTCTCTACGTAAGCATGTCGCTTGCGGAAGGTCAAAGGCACATAGGGAGGAACCAGCCATGGGCGAATGGATTGCGCTATGTTTTTCTGCGCATCCCCTCTTTTGTATGATTACTTCTTGGGTGCCTTTCGTGACACCCGGCTGTCATTAAGGTCGAAAATGACGCCATTATGACCGTTAACGCACCCTCCCTTTGTAATAATAGTTTGAAAAAGCAAGGTATGACCCTTGGCTGTGATATTCCCCGACAATTCCTCCGGGCGGAAGAACTGCGACTACCGCGACAATTCCTCCGGTGGCGACAAGTCCTTCGGTCGCGTCTTTGCCTACAATGCGGCCCATTTTTGCTATTGCAATTTTCGCTAAGAAAATTCAACAAAATAACCACTGCCTCGTTACACTACTCTTATACATCCTCGTTTACTCGTTGGGTACCCATAAAGTGAACTACACTATTCTACCAGGGTAACCGTTTCTATTAAGGAAGGGATGCGTGTTCGTACTGGCGGGGCCCCCACCCCGCCTCGCGTTTCTGGGGTGTCCCCAAAAGTCCATATTGTACGGAAGCAAGGAAACATTCCAACGGTACGAATTGTAGGCGAGCGGAGGAATCATATATGAACACGCGCCCGTAGATTCGGTAGAGAGGGTCGCGCCAGGCCTAATTTCCAGTTTGGGGGACTCGCGCCACACGTCTCATTTGTATTGTGGGGATCGCGCAAAACGGAACCTACAGGTTCTTTCAAGCGTCCTCCATTCTGTTAAAGGTCATAAAATCGCACAAATTAAAAAATAACGATTCTTCTACACTCTCGTTTACTCTTTGGGTGCCCATAAAGTGAACTACACCGTTTAAACAAGGTAACTGTTTCTATTTAGGAAGGGATGCGTGTTCGTACTGGCGGGGCCCCCACCCCGCCTCGCGTTTCTGGGGTGCGCCGAAAAGTCCGTATTGAACAGAAACTGGAGAAACGGGCGTCGCAGTGGTGAGAATTTTCGTGAGCGGAGCTAGGCGCCAACCATTATTTCAGAACTTTAATTATTTCTACCGTGTAAAAGCTTTCTTGCTCAAAAGGCGTTAGAAAAATACTTTGTTGGGAAAGAAAAGCCCAGTGGCGAGCTTTGAAGAGGCACTCTGACTTCAAAAATAAGTCGACGACTTGATACATTTTGAAACAGAATTGCCCCAAAATTTGAGTTTCCTGATCCTAGCGGGGGCCCGCGGTCCCCCAAAGGAACGGTCCCCGGTCCCCCAACGACCGGTCCCCGGTCCCCTTGACGGTCGGACCCCGGTCCCCCGAGGCTCGGTCCCCGGTCCCCCAACAGGGGACCGGGGACCGTGGTCCCCCGGTCCCTAACGGAAGTGACCCCAAACTTTTCACGGCAAAAAAAAATTCCTGCAATAGTGTATTTTGACCACGTGGGGTCAATATTCAACAGAACACAGTACAAACAATAAATTACAAACCTCTTCGATCCAGATCGTAGTCGTCGTCCTCGCTGTCACTCTCACTCTCCGCCATCCGTTCCTTTCCTTCCGCCTTCACCGTCGCCTTGTAAGGGTCGATCTCGTCGTCACTGCCGGCGAAGCTGTCCTCGGCGTAGCGACGGTCGGCCTTCTTCGCATTGCGGATGCGCAGGTTCTTCGTGTCCACGTAGTCGTAGAGCTTGTTGTATTCGTCCTTCTCAACGCTGTTGAAGGTGTAAGTAGTGCCCTCCTTCATCTCTATTTCAAAGTCGAAGGAGCGAGTGGAACCGTCGGAACGGGCAAAGTGCACAGAGGATATCTGGAAAAAAAAGGGTTAGAAGATGAAATAAGGGCGACCAATGAGCAAACTACGAAATACAAACCTCCTCGAAGCGGATGTACATGGGAGGCTTGTGTACGTAGAGAAATCCCTTCTCCAGAGGGTAGAGGAAACCGGAGGCCTGTCGGTAGGCACACTGAACAGCAGGGGTACCAGAATGACTTAAAATTGCAATTTTGTTACATAAAAATCAAATAATTACCCAACAAAGTTGCCGGGCACTGTGATTTTCATGTTGACGAGCACACGGAAGATCTTGGAGACGACCTCGAACAACGAGCCGCTCATCTCCTTGTCCAGCTTGCCGCCGTACTGCTCGGTCAGCTGTTTTTCGGTGAGGCCGAGCTCCAACTCGATCTCCTCCTCCTTGAGGAATTCCAACACGAGGTAGTGGTAACGGGTCTGACCCTGGCGGATCGGGGGATTCAGCGAAATCTTGAAACAAATTAATAAAGAGGAAAAGGATAAAAAGGTCTCACCACGAAGAAAACGTGACGTCCGTCCTTGTGAGGAACCAGGAACAGACGCATAATGGTCTTGACGGGAATCTTGTAGTCGTAGGTCTTTCCGTGGAGCGACAGGTGGTTGGGGAAGACTTTGATGTCGTAGCGACCACTGGAAAGAGGAGATTACGAGAGACAAAGAGAGATACTTACCGAGGAGTGGTGCAGAGGATCTGAGAGAGGGAAGCCACGGGCTGACCCGAGTCGGCTTCGATTCCAGCGAAGCGCATGACGGCCTGGCGGAACTCCTGAAAGTAAAAAGTGCTTATTTGGATGGGCCATTAACGCTTCCATCGGCAAACAGGTGAACACCGTGTCCACCGTCCTTGGCACGAAGCCAGGACATTCAGGAACCCCGACAATACGTTTGCGAATTCTATTGTTGACGCTTAGAAGTCGTTTTCATATGTCAACAGCAAAACCATGGAACGTCGTATTAGGAGCCATTAAACCAATGATTTCCCTGTTGTGTACTGTATCCTGAGAAAAAGCGTCGGCCGTGATATATTTCGTTTCAGGGCACTCAAAGACATCGATCGAGAATATTCCCGACTTTCCCATCGAGACCATTAAATCCATCCTTCAAGCAACATGAAGGCATTCGTCCATACCTCGACCTTGTCGTCATCCTCATCATCGGGATTCGTAGGCATGTGGAAGCGCATCTCCATGAGAGACGTGGCGCAGTCGTCATTCTGATGAAACTCAAGAATAGCCTCGTTCTTGTTGGCGTGGCAGTTGGACACATTCGGCAGTGGCACTTCGAACACGGGCCGAGAATCGCACGAGAATTCCAGGGACTTTCCTAAAATGCCAGTTTTCGGCCGAATTCAAAAGGGAATTACCATTGACGTCGCACTTTCCGTAGTTCCATCCCTTGAGAATGGGATCCAGCAGTTCCACGTCCTTCTGCCAGTGACGGGACGAAAAAGTCTTGATTTTGTCGAGGTCCTGTAGGGAAAATAAGAAAAATGAACATTTAGGGGCTTACATTCTCTTTGAATCCTCCGAAACGCCACTTGTCTCCGTCCTCCAGAGAGACGTTCATGCCTGGCTTGTTGCCAAGGCGCTGCCAGTTGATCTTTTTGATGTCTCCGCTGCCGATCGTAGTGACCTGAATACCGCGGTTTTTAAACATTAACAAGTTGCAGGTGTGGTGCATTTTGTAACACAAACTCACCAGTGAGGATGAATTTGGCCTCGATTTTTCCCTTCGTTTTGTTCTTCATGCACAGCAGCGGCTCGCAGGAGTTCACGGAGTTTCCGCAGTCGTAGAAAAGGGTGTATCTGTCCTCGCAGATCGGATCTCCCTCCTTCGCGGCGAAATTGAGCATATCGTAGAAGATGGACTGGGCGACACGGCGACGGAGCTGCTTGGCAGAGCTGAACAACGACATTTCTCTATGATTCTGAAGCAAACCCACTCGTTTTTGGGTCCCTTGGTGATGTCGGACTCCTTCTTCTTCGCCTCCATGACCTTCACCATGTCGATGCGGTATTTGTTGATGATCTTCTGCTCGTCGACCCTCATCTCGAAAAGATTGGCCACCACGGTGGGCTCATCGGCTCCGCGGTACGAACGACCATCGGTTGTTGCTCGGTCAGGACGGCGGCTTCGTCGTAGGAAGGACACCAGTGTTTTCATACATGAACAAGCTATCTGTGGGGTCCGTTTTTGGCGACCCCCCACAATACAAATGAGACTTGTGGCGCGAGTCCCCCAAATAGGAAATTAGGCTCGGCGCGACCCCCCTCTACCGAATCTACGGGTGCTTGTTCATCTATGAGTGTTTTACTAAAAATATAAAGATAATTCACATAAATATGGCATTTCTAGTTTACTTGTCCAGTTGGGTGCCTCGCTCTTCTCCAGTTGATGTCCTTGTCTGTGGAAGTGAAGCGGGGTGGTCGGTTCAGGAGACGTCCAAGCAAATACAGATGAGTCGTCTTTTCACACGAGTTGAAATGAAAGACATCAGTGGTGCGTCGTCTCCGTGGAGCTTGACGTAGAACTAGCTCACCGAAAAAATCATATGGCAGATTACGTTAGAAAAAGGAAAGTGAAAGAGAAAGCAGAGAGAGAAAGAGAAGTTAGAACTCTAGGCACATACACATACCCCCTCGCATACACATACACACTTACACACGTACCTACGCACTGACACCCCTACACTACTTACTCACGGGCACACGCATACACTCGCACACATTCATACACATACTCACGCACACTTTTACACGTACATCACACGCGCATACACTCACGCAGGCACGCTCACACACGCTGACACACCCTACGCTTTCACAAACTCTCACTCCACACATAAAGTGAAACGCCCAAATTGAACCGTTGAGCAGCAATCGCACTCCCGTCCGTGTGCTACATGCTCACTGCTCTTCACACCCTTCTCCTCCAGCTCGAGTCTATTTCTCTACTGTGCTCCCTGACCCAAAAGCCGTGGTTGTAATCCCGTATGCCGCTTGTTGCGGAGAGTAATGGCCAGATTGCAAAATTTAGATCTAGAAGCGAAAGGCCAAAAGGAGTAGGACTCGACATCGTTCGACCAGGCTCTCCCGATGCCACAGAACCAGATCGGAAGGGTGTATAGGTTAATTCAAGCGTTTCGCGGCGAGGGGCGGCCAGATGGGCGAGCGAGCGGGCGAGAGAGAGAAGGTGAGAGAGAGAAGGTGAGAGAGAGAGAGAGAGAGAGAGAGAGAGAGAGAGAGAGAGAGAGAGAGAGAGAGAGAGAGAGAGAGAGGATATGGAATACCTGACCTGATACAGAGGAGATGCGGGGGATTCAGAAGACGATGTGGTGGGCAGGGCAGGGAGTGGGAGAGGCAGAGCAGGCGACCGTCCGAGGCGAAGACTGAAATAGGAATGATGAGAAAATAGAAAAGAATGACCACGTAGGAGAGGGTGTAAGCATGCTAATGAGATATGCTTACGAGTTAAAGAAATGCGATCAATACAATGTGGATTGGAAATGAAATATGCTAATCGGTTGATGAGAATGGCATTCCAAAACGAGAACGAGCGATGGATAACGGGGTTAAAGGGCCCGTAAGGGGCCTTTTCTGATTGGAAATGGAAGGTATGCTAATCGAGCCATTTCAATTGAAATAATTTTTCCGAACACCGCTCCAGACTACGGCCGTGCGCAAAATGCTTGCCAAGTCTTCATTAGCATGCGATTCTGAAAAGGCCCCTTACGAGCCCTTTAATATTGAACGAAAATGTATAAATTAACGCACAGCAACCTTAGGCTCTTAAAAATACGGCTAGTTGAATAAAAAAAACGAAATGAGCATAAATTAAACACGAAGCCGTGTGAAGATATGGTGACAGCCAGCTTATTTAAAACTAGCCTGAGCTTGACGCACGACAATTTTTAACGAAGTTAAATCATTTTAAAATTAAAACATTTAAAAAAAATAAATAAAAAATACGACTAACCTGATTTTTGAAGATAAGGGCGCGAGAAAGCGACTGGGACCGATTGCCAACGCGATGACAATTCAACGAGGAGGATTTATTCCAACGACCTAATTACGCACTGTCGGAGGGAAATCAAAATTTTCAAATTTTCACATCGGAAAAATCAATATCATTTGTCTCCCAATGAAAAAGTTTTATTCTTCAGTGACCTACTACATATGTATTCTATATTGATTCTTAATAATTTAAATTAAGATTTCCCCCTGAAAATGAGAAGCCATACACATACATTTATAATGCTTCAGAATACACACTTTGGGTCCCAATCGTCATATGACATGATCATCAGAAACATGACTCTGTCGTGATGCTTTTTGTAGCGAAACAGGTGAAATTTTTCCAATTTCCGTTCTCAGTCTGCCTATTCTATGGAATGCACTTGGACATTAAGCTGAAATCTCTCTCTCTCTCTCTCTCTCTCTCTCTCTCTCTCTCTCTCTCTCTCTCTCTCTCTCTCTCTCTCTCTTTCTCCATCCTTTCCCCCCTGAAAATCGCTCCATTTCAGATATCTAGATAAATGATAGAGTGCCCTCCCTTGGTCCCAGATCCATCAGCTCATCTCATTTATCATATTTTCG
>OZ059904.1:11021227-11026227 GCA_964057215.1 Oscheius myriophilus
GCGAAAATGCGAATATAATAAGAGGTGAAGAGAGAAAGAGGTGGAGATGCAAAGAGGCCGAGAGGCGAAAGAGAGAGAGGTTAAGAAGCAAAGAGGTTAAGAGGCGAAGAGGCGACGAGGCGAAGAGACCACGAGAAGAAAGAGCAGAGAGAGAGAGGAGAAAAGGCACAGAGGTGAAGATTCAAAGAGACAGAGAGGTGAAGAGGCGCGAAAAACAATAAAGCAGGGAGGCAGAGAGGCAGAGAGGCAGAGAGGCAGAGAGGCAGAGAGGCATAAGAATCACAACACATATTTTTCAGTACGAGTCCTACTTCATGGTCCCCTTCTGCCTAATTGCGATGGTCCTAATAGTCGGAATGTACGCCTACACAGCTATAAAAATAAAAGGAAAAACTCCCTCAAAGGTGAATTTTCAAATACAAAATTCTCTAAAACCCTAATTTTCAGATAGAACGCCGTCTCTTTCTCTGCGGCCTTTTATCCGCCCTCCCCATAAGCATAGAATCCTTCCGCGCAATTTTGGTCCTCCTAAGTTTTTCGGGCCATAACGACACTTTGTACGCAATTAGGGGAGATATACTGTAAATAAATGTGTAAATTTAAAAAAAAAAAAGCATTTCAGATACTACCAAGCTGATTTATCCTTCAGTTTTCAAGTGTGGCTCCATGCTTTTATGCTGCAACCAATTAGGGAGAGACTTCTCTGTCGGACCAAAGTTAGCGCACAGGTGAGCGAAGAAATTGCATTTTTAACGTTACTAACTTTAATTTATAATGTATTTATGCGATGATTTTCAAATTATGAGGCCAATAGATCAATCCCCTCAAACGCTTTAATCAAAGAGCGATGAAAAGCGATTTACGACGAGAGTAATGAGTACATTCAGCGGGAAACCAACAATTTCAAACAACAATTTCTGCAAATGAGCAGAGGAATTGATAAACTGGTCTCTTTGAGCTGAAGCAACTTTTATGATGCGAAGGGACTCTCATAATGAACTCATCTGGACACACACTCACACACACACACACACACACACACACACACACACACACATCCGCACGCACGCACGCACGCACGCACACACACACGTAACACACTGTAATTTAGTCTTTTGGGGTTAGGAAATTAAACGTTATAAATTGAAAGAAATATTTTTTTCGTTAAAAATTAAGTGTATCTCGTAACTAAACTTCAATTGCCGTTTAGGAATGCGAATCCCGCGGCAAGCAACCCGTCTCAAAAGCGACATATCGAGATACCGTGCCTGTTCCAGTAGCTAAATAATAAACTATTATATTAATAAACTGATCAGCATTTTTTAACGTATAAACGCTTTTTTCAAAAGGTCTCTATCAATTGCAGAACACTTTGTCTTCCGTTCCATCGCGTTCAAGACAATTCCCATACTTTTGAACCTATGGACCACCAGGTAGCACGAACATCGATCGCATGATATACTTTCTTAGAAATAGATTAAAAAATTTTTATGATTGCAATTTACAATTTACTGAATTTCAGCTATCCGGTGTACGAGAGGTCAGCGCCAGTCAAGCGTCTCAAAAGCTTCCAACCATAAAAGTGACAAAAGGTTAAAAATGATAGAAAACCATTATAAAAAGTATTATTAACAGTTATTATTATTACCCGTACATGTCAATATGTAAATAGGCTGAGCAAAGGTATCACAACTGGCTACAGTAACGGAAAACTACAGTAATCTATTTTGAGAAGGCAGGTTGTGTAATGTACCCGTTGCGGTCGAGGCGTTGGCGCAGTTCTTCTACAGTACCACTTGAAGAGAGACGGTGGAAAGGAGGGAGGGAGCTGGAGGCGACTGAAAAGAGACATATGAAAGATAGAGAGAGAGAGAGAGAGAGAGAGAGAGAGAGAGAAAGAGAGGTCCTCACCCTGTTTCCCAGTGGAAACACACAGCTGCTCCCATTGAGTCTTCAGTTGAGATACAGAAGACTGAGCCTCCATATTCGCCTGATTGTCCACGTGCGGTTCCAACATTGGAACAATCTAAGAGATAAAAAAATGGAACTCCGAAAAGAAATCTCAACATACATCAGTGAAGGAAGGTCTCTCATTAGGGTCAGGGTTCCAAGCCTTCGGAAGAAGAGTGAGTAAGTGGTCTGGGAACTGCACGGTGGCTTGCTTGGGAAGTGACGGCCTCCCCTTCTTATAAGCCATTTCTGCGGCAGCTGCGGCTGGCTTCAGATGAGAAAAGGGTAGTTCAGCAGCATGGGTCTCCCAAACAACCAGGGCGAAGCTGAACACATCCACTCCCTTGTCATAGCGACCGGACTGAGAGAAGACTTCAGGAGCCATCCAACGGAGGTTCTGAAACAAAGGGTTCACCTTGTGTGTGTGTGTGTGTGTGTGTGTGTGTGTGTGTGTGTGTGTGTGTGTGTGTGTGTGTGTGTGTGTGTGTGTGTGTCTGTGTCTGTGTCTGTGTGTGTGCGTTTGTGTACATGTGTATGTGTGTGTGTGAGTGAGTGAGTGAGTGTGTCACTCTTTTCAACTCACTCCAGGCTGTTTAGTCATGTTCTCTTCATCAGCTTGGCTGGAGAAACGACTCTCGCCGAAATCTGCCACAACCGCCCGCCCATCTATATGAATCAAGATGTTATGACTGTTGAGGTCTCTGCAAAAATACACATCTCATAAATATAACTAGTAAAACCTGTGAATGACAGCCTGTGATGACAATTCGTGAAGGTATCGCATGCCTCGGGCCACATCCAGAGAGATTCTGAGGCGGAAGGAGGGCTCCAGGACACGTTTCTGTTCGTGGAGGATGGAAAAAAGAGATCCGTTCTCGGCAAACTCCGTGACGATGGCGAATTGCTAGAAGAGACATAGAATAGACTCCTCTCCGCACCTCAGCCTACCTCCCCTTATCTCACCTCACCTCACCTCTCTTCGTCTCACTTCACCTCACCTCTTTTCGCCTTTCTCGTCTCTCTTATCATCGCGCATCGCACAAACTCACACTTTTGTCGTCCAACGCAGCTCCAATAAAAGCGATCACATTAGGGTGAGACAACCGGGAGAGAATTGAGACCTCTCGACACAGCATGTCGATCTCCGATTTACAGCCATAAGCCATGGCTCGGTATCGCTTTATTGCAACGACCTTTCCTCTATAGGTGCCTCGGTAAACTTTTCCAAAAGATCCCGAACCAATCGCCTCCTAAAGCAAATTTGGATTGGATTTGGAAAATAGGCACCTGGAAGTCGACCTCGCCAAGAGATAGATGTGCAGATGGACGGAGAGCTCCTCTGAGTTGAAGGATCTCAGCCTTCTCTCTCGTTATGGAGTGAAGTCTCCCCATTGGAGAGGGGAGAGGTGTGTAGGAGGACTCTCCGCTGCTGAAAATGACATTGAAACTTGAATTTTTCGAATGGAAACCTGTACTCGCTGGCAACGTCTCCTTCAGCAGTCTGATTAGCATAGTGCTTCAGAAGAGCGACGATGTGGTCGTGGCCTCTTTCATAAGCCCAGATGATGGGAGTTTGTTGGTCCTGAAGTGATTGTTTGAGAAACAGAGAGACACAGAGACAGAGAGACAGAGAAACAGAGAAACAGAGAAACAGAGAGACAGAGAGACAGAGAGACAGAGAGGCTGAGAGGCTGAGAGGCTGAGAGACTGAGAGACAGAGAGGCTGAGAGGCTGAGATGCTGAGAGACTGAGAGACAGATAGAGGCGCCTTCTTACCTCAAAAGAGAGAGTCGAATCATGAGAAGACACACTAGAACTCGCAGGTTCCGGTCGATTGAGACGGATCATAGCTTGAGCGATAGGTGAGGGTTTCCAACCTAAAACTCCTTTTCCCAGCTCTTGTTTTGGTACCAACCAGCTGGCTGTGCCGTTGCTGCCAGCGGCGTGTCAACAGCTTTCGCCGTGAGAGATTGATCAGCCCCGTTTTCCAAAAGGTACTGCACAATGCGAAGGTGGCCGTGGTAGCATGCCGAATGTAAAGCTGAAATTTTGTTTTTCGAAGCTTGAAGTTTAAAATCTTACGGGTGTGTCCATCCATTCCCTGAGCGTTGGCGTGGACTCCCGCTTGGCGGAGGAGAAGGGCCACCAGTTCGACGGAACGACCACCTGTACAGGCCGAGTGCAGGGGAGTCTCAGAAAACACGTTTTCCTAAAGAATCCTCTTGAGGTAAGGTATGGTTTATGTTAAGTTAAGTTTAGTGACACCTACCATACTTAAAATTGTCGTTGGAGCGAGTGGTAAAAGCGCTCTAACCACATCTAGTCGACCTCCATAACAGGCAACATGAAGTGGTGTATCTCCATAAACATTCCGTGTAGAAATAGCCTAAATTCAAAGTTATTAAGGTTTTTTGTAACTTTTATAGTTGGAAAATCTATTTTCATACCTCAGAAACGGCCACCGTTCTTTTCAAAAGCAACTGAAGCACGGCAATATGTCCAGACCTTGCTGCAAAATGTAGAGCGAGGGTGCCTTCATCGTCTGCCAATAGGGCTGAATTGAAATTTTGTAGTTTGTAGTTTAACTTTAACTTACGATCGGCTCCGGCATCTAAAAGCATAGAAGCTATGTTGGTGAGACCTCTGGCCGCCGCAAGATGAAGTGGGCGGTCCTTAACTCCTCCGGCTGAGTTGGCGTCGGCTCCCCGATTCAGAAGTAGTTTTACAACCTATTTATATAAATTTTGTGAAGTTCATCAAACTTGGATTTACATTTTCATGAGCTGAGTAGGTGGCGCAGTGAAGTGGGGTGAATTTTACGAAATCTGGGGAGTAGAGAGGGGCACCGGCGTCCAGCAGCGCCTGAAATCAATCGATATTTCAATAAATGGGTTAAAAAAATCGACTATCGATCGAATAATACCGTACCTGCGCCGCTGTGTCGTTGCCCATCATGCTCGCCAAATGGAGGGGAGGGAGGATGTGGCGACCTGCTTGAGAAGGGTCAGCACCCTCTTTGAGAAGGACTTTAATTAGGGAGACATCTCCCT
>OZ059904.1:11028727-11187658 GCA_964057215.1 Oscheius myriophilus
AGCGAGATAGAGTGAGTGATAGATATAGAAAAAATCATTAAAATGAAATAGAGGCAGAGAGAGAGAGAGAGAGAGAAAACAAGAGAGAAAGTCAGAAAAAAAAACAAAAGACGAGAGAGGGAGACAAGACGAGCAAAAGTGAATGGGAGAGACAGAGGCAGTGAGAGATAAGAAGAGAAAGAGAAACATAACGAACATGCTGCAAAGAGATAGACAAACAGAGTTATTAAAAAAACAGATAGAAAGAGAAAAGTTATAAATAGAGAGAGAGAGAGAGAGCGAGAGAGAGAGAGAGAGAGAGAGAGAGAGGGGAGAGGGAGGGAGAGAGGGAGAGAGAGAATGAGAGAATGAGAGAAGCCGAGAGACACATACACAGAGACGGACAAAGACACGGGGAAAAAAGATACAGAGAGAGTGAGACAAAGAAATAGACAATTACAGTGAGTCAAAGAAATACAATTAAACAGATATAAAGGAGTAAAGAGAGCGCTGGAGAGAGAGAGAGAGATAAATAGAGAGTAGGAGAGAGAGGAAGTGGGAGAGAGAGACAGAGATATTGCAATAAAAAGAGAGGACAAAAAACCTTAACTCCCTGTTTACAAAGCGATCTTGCAGCCGTCGCTGACTCACCTGAGCAAGAAGTTTGTGGTCTTGATTTGTAGTTTCCCATATTCTACATTGCGATAGAAATAGAGAACGGTCAGAGACGCAGAGTGAGAGAGGCCCAAAAGAGCCGAGAGTTGTGTTGCTCGGAGGAAAAGTCGGCCGTTTGGCAGCTTCTTCAGTGCTCTCCGTCTTCTCAGCGCCCTCCTTGATCGCACACTCTCTCGCCAATCACTCCAACTGTCTCTGCTCTCCGCGATCAGTGTGCTCTATCGCTGTGGTTGTCTACAATTGGAACCCCACGCTCTGTGCCATTATTAGATACATAAACAAAGATAATAAAGATAATAATAATGAATATTATATTAATAATATTTCTATCTCTCTTGTGTATAATATGTCTGTCTCACTTCTGCTCGTGAAGATAGCCGAGGCCTCATACCTATAGTCCTTCATTTATATAACAAAAACAGACAACGGGAACCGTGAAATCTATGGAGTACACTGAAAGGTGACTAGGACCAGGTCCTGGTGGTGTCGATGTAGTCTCCGTCGGGCGATTGGTAGTCCTTAATTGGCGGAGTCAGCGCAGGGCCCTGAATCACGACCTGCTCCTGGCACGGGGCGATCGCCTGAAATTGAATTCGTTTCTGGATTTTTATTCCCAACGCGTTGAACAACTCAAATTGGAGCCGCCGGAAAATGGAAATAATTGTTCGCCAATTTCGTGAGGTACCGCAAAGAATGAATGTGCGAATATGCAGCCTGAACCTACCATACCTAGACATGAAGCGTTTGGAGGGCTCGATAAATAAGCCCCCCCCCCCCCCCAAATGGTAGCTCAGGGGCAACGTAAGCCCCATTTAATTTCGTGTTACCATTTTCAACCAAACACCGAATTATGTAGGTCCCGTAAGCACCTCACGCCCACCTATGGAACCTACTCACAAAAAACCACTGTAAACCCATGTGAAAGTTTTGATTTTGCACACTCGCAGTTGTTAACTTTCTGACTTCAGCGAAATAATAGGCAAAATTCCAGTGTGCTGTTTTTGAAAGTACAAGAGTAACGAAATGAAGCCAATATGACTTTCCCGAGACAATTCGGTTGAAATTTAGCTGAAAGCTTTTCTGATGAGATAAGAGTGCAATTTTGGGACAAATTTTGAGAATGAAAAAAATAGCCTCCAAAACTTCATATATTACACCACTAAATTATTTAGTTTATTAAAAATATAAAATATGTGCAGATCGGCACTCTAAAGTATTAACTAAAACGTATATAACTCTGATATATTACTCACCTGCGCATATAGCTCGGGGTTCAAGGCCTTGAGTTCACGGAGTGCCTTGGTCTGGCTCTTGATGGCCTGCTGGACCCACCGATCGTCGATTTTCTGCAGTTTGTTCCGACTCTTCGCGTATTCCTACAAAACCCATATTTCATGGCTTTAATAAAATAAAACCTTCTCAATCACGGCTCGTTCGTCGAGCACTTCCTCGGAAATCTCCACCGCCAGTCTCTGGCGCTCACTAAACACAACAAATAAGAAAATTGAATCCAAAAAGAGCTTACTTGATATTTTTGGCAGATTTGATGTCAAGCGCCATTTCGTCGATGGGCTTCGGCTTCTTGCTGTGCTTCTGCATCTGACGGATCTCCTTCTCCAAACGCTTCCTTCGCCTGGCTTCGCGCTGTTTCGCTACCTAAAATTCGATTTTTACATAATAACCAAGTGTTATAACAGAAATAAACAATAATTTAGACCTTTAACTCACCTCGGGATCAATTTTCTTTTGTCTCTTCATGAAAACAGAGCTCTGGACGGCAGATGTCTGCAGACAGCGTTCCGGAGCCAGTGTCGATCGGACGCCGGTTTGGAGAAATCTACCCAGCAGCGAATTCATCTAAAACACAGTTACGTTAAATTACGTTAAATTATTAGGAGTAATGTAGCAAAAATTGAACATGAAAAAGGCAAAAATGCAAACCACAAACACAAAAAGCCAATTTCAAAAAAAAAAGATTGATCTGAAATAGCACAATTCTATAATATACTTCTAAATTAACAAAAAAAGAGAAATATTTTCTTATTCCACGATACTGAGGGGGCTGAAGAGCCTCAAAAACATCAAAAATAATATTTCCTTACTCAAGTGTGTTAAAAACCATTTAAAAACCAAATCGCCATGCAAAACGCAGCTCTAAAATATAGTTCTATTGAATTTACACCCTTTAAGTGCATAATTTTAAAAGAACAAATTAAAAACAATACAAAATTTTTTTTTAAAATTTAAACAGCGGCGAAGCCGACAGGCGATTCTCGCGCCCCATGGCGAATTTTTGTGCTCTAATGCGACCGCATTTCTCATTCCGTGCGTCGCGTGTTTACGCTTATTTCCCAAAACCGCTGATCGTTTTCTCCACTGGCCGTTGTTTTTAATCGCGATCCGCTTAAAATAAGGAAAAATTTTTATTGGGGCTTGATTAGCATGGTTGGAGAATATGGGGATGTTCTTTAAACAGATTTATGTCTTGTTTAAATAAAAATAATAGCTTTATGTCCATGTAAAACGTATCTTCAATGTTGCTTCAAACCCACTTTTCAGGTATGAACACAGAAGAAGACGTAGAGGAAAGTATTGTCATTGAGGAAGGATTTGCCCAGGAGCCTAGCGAACTTCCGCCGGGTGTTCTTCATGAGCCAGGTTGGTTGTTGAGAATTTTGAAGTTTCTACCAGCCTGTTGGACTTTTCTGGATCAGATGTGGGGCGTGAAAGTGCCTTAAACCACTTACGAGTGCAAATTTGAGGCAAATTGTCGAAAAATCTGTGATTTATCGCTTTTATTTCCGTAATTGAGTCATTCCAGGAGGACCCAGTCCCGAAGCTATCGAGCCCCCCATCGTGGACGCCACTCCCAGAGGAAAGAAGAGAGTGAGTCAAACTTTCGAAGTCTGGTGAATCATATTTTTGGCATTTAGGCAGCCTTCGAACCGCATGAGGAGCAGCCGAGTGCCAGCAGACGTCGCACCACCGCTCGCGACGTCCTCCCCATCGAGTACGTCTATTTTTTGTGTTTTAAGTCGAATTTTGCGTTTAATATAATATGTATCGGCAAATTTCTAAAGACCACATAGCGTTTGGTCCCGCCACGGCCGCGCTAGACGCCGTTGTTTCTCGACAGCGTACCATGGCTGCACAGAGTGCGTTTGGGGACTTGATATGTAAGGCTCCCAAATGTTGCGTCGGAGACAACAGAAGCCCCCCCCCCAATTTTATTTTGTTTTACCATTTTAACCAAACGCCGAGCATACCTGGTCAACCTACCGCAGGGCTATATTTTGCGACAGCCCCCTCTATTCGAAAAACTTCAAAATTTGCGGCGTGCCCCCCTTTCTTTATAAAAATGGGTAAAAGTCAAATTGCGACACCCCCACCGCCGCGGTTCGCGGAGGTTGGCCAAGTGTGACACCGAGTTACGTAGGTACATCAAGCGCCTCACGCCAACATATGTAGGGTACGGTGCTGGACATTTATTTTCGGGTTTTCGGCGATTTGATACCCCAGTCTAGGGGTAGCACCGTGGATTTGTTCACGTAGCGCATATGTGACTTGTGGGGTATCACAAAACGAACCCCACAGATAGCTCAAATGCATGGCAAAAAGGGCAGAACGGGGCTCGCTGTGTGTGGATTAACGTATTTTTGTATTTCAGCAACGAACTGCACCAGTACTTCCCGTGTCCCGTGGCCGAGTGCGACGCCGTCTACCAGAACAGGGCGGAGCGCAGTTTCCACATCCGGTCGGATCATCCCGGCTACAAGTACAAGGAGGGCGACGGACACGACAAGATCAGACACTTCCCCGAGGAGGTATCGCGCATCCATTCTAACCTTATTTGCTGGTTTTAGGTGCCCGAATCCGCGTCTGAAGCCCTTTCCGCCGAGGAAATTGAGGTGGAAGAGGATGAGATGCTGTTGGAGGAGGAAGAATTTGAAGACGAGGAGGAGGACATCCAGGAGCCGGAGATCATCACCGACCATTTTGAGCAGAAGCCGCCTGTTCTCTCTTCCGTGGGAGAGATGTTGAGCGATGGAAGCGGATATTCGGAGGAGACCAACGAGACTCCGGTAGGGTAGATGTGCAATGGTTACGTTGGTTTAGACCGCTTTGGAGATGAGACATTTGGGAGAGGAGGCAGAGTTCAAGATGATGCAGCCGAAGGAAGAGGAGTACACGGAGGCCCAGCCTCAGGTGAGGGTGTTAGAGATTGACTATGGTCCGGGGTTATCACGGGCCGGGCCGGCCCGTTTGGAAGATTTTGGTCGGCCCGGCCCGGCCGGCCCGTTTTCCTTGGGCCACCCAGTCAGATTGCCACCCACATGACCAGGGTTCGACCCGGTCGCTGACATTCTTTTTTGTAAACTAATATGAACTTGTATGTTAGTAACAAACATTATTAAGTAATTTAAAACAGTTTAAAAAATTATTGTACCAATTTATACAAAAATTTAAAATTTAATTTTTCATACCCGGGCCGACCGGGCCGGGCCGGGCCGAAAAATCCCTCGACCCTGCCCGTCGTTTGAGAACCCCGACTATGACCCTGCCCGGGGTTATCAAATGACCGGCCGGGTCGAGAGGTTTTTTGGAACGGTCCGGCCCGGGTATGAAAAATGAAATTTTAAATTTGGTAAAATTTTGGTACAATATTTTTTTACAGCTTTAAATAACTTAATAATGTTTGTTATTAACACATAAATCAATGTTAGTTGTAAAAAATGTAAGAAAAAAAGAATGTCACCGACCGGGATCGAACCCTGGTCGTGTAGGTTGCAATCTGACTGGGTGGTTCAGGGTAAACTAGTCGGGCCGACTAAAATTTTCCCAATGGCACGGCCCGTGAGAACCCCGGGTCCCGCCACGATTTTACCCCGGAAAATGTGAATTCTTCATTTTCAGTGCAGCACCAGTTTGGGACTGGATCAGACGCGACCGCTGAATCGAGACGACGAAATCTTCCGCAAGAACATACTTCTGGGTCCTAGGAGAAGGGGACGCCCGCGCAGTGCCCCCGGCAGTGTGAGTCTCTCTCTCTCTATCTCTATCTCTCTCTCTCTAACCCTCTTTTCCAGGAACCGGCTCCCAATTCCAAGATCCGCATCCCCGACCCGAACGGCAAGTACCGCTGCTACATCCCGGATTGTGAGTGGCGCGGCGGGTATCGTTCGATCCGAGCCGAGCACATGAAGTGGTGCCACAAGGATTGGAAGAAGCCGGCCCGTTATATTCTACAGGTTGGACCACTGTAGCCCTTTGTTATGATGTCGTTTCAGCGGCTTTCTCAAGGAGATAGCGGTGGATTCTGGGATGCTGAGAAGAACCAGGGAGAACTCACTTGCTTCGTCGATGGATGCGAATGGAGGGGCATTTACAGGTAAATCTTAAAGGACTTATTCTGTTTGTTCTGTAGCCAAGCGCCTTAAATTTCTTTGAGACATCGAGCCATTCCATCAATTTCAGGGCCTCCCGTTCCGCCCACATGCGATCCGCTCATCCGGAATACCAGGCTATGAAAAAGAAGGCTCCCCTTGTGAGTTTTCTTCCCAAAAACTCTCACATAATTGGATTTTAGGGGGGTTTCATACCGGATGGAAAGTACGAGTGCCACGACCCGAACTGTGGCTGGAGGGGGGCCTCTCGCTCCACCAGGGCAGCTCATATGAAGAGGGAACACCCGGGATTCTTGAATCCCATGTATCAGCCTAGGATGGTGGGTCTCTCTCTCTCTCTCTCTCTCTCTCTCTCTCTCTCTCTGAATCCCTCTATTTTAAGGTGTAATTTCTCTATTTTCAGCTCCTATGTACCGATTGCAATGCCCAGTGCATAACCCACAAGACCTTCGTCGACCATCTGGTCTGTGAACACCGAATCGGCGGCACGGTTCAGAGGGAATTCAACGACATCAGGGACTATGAGGTCGGTTTTACTACATTTTTTGCTTAAAACAGCCCATTTAGGAATGGTACGAGGCCGTGCAGGACTCGTTCTCCGTGGATTTTATAAAGAAAATGGGAGTGAAACAGACGGAATCTTACCAGGTAAATGGTGTTTTTTTCTTGATTTAGCGGTACATCCTTCTATGTTTAAGGGCAAAAATTTTATCGTAATTTCCAGGTTCTGTACCTCTACTGTTCCCGTAGCAACGGCTGCCGTCCGAAGAAGGCCAAGTCGGACCCATATGTGCCGGTTTACGCCAAGAATCGGAATCTCTCGCGCCCCTTCAGGGCTAGGAACCATTGCGCCGCCTTCCTCAGGGTTAGTTTGGAGCAGGGCGGCGTTCTCAAATGACGGGCCGGGCCGGGGGATTTTTTTTTTTGGGACGGCCCGTGCATTCGCTGCGAAACCCAGCCACTCTCAAGACCAAATTTCTCTCGGAGGCGATGAAATAAATGTACAAACATTTTTCCTATGATATATGAAGTGTTTGGACAAAAGCCAAATCCCTTAGTATGCATATTCAGCACACTCGCAGGTTTTGACAATACTGATTTTGATGTTCTCAAATAACGGGCCGGCCCGAGGGATATTTTGAAACCAAATCTATGCCCGGGTATGAAAAATATAATTATTAATTTTGTATTAATCGATACAATAATTGTTTAAACCGGTTTAATTAACTTATTTGTGTTTGCTATTAACATATTAGGCAGTATTAGTTGTATAAAACGATTTTCACCGATCGAGATAGAAAAAATCCGATTGGGCGGTCCAGCGTAAACTGGGGGCCGTCGATGGCCGGGTCGACCAAAATTCCCAAATGACCCGGACCGCCCCGTGATAACCCCGGAGCAGGGGTGGCAAAGGGCCGACCTAAGAGAATGTTTTTTTCCTGGGGTCCCGAGACGATAACTGTCAAATTTCGAATGGTTGGTTGCGTAAATTTTGGCGCCAACTTCGTGTATTGTGCCTTTTCCCTTCATATTCTACTGCTTTAGGTCGTCCATTGGAACGACGGAAAGCTGACGGTTGTTGGTTGCGTGGAGCACACGGGCCATCGTCTGGGAACGGCCCTCCTGCGACTGTCGCCTACGGAGAGGGAACTCCTCGACGAATATCTCTACGTACACGACGAGGAATCCGAGCTCGATCTTATGATAGAACGTCTCCGCGGTTCGTTTTTCCTCTTTTCTGCGCTACATAGGCCGTTTCGGCTTTGTGCCATGACTGAGTATTCTATACACCAAGTCAAACATTAAAAAACAACATCGAAACTTTGGCACGATGAGCGTAACAACAACTATACCTTTGTTTTTAGATGCCGAGGGCTATGTGGCCGATGGTTACGAAGCTGCTCCGAGAACGCACGAAGAAATACACTCCTTCGTTTTGAACCAGGAAGACCAGGTCGCGTCGCTGAAGATGCTTCTGGAGGTTGGTATCCTTCTACCGTATTCTCTTTTCCTAATGTAGTTTCGGTAAAACACGCTTTTCAGTCGCCCAACATGCCTCCCAACGCCCTCTTCAATGTGAACATTCCCGTGGATACGAGCGATGTCAGCCACCTCTCCCTGGGTATTTTCACTATTACAAAATAGTTTTATACATTTTTCTAGGCATCATGACGGAGGACATGCAGCGGCTGTGGCGTGAGAGTGACCACCGCGCCGTGTGTTTCGAGGAGGTCCGTCTGGTGATCAACAACTGGGACGTCAGCCTCATTTTCGTCCTCACCTTTGACACCCACATGATCCCTCGCTGTTGCTGTCTCTACATCTCCAAGGAGTCCGATAGGATGGCTGTCCTCAGACAGCTACGCGCCGTGTGAGTGGAATTTTATGAACAAAACCGACACATGCTTGCGGCGCCTATTAGGCCATTGGTGGCCGTGAGGTGTTTGCGGTATCTTCGTAATTCGGCGTTTGGTTGAAAAGTGTAACTTTCGTCGCCTCCGATGCCTCATTTTGAGGGGAAGGGCTTACGCATGGAGCCCCCAAGCTCCCTGTCCAGGGGTGAATTTGGCTTTTGTTAAACATCTGCATAAGGCTATCTTTCTAGCTGTGGACCTATTTTTAGGGGCGAGTGCTGGAATCTCTGAGCGTATAAAAATAAGGGGATATCTCCCAAAAATTATTTTTGAGTTTCCTATTTTCTTGCCAGAAGTTACGAGGCCTACCTGAATATCGCCTATACTCCTAGTCAAATATACTTCGGTCATGTTAGCTGCGTACACGGCCTGAGTATCCTATATTGCACGCTTTACTCTAAGAACAACATCAAAACATTGGCACTGTGTTCCAAAGTAGTTTTGGCACGAATTTTCAGTAATCTTTATGTTAGAAATTTTTTCGGGGTGGGTGGGGGTCCGCAAGATCCGCCGTCTACCCCCAAATTTGAGGCGCACCTACGTTACCCATGTTTGTGTTTTAAGTTTTTGCGCGTTGATCCAAAGGATTGACGTCGTGTCAAAAATGTGAGTTAGGTACATATATAAACAATCTGTTTGTCAGCTCTGTTTTGCGCGAGCAATTTTTCAATATTTATGTTTTTTTTCTAAAGCCTTCTCGGTGCAATCCCGCCAGCCGAAATCATATTTCAACTTTTGTTGCCCGAAGAGCAATGAAAAGAAACTTCAAATAATCTTATTTACAAATGTTTTCCTTTAAATAATACAAGTGCGCCTCATAATTATTCTTTTTTTTAGCGATCCTCGTCCGATTGAGACTCTCGTCACCGACGCGGCGCCGGAATGGGCGGAAATGCTGGAGCAGGCCTACGGCGAGTCCTCCTACACCATAGATCTACAGATGGCCGAGTGGCACCTGCTGCCCGAATGGGCTCACCAACTGGACCAGATGGTGCCGAACCGCGTGGACAGGTTCACCATTTTGTGCTGCCTCCGTCGGTGGTTGAGGTTCGTCTCTCTCTCTCTCTCTCTCTCTCTCTCTCTCTCTCTCTCTCTCTCTCTCTCCCTCTCCCTCTCTCTCTCTCTCCCTCTCTAAATCCCTCCTTTACAGAGTGAGTGATCCCGCCCTCTTCGAAGCGATGATCATCGATATGTTCGAAGCCTTCCGCGAGTTAGAGATCGACGAGCTTTCTCAGATGATCGACGAACACCTCAGCGATCCCTACTTCTCCAAGAGGTGCCTCGTTTTATTTATATATTTTATTTACAAATCCCTTTTAGATGGTCTCCTCTGAACAGAAACATCTACACCGAACACGCAAATCCCACCCTGGAAATAGCCTGCCGGTGGGATTTTCTATAGTTTGCCATGCATAACGACACAGTTCAGCATGTTCCGTGAAAAGTTCCTCAACTGCGACATGTGCACGAGGATCGACGAGTACGTGGGCCTGCTCATCCACCGCGTGGACGAATTCAACAACTGCGCCATTTCCGAGCCATACGTCACGGGTACTGTTGAACCCCCGAGGGCACTGCCCATGTACGACGTCGTGTGAGTGGATTTACTTTGAAACCGGGCTGGCCCCTCCGAGAAATTTTCTTAACCGGAAAACTGTTAATTGTGCTTGCTCGTAACCTATACGACAATATCAAAAATGTAACAAAAACGTTCACAAGAAGGGATCAAACCCTGGGCATATGGGTTGCAGGGTGTGTTCCGGGTAAACGGTGCGAGCCGACCAAAACTTATAGTTGCCGCCAAACGGGCTTCCTGCCACTTTGTGCTATTATTCTCTGTTGAGATTCAACAATCATAATCAAGTGGAGCGCCAACAGAGAATAATGGCAGAAATTGACATTATTCCCGTTTGGCGGCAGCTACACGCATTGTGGAAATTGCGCAAAATAAACCCTATATAGCTGACGCCAAAATTAAATGATATGCTAATTGCGGAAACGTGCAAATCATGCTCTGTCGTCTACTGATTAGACTACGAACTTCAATGTCAACAGAGGATCACTAGAACATTCTAATTTTATTGGCATGATTCCAATTTGGCGACAGCTATATGTAGCTTTTTCATTTATGTATTAGATGGGGTCGACCGTATGATCAAATAATTCAACAACTTCAATTGTCAGCAAAAACCTTGTTTTCAGTGATCCCAGCAACGTCCTTGCGGATGGGACTCTCATTGTTCAGCCCCCGCACGCGCCGCTGTTGATCGCCAGCGAAGAGTAAGTCTCTCTCTCTCTCTCTCTCTCTCTCTCTCTCTCTCTCTCTCTCTCTCTCTCTCTCTCTCTCTAAAACCTTCTTTCCAGTGGCCAGCCGATCCTCCTGGACGAAAAGATGATCACGGTGCGAGAGGAGATCGTGGAAGAGTTGGAGGAGGTCGAAGAAGAGGAGATCGTAATGGACATGGAGGGGCTGCACGACCACAAAGAGTTCATTGTAAGTTTTTATTTTAATAGAAGCCACTGATCTCATTGTAGCCTCTTCCCTCGTCCTCTGAGGTTGTGTTGAGTGAAGGCGGAATGCCTCTCGAGGAGGGACCGTCTGAGGTCAGTGTGAAGAAGGAGGCGGGAGGAGAGGGACGAAAGAAGAGGCTCAACGCCATGATGGAGGTAAGAGCTGTTTAGAGAAGGATTGCCGGGCTGGCCCGAAATTTAAGCCGTTGAACACCTAATTATCCCTATTTGCAGGCTATCAAGAAGAGGATGAACGAGATTACGGGTGAGGAGGACATGGATCTCTTGGAGAACCAGCTGTCGCAGGTCGTGGAGCAGTTGGACGGGTCGGTCTCCTCCCAGGAGCCACAGTGAAACTCAGTGCTACAGTAACCCTTTGTTGTTGTTCTTTTACGGGTGCGCTCTTTTCGCCGAGAATTAAATGTTATTTCCTGTTATTCTTATTTGTTTGTTCATTAATGGTGGTTATTTCCACTTGTTATCGCCAGTTTTACCCCTTTCCTCTTATCTCATTGCCCCCTTTCAGCGCCTCTTGTGATCTCCTGTGTTCTTATTCCGCCGCCGCACAGCAGGTCAGTGACGTCAGCGTAGCGCAGGCCTTGGCGGCGCCGCGGCAACCGACGGGGCTCGGGTTCGATCCCGCCCGCTGCGGATTCTCAACACGGGCCGGCTTTCGTGGCCTGGTCCGCCTGTTAAATTCGCTAGAGCGTCGATCGTTCGGATTTCGCTAGCACCGGTCCCATGACCGGAGTTTGATAGTAGCCCGAGCGACAACTTTTTATTTGAAAAATTGGGTATCTTTTCACAAATCATCAAAATTATTTACAAAGCAGGAGGGCAATGTATTATTTGCCGTTTTGAGAAACATTTGAAAGAAAAATGTTTAAACACGGCGGAGACAGGGTGTCATAAACGGTAACCCGGTTAAAGGATTTTTTAAAATTGAAAAACATCCAAAATTCGCAATAAATAACGAAAAAATACGAGAACAGTCTTTAATCTGTATGCGCATTTTGGATTCGGAGCATATTTGAATGCCCGTCTAGCTAACGAGTTGACTATAAAACGAAACGGCGACAATTCCGCAGTTCATGAAAAATTTGTTAGCAATATTGTCATTTATCGACATTTCCGGTCATGGTCAATGAATGAGGTTTGTAGTTCGCTTTTTTGTACCTGCCTTGCGCTTTCCTGATCATTTTGCGTATATCGAGCCATCTTACTTATACCCAGTTGCCCTGTTTATTGATTTGGTTTTTTTAAATTTAATTTTATAGGCCTAGATTTAAAGTTCCTACACTCGCGCGTTGGACCTTTTTCGGCGATTTTCTCGTGAACCATAAAATCCGCAAATTATTTTCAGAAATGTCGATCGAGTCGATTCCCCGTGATCTCCGCGGCCTCCGTGCCTGTCTCCTCTGCGCCATGGTGAAGTCGATCGACCAGTTCGAGCAGGACGGCTGTGACAACTGCGAACGCGTGCTGCACATGAAGGGAGACCAGGACAAGGTCTACGAGTGCACCAGGTAGACCCTTTTCTATTTTTATTTATTTAATTATGGTTTTAGCACAAATTTCGACGGATTGATCGCCGCCATGCAGCCGGAGGACTCGTGGGTCTGCAAGTGGCAGGTTGGCTATTTATTTATTTATTAAATTTCTCACCTACATTTGTTTCAGAAGGTCAACAAAAAGTCGAAGGGCATGTACGCCGTGTCGGTCTCCGGATCGCTTCCGTCGAACGTCGTCAACGAATTGCGCAGTCTCGGAATTCGCTACCGACCCAACATGCGTGACACCACCACCAAGTGATACTGATCGGTTCATCAATGAATGATTGATACGCAAGTTATGGTCTCTTATTGTGTTTGTAAGGGTTCATTTCGGGGGGGGGGGGGGGGGGTGATTTGAAGTTCGGCTGCAATATGGCTGTTTAGGGTGTACCCGACTGTTGGTGGCGCTGTATTGTAAACTGACCAAATTCTCGTCGTAAATGGGGCAGGCTCCCATACTTGAATCCTCTCTTTCTTTCCTTCTTTCTCCTTCTGATCTTGCTTTATCTCCTCCTTTCCTAAAACGTTGGTAAAGTTGCCCACGAGAGAACGTAAAAACCAGAGCTGACTGAAAAACCAGAGCTTGCGTGTCGTCCCTTCGATTCTTGTACGGTAGTGAGACGGAGACTGATGTAGTTCGACATCACTTCGTCTTCTAGGCGGACCGGAGCACGATATGGCGCATGCAATCGCCATTGACTGTTTCTGACAAACAGGATCGTGTCTATGAGACTGATTGCCCGTGAGATTTGCGTGTCGTCCCTTAGATTCTTGTACGGTTGCACGAGCTTAAGTTTGGGAGCTAAAGTTTTGGGAAGTGAGGATACAAATTGAGTAGAGTCTGCGGGATCGTAGGGTGCAAGTTCGGATGACGAATGACAGGACTGCCGTGTGTGTTAGAGAGCGGGCTTCTGACCGTGCGCCTCAAGCAGTATTGTGGCAGAAGGCTCACCGGAACCTGTTCGTTCATGGTTCAATGTCCTTTAGGCGCCCGGCTGGTGGCGCAGAGACCCAGCTCAGTTGTATGCTACCTAGTTCAGTGTCAGTACAGTTCAGCAACAGTACACCCCGTTGCAAGCGTATCTCCAAATGTGTGTGTGTGTGTGAGAGAGAGAGAGAAAGAAAGAAAGAGAGAGATAGATAGAGAGAGAGCGCCTCACGGTACGCTGTGTACAGGTCCACCCGTACATGCGTTCATTTTTCATGGCACACAGCCTTTAACGTTTCAAGGAACTCCAACGCCCGAAAAAACGACCGTTTGCCAACGGCCCATTCAAAAGACCGTGCTCCCGCTACGATAGTCTTGGCAAAGTGCCAAGACTATCGAATACACGCTTTTTGTTTGCAAATCACCGGTTGTTTATCTGCTCCTTTCGTGGCGGGACTTTTTGTACAAATGCAGAAAATGGGGCGGGGCCTAGCAAAGTTCCAATTCTGTTTTTGAAGTGATCCGAATTTCCATTTGATTTGGAAAGGCCGTGAAAGGCCTTATATAGTTGTTTTGTCCAAGGCCGACCAGGATTTCAGTGACTCTTTTTAGATATTGGGCAGAGGCAACAAGGGACATGTTTAGAGAATTAGCAATTTAGAGAGAGGGAAAGAGAAAGAGAAAGAGAGAGAGAGAGAGAGAGAGAGAGAGAGAGAAACAAAGGTCCAGCACAGGTTTACTTTTCACAGCATCACATGGGAATCGATCACAATTGTCGGATCAGACGTAATTTCAGTGACTCTTTTTAACACAACAGGATTAAAAGTGAGGGGAACAGAGCGAAAACAACACTGTTTGGGGGACTAGGCCTGCACTGCGGAATAATAAAACCATCCTAGCTGATAAATACATTAAGAGGGAGAGGGGATATACGTCTTTTGCACAGCCGGGGAAAGAAAGGAAAAAGAAAATGACGGGGAGCGAACTGATATGCGGCGGATGGAGGGAGGGCCGATGCGGGTGGCTCAGAGGCCGAGAAGGTCGTCGAAGTTCATGGGAGCCGGCGGAGGAGCAGCGGGGGCAGGGGCGGATGAGGGCTTCGATCCCATCAGACCCATGACCTGAAAGAGAGATAGTTAGAGAGAGAGAGAGAGAGAGAGAGAGAGAGAGAGAGAAAGACGAACCTTTCCCAGAGAGAGGTCGGCGAAGGCGTTGGCCTTGTTGGGCACAGGGTAGGAGGGACTGGTCGGAGAGGCCTGAGACGGCTGAACAGGCGTCATCGACTGAGTGAAGAGGGCAGCGGGACCGGCGGAAGGCGCGCCGAAGGGGTTCGGAAAGGCGGCGGAACCCATTCCGGGCATTCCTCCTCCCATCTGAGGCATCATCGGCATGCCCTGAGGGGCCATCATCGGGGCGGGAGCCGCCGCCGGGGGCATTCCAAAGTTGAGCCCAGCTAGCGAGCCGAGGCCGTTGGAATCTGGAAATTTGGAGTTCATATTATCTTCAAGTGATGAACATATGAGTCTTAAAAACTAACTGTCGATGGAGGGTGTTTTCGTGACGGGCGCGTGTGCCTGAATCCCAAAAGCGGCGAATCCACCGGGAGCAACGATCTGCGTCGCGGGCGCCGGTGCGGATCCGAACAGCGACATGATGTCGGCGGTGCTAAAACGACAAAAACATTATCTTTTCCTAATAAACCCCCACCTCCTTTTGTCATCGAGAGCGGAGGCTCCCGCGGCTAGTCCGTTTCCATTGGTGTTCATCGACAGACCGACCAAATCGCCTCCGAAGCCCAGATCCACCGCCGGCGCAGCAGGGGTGGCGGCAGCAGTGGCAACAGGGGTCTCAGCGCCCACAAAGGAGCCGAACATGTCGTCGAGATCGGCAGAGGCCACCGAGCTGGCAGCAACCGGCTGAAAATAGTCATTTATTGACAAGACTGGCAAGTTGGCTCAATGTTTAACAAGTATGCAATGGATCCGCGTGTGTTTTCGGAAATGTTATTTTTGCACACAAACCTCGGAAATGGACAATCCAGCCAAATCGGCGTCGAAGAGATTGGCGGAGCCGTTAGTCTTGGCAGGGGCTGCTGCGGCCGGCGGGGCTGAAAAGTCGAGGAGGTCGTTGACGGAAGCGCCAGGAGCCGTGACGGCGGCCGCAGAGGAGACGGAGGGCGCACCGGGCGGCCGAACGATGGGCACAGGGGTGCGCTTGGTCGCCGACTGGCCGGGCTTCGGCAGTTCGGAGATGTCGATGCGAGGGTATGTGAAGCCCTGCAGCATGTACCTGAAGTGGAACTGTGTGAGAAGTGGACTATTGAATGCGAGAATTAAATTTTAAAAAAAAAAAGCTTTTAAGAAAAGCTACCGTTTCTGGTCGTACTTGGCGCGGATGAACTGCTCCATCTGGTGGTCTGGCAGCGACCGCCGGAAGTGCTCGGGCAGACTGTGTTCGTACACCTAAAATACGCAATTAGGTGTGAAACAGTGGTGCTGTGCAGTTTCGAATCTGGGGATTTTCAAATTTTTTTTCAAAGTTTCGAATCTGGGGATTTTCCGAACACAGTGGCCGATAAATATGGTCCCAAAGTCAAACTGCCCCCCCCCCCCCCCCCACAACGGCAGAATATGAGAAATTGCTCGGCTATGAATATGTTCTCTTTACAAACAATATTTTTAACAAAAGATATAAAGGAATCATGGCTGGACATGGAGCGTTTGGGGGCTCGATGCGTAAGCTCCCCAAATGGTGCCTCGGAGGTAACGTAGGCCCCCTTTAATTTTTTGTTACAATTTTCAACAAAATACCGAATTACGTAGGTACCCCAAGCACCTCACGTCCTCCTACGAAAGGAATACCCCTCATTGCCATGTTTTGGGATTTTACCAACCGAAAAGCTTTTCCCAAAATCATGTCGCGGCACACATGTAAATTTTGTGGGAATTTATTGACCATTCCAAGAGGAGCGTGTTAGAACAAACGAAATCCGGCTGCTGTTAGTCAACATCATTCTTTAGAACATAATTCCCGGTGAAAACAGAGTCATAAACAGCTGATTTCTCGGCCAGGTAAAAAATGGAGAAGACATAATCGTAACAAGGCTACACAAAAACAAAAAAAAGAGATAACCTCACCGTTGAAATATGGTGTTTGATATAGTTAGTATGATCGATTGAAAACGATTTCGTTAATTCTAAAGGTCTGGACAGCGAGATTAAACGAAAATTTGAACACGGCAAAACGCAATGAAACAAAAAATAAACTGTAATGCAATGATCAATAACGTTCATTCTGGAATAAACTGTAATTTCCATGAGTCAGTTTATTTATTATGATCTAACCAACAGGTCTTGTGGCCAGTTAAGAAATTTTTCTACTAATTCCATCGCTAAGGATCTGCCAGACTGCAAACAGTTGTTGGGATCATGCTAAAAAGCAACCGTTCAATCGTAAATCAATCCCGTTCAAAACATGTCGCTAGTACAAACCCTTAACTTGAGGAAGAGGGCAAGGTATCGATTTTTAAAACGAATTTTTGCCCTCAATTTAAACGAAAATCTCACCTTCCTGGCCTTCTCGTTGGCCATAACCCTCATGGACTGCACCTGTTCCGCCGTCCACGAATCCAGCGTCACCGACCTCACCTTTAATAAAAAATAAATGTAGAAATAAAATAAATCAAACCTTAGAAATATGGACTCCTAGATTTCTGTGGATACCCGCACATCTGATGCAGATGAACACGCCGAGGTTCCAGGCCGCCCATCTTAAATATTGATTTAGAAAAAAAATAAAATATGAAAGTTTATAAAAACAATTACAAAGAAAAGCAAAAGAAATAAAAAACCATCTTCAAATCGGAAAAAAACCCGAACCTGGGCGTTTTGGCGTTGCAATCGGCACAATATTTGTTCTCCTCCTCCTTCAGCATCTCCAGCAGGATATTCTGAAGTCTATCCTGCTCCTCCTTCTTCGGATCCGGCTTCCGAATCATTTCTCACCCGCGAAATAAGGAAAATCTACCTGAAATGCGACATTTAGGTGAAAAATCGATAAGCGAGCCACGTTTTCACGCGATTTTAAGCCGAGATAATGAGAAATTTCCAAGAAATTGAAAATTTGGAGAAACAATAAAGAAAAATCCAGAAACTATAGACAAAACTAGGCGTGGGGAAATGGATGAGCTGGCAGCCGCTGCCAGATGACTGGCCCTATCAGCGGCAACGAAGTAGCCGAAAAACTACCTCTAGTTTTATCTAATTATAACCTTTTCTAATTTAAAATGATTTAAAATATTAACGATGAATAACGACCGTTTTGAGGACCAGAATGTATTTTTATACTGGATTTTTAATTAAAATAACACAAAGTTTTATTTTAATTGAAAAATACCCCGACTTTTTCGACGCCAATTATTGAAAAGCATGTCAACGTCAAATACATTTATTATTAATTTATAGACAAAAGTTACAAGTTGGCATCAAGCATGGCAACGGGCCGGCCCGCTCCGAAATTTTTCACGGCCCGGCTCAACCGAAAATGTATGCCTTCTTTCAATGTAAAAATCAAAGAAAGCAAAAAAAATTTTTTCGGGCCGGCCCGGGTTTCAAATTTTCTCGGCCCGGCCCCAAATTTTGACATGCTTGGTTGGCATACATTTTCGAACAATCGATGTAACGAAATTTTAAAGTTTTTATCATGCGTCCCAAGACCAAAAAACTGTGACCTTTAAAAATCGATACTACAGGCATCTGGCGCGTTAAGACCCAGGTTTTCCAGACCTTTAAAGACCTAACCTTTTGTCCAAAATACTACACTGTCGCCTGCTTTAGGGTTCCGAAACGACACTACAAAGGTAAAAAGCGAGGACACACAGAGGTTCCCAGAAAAAAAAAACAACAAAACGTGAAATATTTAATCCAATTACAAGGTTTACACGTAATAGAGAATTAAAATGAGAAATTGTTGAGAAAACGGGACAGATGCAGGCGTTTTTACTGGGCCTTGGCCTCGCGTTCCTTCTTGCGGAGGGCGGCGGCGCGGGTTCCCTTGCTCATCTTGGTCATGAAGTGGTTCTTGACGAAGGCCGGTAACAGATTCAGAATCTCAACCTGAAAGAAAAGAATACGGTAGGGTTACTGTAGTCAAACGATACCTGGATCTGGTGGGTGATGTAGCCAGTGGTCTCAGCGATGTTTCCGATGGTGTTCACGGCGGTCTTGGCGAACACTTCGCCGCTGGGCACGAAGAAGGAGGTCCTCTTGATCTGAAAAGAGGAGTTTGTTTTGTAAGGACAGACCCGACAAAATACAGACTACAAATACTTTCGATAGGCGTGCAAACAAGTCGCAGAAGTGAATGCTTGGAGTTTAGCGAGCACATTTATGGAAAATGTCGCACTACGCTACATTCGGCCCAGGAATCAACGCCTTCGCTACGTTTATTGGGCGCATGAATTCGGTACGCTCGCAAAATTCTGTGATATATGTGAATGCAACGGTAGGCAAATTTCCACTGCTGCATCTTTCCATTTCCTGACGTTACTCATATTTTTACCACCCACTTCTATTGTAACTTTAATTGTGGTAAAAACGGCTGCATCGAGTTCGAAATTCACGTAAGGTATAGTCCGTGCCCCAAAACTACCTCTGAACTGCGTGCCAATGTTTCGATGTTGTCCCTAGAATAAAGCTAGGATACTCAGGCCGTGTACGCAGCCAAAATGGCCGATGTAGATTTGGCGAGGAGTATAGTCATTTATCAACAAAATAAGGTGAGTGTAATCGTATTAAACCATAGCTAGACATGGACAGTTGGGGGGGGGGCTCGATGCGTGAGTCCCCCAAATGGTGTCTCGGAGGCAACATAAGCCCCTTTAATATCTTGTTACTGTTATCAACCAAACGCCGAATTAAGTAGGTACCGCAAACACCCTCACGTCCACCTATGGCGCTGGACAAATGATTTGAGCCGAAAAAAGGCAATTTGAAAAATGTGCCTTGCTTTTACAAGTACAAACCTTGCTCATCTTGGTGGCGACCATCATGGGGCACACGGTCTGGATGGTGACTCCCTGTTCGGCGTACTCGGCGCGGAGGATGGAGGAGAACCAGGTGACGTACTTCTTGGTGGCCGAGTAGACAGCCCACAGAGCCATCTGGTTGTAAGCAGCGGAGGAGGCCAGGTTCACGATGACTCCGCTCTTGCGGGCAGTCATCTGGGGAAGTACGGCGGCCGAGAGCTAAAAATGGAATAGAAAAGAAAGAAAAGGAGACTAACAATGGTGGGAGGCAGGGTGTTGATGACGGTGATGTCGGCGATGCGGGTGAGACCTCCCTCAATCTTGTGAAGTACCTAGAGACACAAATTAGCTAAAGAGGCAGAAATCGCGTACATCGGGGTACTCGTAGCTCATTCCGACGTTGTTGACGAGGATTCCGACCTCCAGCTTCTCCAAGGCGTCGGTCAGAGGCTTGTAGGCCTCGGCGGAACCGGCGGTGAAGTCGAAGGCAAAGGTCTTCACTTCGACCTGAAAAGGCTGGGTATGACGGAGAGAGAGAGAGAGAGAGAGAGAGAGAGAGAGAGACTCACGTCCTTGCTGGCGGCGAGGATCTCAGTCTTAGTCTCGTCGAGCTTCGACTGGGTGCGCGAGACGAGGAAGATGTTGAATCCGCGACGGGCCAGCTCGAAGGCGTAAGCCTTTCCGATTCCGTCGGTGGCTCCAGTCACCACTAAAACACCATTTTACAATATTTTTCCAAAAATTTCGCCAAATTTTCAAGCTTTGAGCAGATTAAAGTTCTAAAAACTCACCGGCCCAGTTGGCTCCGGCCTTCTTTTTGAGGTCGATGGCTCCGGCGACCAGGTAGGGGTAGACGATGTTGTAGATGGTAAAGAAGAGCCTGTAGGCGCCGTAGGCCAGGGCGACCTTTCCCAGCAGAGCGATGAAGCACTGACAACCCATCTAAAGAGATAAGTGGTAAAAAAACGCCGTGAAGAATACGAAACAAGAGGACGAATGCATTAATCAATCAACAAAAACATCAACAAAATTAGCCACTAAAATCATATCAGGAAGAAAGGTACTTAGGGTACCTACGTGTTTGACTCCTTGGGGCGCAAATCTTGACAAAATATGGCTGCGGGGCTTACAATATTTCTGGGTTCTCTTTGCGGGACCTATAAATCGTACTCTTAATCGCTTCGTGTCCACCTATGACTAATCCAACAGATGAAGGTCATCGCATCAAAACTACATAAGCCAAAAGCATTTTCACAGTGAATTTCAGGCATTTGAGCCTATTTCTAAACTGTTATCATTTCAAGAAAAGGTAACTTGCCCGATCGCTGTTGACGATACACTGTTTTAGAAACAGGAAAATCATAACTTCCAAGTTTCAAACAATTTTATTAATGTACTTTCGCAGCTAGGCGCGAGCCTCCCAACCAAAACACGCGGTTAGTGTTTTCCCATGTTAGCAGAAAAAGAAATTGTTTCACAACGAAAAATTGGACGGTTCTTCCAAACTTGTAAAAAACACGAAAGTACTTTTCTGAGCCGGTTGATGCCGATGGCAAACAGGATGAATCCACGGCGATAAAACGATCGCCTAAGATCGAGAAACGTCGGAAAGTGCCGCAAAGCTATCAAAAACTGGGGTGATAAGGCGGCGCAACACGAACGCGCCACCCCCCGCGCCATTTTGATGAGAACTCTGCTCTGAAGACACTCAAGGTACGACTGGCGATTGAACACCGAATGAAACTGCGTAAACAAAATGTGGAAACGTATGTTCATTGCAAATTGTGACAAACGGGAGGTATAATTTACAGAATAATACATGTGGGAAATCAACCAAAGGAATAACTTGTATAATACAGGGAGGGGGAGTCATGGGGGTGCCTCAGTCAAGGTCCATCTCTTCGTCGTCCGGCTTTCCGCGCTTCGGTTCCGGCTCCTTCGGGCTTACACGATTGTCGCCGTCATCCTTCTCATTGCCACAGCCGCCGTTGTCTGTGGAGGGAGGGTCGACCACAGGCACAGCGATGTCGTCGATGATCACCTCCTCGTTCTCTGAACTCGAACCATCTATAGCGGTAGAGAAACGCCCTTTGGAGGCCAAGAACAGCCTCGTATAAATTCGGGAGACCCGAATTTATACGAGACTTTTAGATATCTGAGAGAAAGTTCATTAAAGGACTGGTTCACTCTACAAATCGCAACCGGCGCGGGCGAGGTTAAAGAAATCCTGATTGGAAATGAGACCGCGCCTATTGCATTAATTTGAGATAAGGAAACAACGCAAAAGCACAGGGAATTGCAGTTCCAGAGGCTGCGGGGGCGAGTACTTTGCTTGTAGAGCAAACAAACGGTTGTTGGATCAACAACCGCCGTAGTATTCTGATCTGATGTACCCTTGGTCAAAAAGGAATGCGTTGACATTGCCAAAAGTTTTCACAGGCAGTGAGACCAAGTAAACCAGTCCTTTAAAATAACGTTAATTTCCTTTTAAATACTGAAAGAGACATTCGAAACCAACCGGTGGTGGTCTCGGTGAGGGGTTCGTCAAGTGAGGGCTGCTGAACGATACCGCGAGGAGCGCCAGAGGTCGGAGTAGATGGAGCCGCGGCCGCTGAAAACAACGATTGAAAGGTTCACCGAATTCTTACACAACTGCTGCAGCATTCCACCACTCTTTAAAAGAGAATTACACAAATCAAAGCGAAAAATGATATGGAAACTTACGTGAACCGTCCCTGTTGGATCCCATGGAAAGCAGATTCGAGAGCGTGGATGGCGACTCGCTGTCAGCACCGCCAGTGCTCTAAAAAGAAATGTTGCTATTACAAACGGAGAAAGGACTTACAGGGCTCATGAACTGCAACAGCTGCATCAACTGGGACTGGTCCAGACCACCGAGAGTGCCGAGGTCCTGAAATAACTGAAAAGGTGCAAAAAGAAGAAGGGCTCACTTCGCTGTTGGAGAGGGAGGCCAGACCGCCTCCGGTCGTGTTGCGCTCACGCGTGTTGCTAGCCCTCTGAGGAGGCGGCTTGTTCAACGCGTCGTTCACCTGCAAATTTAAAAAAGAATAAATTTTTTTTTTTTTTTTTTAAAGAAAATCCCACCTTTTTGACAATATCCTTATCTTCCTCTGGCTCCTGCACCCAGAAGAGCCGACGATCCTCGGAGCTGAGGAACTTGAGCATGTAGACATTGCCGTCCGGACAGCCCTGGACCGGCTTGAACTCGGTGTCGCCGGGGAAGATGATCAGGTCCTGAGAAATATGTAAACTAGATACAAAGATGAAACTTACATCGACCACGGCTCCGGTTACGCGATTTTTCCAGCAAAAATGCATCAGCTGGTCGCTCGACTGCTTGATGAAGAGCAGGCCCTTCGCCGGCTCGCAAACGACGTTCCTCTTGGTTGGGCCGGATCCCGGCTCCAGCTTGCAGCGACCAGCCTGGAATTTCACACTAAGTAACGTTTAATAAATATTCGCACAGAAACTCGTACAGTACATTCGCGTAGGAACACAAAACCAACCTTGAACTCCACAATGTGGTTGGAGCTAGTGTTGTTCCTCGCATTGGCGAACATGGCGCTCATAACCTTAAAAACGAAGTTAAAAGATGAAACCGGCATATAAAAAAAGAAAACAAAGAGTAGAGCGTAGTATAACCTTCTGATACGCGTCAGAAACAACAACAACACCACGCGCAGTGTTGATCCGTAAATGACGGGATTTCGCAACTAAATGACCACGTGGCAGTAGACAGATCGCTCCGGGACCAGAAAAATGAAACAAATACCGCTTCTTAAATAAAAATTGACCCAAAATCAGCCGAATTGGGTAAAAAGATGACCAAATGACCGATAAATAGCCAATGCTGATAATGTACTTTATTAAAGGGCGGGAGACTTGCTCCTACCGCAGTTGATTCACAATGGAGCGTGGATTCTGAAGGTGTTCTAAAACATAACATTTCAAAAACGAACTGAACAATTTTGCGAATGGTTTATTCGGTAAATGGTTACAGAAACTATGTATTTGAGTTAAAATTAAGTCAATGCTTACATCTTTTGCCTCTCTCTTCCTCTTATCTCTTTTTCTAGCTGTATCTCTCTCTCTCTCTCTCTCTCTCTCTCTCTCTCTCTGATGTTCACACTAAATGCTGAGAATGCTAACAAGCAGAATATGAATCAATGAATCAAGTGTAAATTGTTGTGAGTGCCAGTCAGAGGAACTAAGAGAGATAGAGAGATTGGAGGTTGGAGATTGAGAGAGAGAGAGAGAGAGAGAGAGAGAGAGAGAAAGAGAGAGAGAGAGGGAGGACCACATAGGATTTGTTTTTAACATAACCTGTCTCCGTCCGCTTTTTGGCGGTCACTGCGATCGATGTCTCCGCCGTCAGTCGCCTCTCCACCATGGTTCGTGTCGCTGTTCTCGGCTACGGCCATTTAGGCAAATACAAGCTAATTTTTCATTTTAAATATAAAATTTAGGCCAATTTCTTGTAACTGAACTCCGAAAATTGGACAACTTTACTATTGTGAGCATCTGGAACCGCACAACTTCCGAAGGCGTGCGAGCCCTCGATGAACTCACATCAGAGGGATTACGGTAACTAAGAAATGTAATATTTGTATTGATTTATTGATTCAGCGATATCGATCTCGTTGTGGAAGTGGCTCATCCGAATGTTGTGAAAAAGTACGGACAGCTGATTTTGGAGCACGCTAATTTATTTGTGAGTTCCTTTTTTGAAAATCGGTTTCTGAAGACATAGACACATGTATTTATCAAACACAAGTAAAATTTTTGACCAGTAAATCGAAAAAATGAATATAAAAGCTCCGAAAATGCCTATTTGTTCACTTTTGCACGCGCTGGCACCTTGTCTAGGTTACCACCGCCTGACATCACTGGGGATTCATAGCGCAATGCCTGACTTTTCCTCTATTTACGTAAAGGTTGATGGTTCAATCCCGCCCGAGGCACTTCGTTTTGCTTTTCGTCGACATTTTCGGAAATATACCCCAATTTCGAACCAAATCTTTATTTTCTTTGGTTACAGTGATTGAACATATGTACAGAGGAGTGTTTCTACTTGTCCGTCTTGCTCTCCACAATCTCGCTTGCCTGCGTGGCTTCGGCCAGTACCTCTTTTTCCTTCGAAGGCTTCTCCTTCGATTGCTTCTCCTTGAAGATCTTCCTAGGCGTCTTCAGAAGGCCGTCGAGGTAATTCTTCTCCGCCGAGTCCAACTTCATCGCCGACAACGCCGCTTCACTCTTTCCAAGAGTCGGTTCCCTCGACAGCTTTGGCTCTTGCTGCTCCTTCTCCTTCGACATCTCCTTTTGTGCCTCTTTGAATGACTCTTTTGAGAGTTTCTCCTCTTGAGTCGCTTGAATACGCAAAGAGGAGGCTCCAGTCTTCTCGGCTTTTTCCTTCTTGGCCGGAGGATGGTCGTTTTCCCCTGGGGTCTTTGTAGGGCTCGTGTGCGTCGGAATGGGTGTTTTGTCCTTGAGCACTGCAAATACAGTACGTCACTCACTCACTCACTCACTCACTCACTCACTCACTCACTCACTCATTCACTCACTCACTCACTCACTCACTCACTCACTCACCATTCTGCTGATGAAGTGCTTCGTCATCGGACTTCATGCTGGTAATGGAGGAAGCCTTGCTGGAGTTCTTCTTGGAGCAGAAGATGGTCAGAACTGGGAGGGAAAAGGCCATCGCCAGTTGCAACAGAAGAATCCTAGAAATGAGATAGAGGAGTTTCCAAATGCCTCTCACATCTTGGGAAGTGAGGGAGAGACGACCGTCTCTGGGAGGGATAAGAGTGGAAATGGTCTCTGTTGAGGACAGAACAGTTACCACAACACGTAGCTCACGCGCTTAAAGGGCCCGTAAGGGGCCTTTTCTGATTGGAAATGGAACGTATGCTAATCGAGCCATTTCAATTGAAATAATTTTTCCGAACACCGCTCCAGACAACGGCCGTGCGCAAAATGCTTGCCAAGTCTTCATTAGCATAAGATTCTGAAAAGGCCCCTTACGAGCCCTTTAAGCAAATATTGAAAACTTGCCAAAACAGAAAAATTGATCAGAAACAGCTTGGACGTTTTCAAATAAAAACTAGTTTAGATCGGCTCCCCAACATGCCTCGCCAACGAGGAGCTCTTCTCCTCGCTCCGCGCGGCTGCCACCAAAGCCAACCGCAGTGTTTTCGTGCCAGCTGGAGCCTTTTGGGGAGGAAATGACATCCAAAAGATGGCTGAACTCGGAACTCTCAAGGCTTTGACAGTGACGATGATAAAACATCCGACGTCATTCAAGTTGGAGGAGCCTTTGTTGGCAAAGAATGAGCAGGCAAAGAAGGAGACGGAAAAGGAAACTGTGCTTTATGAAGGTTGTAAGAGATTTAAGCAACTTAAGGTTATCCTTTAAGGCCCCGTCCGTGGATTGTGCCCCTTGGCTCCTAACAACGTCAACACGATGGCTGGGGCGGCAGTGGCTGCTTCGAACCTGGGATTTGACGGAGTTACGGCTCGCTTGGTTTCGGATCCTAAGTGAGGGTTTGAGAGAGAGAGAGAGAGAGAGAGAGAGAGGGCAAAGAGGCAGAGGCAGAGGCAGAGGCAGAGGCAGAGGCAGAGGCAGAGGCAGAGGCAGAGGCAGAGGCAGAGGCAGAGGCAGAGGCAGAGGCAGAGGCAGAGGCAGAGGCAGAGGCAGAGGCAGAGGCACCTCAAAACTTAAGAATGCGTGATTGGCACATCGTCAAAGTTGTCGCCGAGGGAACCGACGGTTTTCGTGTCGAGACCCGTCGAATGAACCCGGCCAAGCCCGGAGCCGTTACAGGCCAACTGACCTACTTCTCCTTCCTCGCCAGCATCAAAGGTAGTTTTACAACATCTGAAAATTCAGTTCAACCTTTTCAGAGAGCGCCTTCAAGCCAGCCGGTGTTCACATTGTCTAGATTTACATTGCAAGAAAATGTTTATTATGAAAGTTTCAATTGACCAAATTGAGCATTTTTATATGGACTGGGTTGAAAGAATCAAAAAATCCTCTTTTTGCCAGACGTCTTCTCCCGATTCATCTCCCACAAGGAGCATTCTTTGCTCCTCATCTAGCGCGTCTTGGAAATCGAGGGAATTCTGAAAGAGGCTCTATGTGTCGTCTTTTCCCGCATGTCTCTCTCTCACACACACACACACACTCTCTCCCTCTCTCTCTCTCTCTCTCTCTCTCTCTCTCTCTCTCTCTCTCTCTCTGTCCCTCTCTTTCTCTCTCTCTGTCCCTCTCTCTCTCTCTCTCTCTCTCTCTCTCTCTCTCTCTCTCTAACCCACCCCAATCGAAGTCTCCTGTTGTGGCTGAGCCTCATATGGTTCTCCCAATTCCTCCTCTCTGTCCTGTAATTTTTGCTGCAGTTCGTGCAGCACCCGTTCCATATGCTCGCTTTTGACCCTTTCCTCCTCCAACATTCTTGTAGCCAGCCCTCTGACTATCTCTTCATCTCTCAAGGCTTGGCGCTCTGCCTCTAGCTCTCTTTGAAGTTTGGCCTTTTCTTTCTCCAATTTCAGCTTGTTCTCTGCCTCTGCTTCGTCTTCTCTCCCTGAAAGAAGTTGATTTTTGTTGGCTCGCTGAGTCTCTGTGTCTCTCTATATCTCTCTATCTCTGTCTCTGTGTTTCTGTGTCTCTGTGTCTCTGTGTCTCTGTGTCTCTCTCTATCGCTATCTCTCTTTTTCTCTCACCATTGAATCTGGCAGCAACTCTCCGATCTGCCAATAGCAAAGCCTCCTTGGAACTAAGCGTCGAAGTCATTCTCAATGCTAAAACAAGGTTTTGCTATAAATGCCTAAAATGTTACCATTTCCCAGCAACGTTGCCGTATTGGAATCAAAATGAGAAAGTTCTACAGTTTGTTTTCCACAGGAAACTTTAAAAACTACTTGGTCTTCTAGATTTTCAATCTGAAAGACACCTCCATTTGGGAATTAAAATGACTTACCTCAAACTTGGAGTCCAATTCTAGAGACAGGTTGAGTTTCGGAACCAGACGGTCCTCCTGGAGGTGGAATAGTTGAAGTGCTCCGGGTGTCACTTGGCACCAGCCGGTCTGCCATGTGCCGGACCGACGCCAGGGGCGACAGTCTCCGTGGCGACGACGGCGGCGGTACAGGAAAAAACCCTAAAAAGATAAAAAATGGAATTAAAAAGGGGGTATCAAGCACTTGTCAATTTCGGCTGCTTGCTTTTTACGGAAAACCCTGCGGCACCTTGCGGCTGGATCCGCCCCACGAAAAATGCTATTGAAACGGCGCTTTCATAGTAGCCCAGAACAAAGTGTTATAGGTTGTCTGAGTCCCGCCACGAGTAGCATTGGCAAAATGCCAAGGCAACGAATCGCAATGAATACGCGGGTTTTTAGCGTTAATAGTGGTGGGACTCTCGGTACTAAAAGGGGCGTGGGTTGGAAAAATTCCAGTTCTGTTTTTAAAGTGACCTGAGTTATCCATTGGAAAGGCCGTAGTAATAATCATTATATCATCGCAAAACAAGAACGAAATATTTTTAAAAAAATTGTTCAAAACCCATGTTCTGCAACCTCCTAATCTGAAAACCTTTCGAGTTGGTATAGTCTGTTTCCAAGGGAGAGTCTTCGACTTTCGGGCTCGAGACTTGAGAGATGACTCGTTTTTAACAAAAAACGAGTTGAAACATTGAAGTGACAACATGTATAGCGAGAGAGCACTGGAAACGGGGAGTGCGCAAACAGTTTATTAAAATCGTTGCAGGACCAAAGGTACCTAGTCCTTTAAAATTTATGAAAATTCTTGTTCATTCGTTGGAAATGGAGTATAACTCGTTCGAAAACTGGAAAGGAATTTTTCCCAAACCCCGCCCCGTATTCCTAAATTTGAAAAAATCCCAATCCCTCCCTGAATGTGCGTTTCAATCAAACTTGCAGCTTTTTACAAATTGCCAGCATGAGTGGCGGGAGCCCGTCTCCTAGTCAGCTGCTTTGCGGGGCGATTATTGCCAAATCCATTTTCTGTCTGCCTCTAGTTCCTACGTAAAATGAAGAGAGGGACCTGTCCATGCTAATCATAAAATTCTCTGCGTTTCACCATTGAAAATGGCACTCTCTCTCTTACGCTACGCTATGGACAGGTCCATTTTCATTTTCGTGAGCCACTGCCTTTAAACCACAATCTTTCGAATTGGTAACTCGGGTCATTTCAAAAACAGAAATAGAATTTTTGGCAAGCTCCGCCCCGTTTCCCGCATTTGGTTCATTTTCATTTTTGTGGGCCTCTGCCTTTAAAGGGCCCGCCACGTATTCATTGCAATTCATTGCCTTGGCATTTTGCCAATGCTTTTCGTGGCGGGATCAAGGCAACCTATAACACTTTGTTCTGGGCACTTGGCAAAGTGCCAATGCCGTTTTGACCAAATCGAAAAGGTTCCTGACAGTCCCTCAAATCTATAATATTCATCGTTCTCACCCATGTCCATACCTCTCGCGGAGTCTCTTTTCCAAACATCTGATCTTCGGATCGGTAGTCCTCTCGAGGATTCGATTATTCCCTGTTTGTCTTGCGCTTCAGCAAGGTGTGAGGCGCGGGCATACAAACAACCCACAGGGATCGAAAACCCCTCGTGAAACGAAACCCCGAATTCCGCGAATTCGCAACTTTCTCCCCCGTCAACTCTGCGAATTCGCAACTTTTGACCGAAAAAGGCGATGGTAATTCATCCTATGTGACATGGACACGCCGTGCAATTTCTTATGGCCTTTACAGCGAAGGAATTCTTTTCCCGACGAGCAAAAAAGTCGCCGAACGACGAATTGCCAGATGTCGGGAATTAGCAGTGTAGCGCACATTCCGCTGTACTCTTGACTTTATGAGTGATGTACAATTTAATCCACGACAGTAATAAAAATCAAATGATGAGCTATAAAATTGAAATTTCATAGGAAATACCCACTTTGATGAGAATTTGCTCGATGTAGCGTTCAAAAAGTGCATTTGCCGCCGAATTGAGTTCATTTTTGTTGGAAAATTGATTCTCCAGGAGGCCTAGAATCTCTCTAAAATTGAACATAAGAGATTGTTAATGTAAAGGTCACCTGAAGGAAACGCTTTCGCCGTTAAAGGCCAGTCGTCGAGAAGTTGAAGCATGGCCAGCTAGACGGTGGGTTTCTTCGACGAGAAATGAAGCTCTGAAAATAAAGGATTCTCTGTCTCTGTCTCTTTGGGTATCTCTTTGTCTCTCTGGCTCTATCTCTCTCAATCTGCCTTTTTTCTTTCTCTCTGCCTCTTTGTCTCTTTTCGAAGCGAGTGCCTAAATTTTCTTTTATGCGATCATAATAAGAATCGTTCATCCTGTGAGAACAACGCACAAATGTATTTTTTGAGTTTGAACACGTATGTGGTGAATCACAAAGAACCCGCCGGTGAGCGCGCTTTGGGAAAAAATTCTAGACTGGCACAGAGAGAGAAAACAGACAGATAGAGGCGAAGAGACCGAGAGACAAAGCGAGACGGAGAGACAAAATAAGTGAGGTGGCTGATATGTGAGAGAGAGGCAAAGAGTAATATACAGAGAGAAACAGAGAAAGAGAGTTAAAGATGGAGAGACAGGGAGTGAGAAGCAGAGATAGACAGAGAGGCTCACAAAGGAAAGACAAACAGATCAGGCGAACAAATGAGGTAGTCACATGAGAGAGAGGCGAAGAGGAAAGGTAAGGAGAAGTAGAAAGAGAGGTATGAATAGAGCGACAGAGAAATTGAATGTGAGAGGAAGAGAGAGAGATACAGAGAAGAGAGAGAAAGAGAGAGAGAGAGAGAGAGAGAGAGAGAGAGAGAGAGAGAACCACCGCCACTTGTTGTCCAAAGATTACTTGAATCCGTTGTCAAAACAATTGCCAATCGATAATTCTTTCTCCTTGTCAAATAGTGACAGTTCGTTTTCCGAATACCGTGTACAATTTGTGCCTACCTGGCCCCAGTCAGTCCGACTTCTCCCTCCGAAAGCCAGCAGAAGACGCGAAAAAGTCTCTGATAGAGTGGATCTTGGGTAGAATCGGCCATTTATCTCTCCTTAGAAAAACTTGTGTGGGAATAAGTTTAAAATAGTAGCGCTGAGGAGTCGGCTGGCATGATTCGGCGGTTTTTCAACAGCGGCCAGCCGGGTAGAGCGACAGCTGACGCGGTGCTGGAGATTAGCGCCGCCGAATATCGCAAAGAACAACAGAAGTTGGGGGAGAAGGGGCGGGGCCTCGGCCATTCAACACCTCCGCGCGAGACGCGGAACTGTTTACCCAGAAGGACACTACACGACGGCGGAAGATGGCAGGGAAGGCAGAGAAAAGGAGAGAATGGGGAGAAATGCCTGAGGGTACAAAAGAATCAACGCTTAGGAGGTGTTCGGCTATCAGTCTAATACATGCAACGAGAGAGAGAGAGAGAGTTTCACACTGAATCATTCACTCTCACTCCCTCACTCTTTCCTCTCGTCACCGCCTCAATCATAATCACTTGTCTCATGAAGTGAAAATAATCTTACAGCTGACGCCCACAAGCGTTGGTCAATATTAACTATCGAGGTCCACATCCTAGAAAGCGGCTGGTCTCATTTGAACTCGACATGTCGATCTATATGATCTACTGAATAATCCAATTTAGTATTAATTTCAATCGCTTACTCACTATTTGCACGCGAAAATGTGCGTCGGAACTGGTTTATGGTGTAAATAGCCTGAAATGTAATGACTCTTTCGCCCACATTCTTGAGTTATTTGGAATTATTTGGGATCAGACACACACACACACACACACACCCACACACATACACACACACACACGTGTGTGTGTGATGTGCAAAACAGTTTTCCGTCTCATGCGCCCGGTTACGTAACGATACGACGTGAAGAGGCAGTCCTTAGTGAACGAGTCATTTCCACCGGCTCCGCGCCGACCGACGGTTCGTCATGATCCTTCTTTTGGATTATGTGAGTTACTCTCTCTCTCTCTCTCTCTCTCTCTCTCTCTCTCGTTTTCTTTCCTTCTCACTCTCTATATTTCTCGTCCACCCTCTCCCTCTCCATATCCCTCTATCTCACAAGGGAATGGTCGCAACCTGCCTGTGAGGTTTTAACATGTGTTATATATCGTTTGGTAGCTTATACGATGCCAAACAAGAATCTGTTCTCCAAATCTGCTGAACGACCTCCAGCGTCGAGAAAGAGGCGCTCAAAGTTTGAGCAGCTCCTCGGCGCAGGCCGGCCGCGGCATAAAAGGGGCGCGTTGGCCCTAAGCCGCCGTGGCCAAGTGGCGCAGCGACAGGGCGCCTGACCATCAATCTCAAGGTCCCGGGTTCGATCCCCCGGTGATGAATTTCTTTTGCTTTTTGGTTTTTTTGTTTGTGTTTCGTATGTTTTCGTAATATTTCGTCGACATTTCGAAAAAAAAAAACTAAATTGTGCTATGGTATAGTTCATTTTTATTTTTGTTTTTACAATTTTTGTACGTTACAGATCGTCTCTTATGTGTTTTGGCAATTTTCTCATCCGAAGTTCTCCAACTTTGTCAAGTACTCCTGGGCAGCTGCAGGATATACCGCTCGACCTCCCACATTCGAAACACCGGTTCAATTCTGCTTCAACATCAGCCAAAGCCCGGATTGTGAAGAACACAACTGTGACCGTATCTCCTTCGTCCGCTGTGCCTACTGTGATAAGCACTTATGTTTTGAAGATTTTGTTATTCGTTACCACCGTAACCATTGTTAGCCACATATAAATCTGTTGACTTATTTCATAGCACAATTTGGTTTTTTTTCGAAATGTCGACGAAATATTACGAAAACATACGAAACACAAACAAAAAAACCAAAAAGCGAAAGAAATTCATCACCGGGGGATCGAACACGGGACCTTGAGATTGATGGTTAGGCGCCCTGTCGCTGCGCCACTTGGCCACGGCGGCCTGGGGCCAACGCGCCCCTTTTATGCCGCGGCCGGCCTGCGCCGAAGAGCTGCTCAAACTTTGAGCGCCTCTTTCTCGACGCTGGAGGTCGTTCAGCAGATTTGGATAACAGATTCTTGTTTGGCATCGTATAAGCTACCAAACGATCTATAACACATGTTAAAACCTCACGGGCAGGTTGCGACCATTCCCTTGTCAGGAGAGGAATAGAGATCTCTCTGTATCTCTATTTCTTTCCTATCCATCTCTGTATCTTTCAACTTCAGGCCCTTCTGAGTCTGTGGCTGCTCTCCCTCGCCATCTTCAACTGCGGTGGAAAGAAGAAGAGCGATGAAGAAGATGATGAAGACGAAGACATGTCTTCAAAGAAGTCTTCAAAGAGAAAGCCGTCGAAGAGGGAGAAGAAGAAACCAGCAAAACCGAAACCCAAAGCCAGGCCGGTTGAGGTTCAGAACACGGATGAAGACGCTCGGTTGAAGTCGAATGACTCCAAGCCGCAATCGAGACCCAGCTCGAAGCCTAAGAGCAGTCCCGGCGCCGCCTCTCCCATCAGAGCGCCCAAGGAACACAAGATGGCTGAGACGAACAATCCCAACTATCAGGTGGATACGTTAGCTTCATGGGGTTACTGTAGTTCAGACCTTGGCCGGACTGGTGAATGATGACATCTTCAAGAACAAAGGAGGACCGGCTGGACCAACTGCGCCTCAGCCCCCTGCGCAGCACAAGTTCGTGGGTACCCAAGATCCGAACTACCAGACGTTGGCTGGACTGGCGAATGATGATATCTTCAAGGCAAAGGTAAGGAAAAGAAGCTTCTGAAGGAACAGAAGGATCTTAAGCCTGGAGCGGCCGGAGGAGCAGGAGCCGCGCCTACTCCGAGAGCTCCCGATCTCGCCAATGGACAGAAGAAGATGGCTGGAACGCAGGATCCTAACTACCAGACGTTGGCTGGATTGGCCAATGACGACATCTTCAAACAGAAGAATCCCCCGGGTGGAGGAGGGGCGGGACCGGTTCAACCAAATGACCACAAGGTGGTCGGGACGAATGATCCCAATTATCAGGTATGAGAGAGAGAGAGAGAGAGAGAGAGAGAGAGAGAGAGAGGGAGGGAGGGAGGGAGAGAGAGGGAGATAGAGAGGGAAGGGAGAGAGAGCGCTCTCAACTGCATATCTTAAGACCCTCGCCGCCATCAACGCCGATTGCTTTGGAGCCGACAAGAAGAAACCCAACCCGGCCGATCCCAACAAATTCCTCACCTACTGAGCAAGATATAAAGAATATACGCTTGGAAGTGAAGGGTTTAATCACGATGTTCTGTTTTTGCATTTATTGTCTTGTCTCTCAACCACTGTTTCCACAATCAAGTTTAGACGTGGTACTCAGTCGATGATTCGCACCTTGAAAAATATGGGATCCGACATGTTTGGTAATTTAAGTTTTGTCCGGGATTTTTGGGAACTGCTGCTTTTGCACAGAATGATGTATGCCTGATTCGGGTATAATTGAAACAATATAATATTCATTGAGATATCACCATACATTTTCGGTTCAAGGACTACTACATATATAATACGGGTTAAATAGATAATTGCGTTAAACATAATTAGCCAATACCATAAGAAGTAATACATAATAGAATGCAAAAGTTGTCAAAGATAGAAACATTAAATGATAATACAATATGAAAATAAAATGTATCATAGTGCTCGCCAACCCTACTTCGGCTGTTTTTGAAAATGAGAGAGAATATTCTGATGTTGGTATTCAAATTTTCCATTAGTACATCAAAATATTCGGCTACAAAAAGGGCGTGGCCGCGTTTTGGCCTAAGTAGGATTGGCGAGCAGTATATATGGGGGGATTAGGCCACGGGATTTTCAAATTGGGTTACGATTTTTCGCTTATAAAGCGATACTTTCAAACCTCAATTTAGAAATCTCCATGGATATTTAGGAGTTGATGTGTTAATAGCATTAATGACGATCATTAATTATATCATAGAGTTGTCTTACGATGGGGGGCTATGTGACCATTGTCCGGATGGAGCAAGAAGCGACCATGAATCATCTCACGAGAAGACTTGATACGGCTTATCGGCGAACCGAGGCGGACAACGGCTACTATTCTGAAAATAAAAACATCGACGCACTTTTTTCACCCAAGTTACCTTAGAAAGTCCCGAGACTACATACGGTTTATCAACAGGCTAAGGCTGACAGCATCCTCAATTCTGAAAAAGACAGTATTATTAACGCACTTTGAACCCTTAAAGGCAGAGGCCCACGTAAAATGAAGAGGGGGACCTGTCCATGCTAATCGTAAAACCCTCTGCATTTCACCATTGAAAATGACACTCTCTCGCCTACGCTACGTCATGGACAGGTCCTTTTTCATTTTCCTGGGCCTCTGCCTTTAAAGGGACCATCAGGGACCTTTTTTCTACAATTAAAACCAACGTCAGAATACAACAGAACGATTTTATCTGTTAATTTTCCTTTTGCCAGCAAAAACCATTCGTACAAGAGTGGAACCGTAACCGGGACCGTTTGGTTACCAGCTACGGGCGCTAACCAGTTGGCTATGAGGTCGATGAAAGTTTAGCGCTGCGTGTTCCTAATCCCCGCAACTTTCACCTTGGACAGCGGACAGATGGTGTGAAAAAACGTAAGCTGGAGCCCGTTGGAAAAAATTTATTTTGAGTTTTGATTGGAAATTAAGGCTTTTTAGGAAAAATGAGTTAAAAATGATAAGTAGATAATTGATCAACTAAATTAAATTTATTAATTAAAATAAACTTTAAAAAGGACCCTGATGGTCCCGTTAACTAACCTCAGGAAGTCCTTTGGGTACAGTGGCTGCTTCTCCTCCCTTGGCGTAGTCCTCAACTCCAGCAGTCTCTCCTGTAGATCCTGCAGCTTTTCCCGGTCCTCGTCCTCAAAAGCGTCTGGGATGTATTGTTCGACCACTTTCTTCAGTTTGTTGAGCTTATCGTCCTTCAACTGCGTGACGAATTGATCGTAGCTAGGAGGGCGCTGGTAATCCTCCCAGTCAGCTTGCGTTCCGGGATAGATTTCAAAGTGGGCACTGATGAAGGGCTGTTTGTCTTTGGGTTTCAAGAGGCGTTGCTTGAGGTCGTTCAACTTTTTCTTCAGAAAGTCTTTGTCCGCACTCTCCAAAGCCGCCGCAGCATAAATGTCGGCCAATTCGTTGCCCAGAACTCCGCTGTGTGCTGGGTTGTAGATGATGGTCACGCCGTTTTTGAATCCACCGGCTCTCTCGATGATTCTATTGAGATACAGCCTGTGTTTCTTTTCCAAGTTGATCTGTTCTTCTGTATATCCGACTTTTCTTTTGTTGGTTTTTAGCTGTTTTTCCTTCCTCGGCTTCTTCGGCACCTTCGTCCATTCGTCTTCAGAATCCTCCTTGGAGTAACCTTGCTGCTTATCAGTCGTCATTCTTCTGCGTTCCTTCCGGCACAGGTTCATTATTTGCAGTTCTTTCACCAGAAAAAGCGAGTCTGTGAAGATGAAACAGTGGAAGCTGTCTGTTATATCTTTCGTTAGCCGTTGAAGACAGACGTCGACGGCTACAACTTCAGCAAACCACGGTGTGTTGTCTGGGTGGTGAATTGTGCCGCTGTAGTTCAATTTTGGGAACTTCCGGCAGACGACTCCAAGCGAACTTTTCATCTTGTACTGCTCCCTAGTAGTCGCAGCTCCATCGGTGAATAGGGCAAGAATAGGGGTTAGGAAAAGCATGATATTGGAACCAATAGTGGCGATTCTTATCTTTTGTCAGGCATTTTTTTACTGTAATCAGCTGCAGCCACACCTGTTATCTTTTCCAGAGTTGGCTTAAAGCTATTTCACAGATATAAGTAGTTTAATATGACATTTTGAAATAAAGAACACACCCTCAATTGTAGGGAAATGGGGACGGTTCGCGTCAGTCCTGTCCTCCTGGGATGGAGTCATGCGACGTCACTTTTTATGAAGACCAGAGTGTTCAAATTACTCGCCATATCGATGGAAGTTCGGGACAAGCCCGAGGATGCCTACGGTACCCAAATTGAAGTAAATAGTTCTTCAACAGAAACCCTTAACAGAAACCAGAAACAGAAACCCTTAACGTAATTCTGGAGCACGTTTTGCGGAACATATGGGTAACCCCCTCCCCATTTCTCTCCCCTAACCGCCCCCAGTTTAGCTGTATGTATCAGAGGGCCGTTTCACAGCGTGAAAATCTCGTAGTTCTTTTGCAAACACCCACGACTACTCACACATTTCCCTAAATTTTTCACTTAAACATACCATTTGCAGAACTCGATGTGGGGCAGTGGCCGGCGGATGTTCTACAAAATGAACATGGACCGAGTGGACTACGTACGAACTTTCTGAAATGGCGACAGAGCCACAATGAGGATGACATCCACCACAGCCGTCTGCACTCGTTGGGTAATCAAACCCAATCGTGATTGGGGTAATTTACCCATTTCAGAGGAGTTGGAACTGTTGGCCAATGGGACTGGGATTCCGGACCGGGACGAGCACATGAAGAGGTAAGAGAAGTTTACGCCTCCCGATATGAACCCCAAGGCTGTGCTGCAGGGTCATTTTATTTATTTTTGAGCACACACATACACACACATACACACACATACACACACACACATACACACACACACACACACACACACACACACACACACACACACACAGTTTTCCGGCAATCTATACGATCTGCAGTGAAATAGAGCTCCTCGGGCAACGGTCAACCAACAGCTGTGTGTATCTTGTCGGGACTCATTGTAAAACGCATCTATTAAGAACGATGGGCTCATATTGCGAGAGAAAAACGGTTTTTTCTCCGACTTGCATGTGGGATTGATGAGGAGTAGGAGGTCGGGGTGATTTGAGGGAAAATAAAGGACAGGCTATTCATTTATCGTTATAACACTTTATTTATAAACGATTTCAATGTAGTTTCTATTCTCAAAATGAGAATTCACTTCCTCTTCCTTTGTCGATGGGAAATCACAATAGCGGCTGTTAAACTTGAGAAAAAGATGACAGCTGCAATTGGGAAGAAATAGGAATGAAGATTTGGGTGGGCGGTTCTTGGATCATAGCATTTCCTTCCATGGCCATCGAAAATAACGGTAGATTCGTTGTTTCCAGCCACTTTGAGGATTTTCCCAAGATGATTAACTTTTCTGTCGCAGAGACGAGGGTTGTTCTGGAAAAAGTCTCCGTCTGTCTCTCTGTCTCTCTGTCTCTCTGTCTCTCTGTCTCTCTGTCTCTCTGTCTCTCTGTCTCTCTGTCTCTCTGTCTATCTGTCTCTCTGTCTCTCTGTCTCTCTGTCTCTCTGTCTCTCTGTCTCTCTGTCTCTCTCTCCTACCTTTATTTCAAAAGCTGGTTGTCCATTCCTAGTTATTAAATCATATATCGAAAGGTCAATTTCTTCCAAAAAAGGATTATCCTTAATGATAACTGCCGGTCGCTTCCGTTTGCAATTTATCTTTGCCAAATTCGGCAGAAAGTCGATTTTCTTCAGTTGTGTCCCTTTGATTGTTAGACATTGAATTTCGCGCGTCTGCCAAAAATCTATATATTTTTTAACTAAAAATCTTACCTCTGTAAAAATTTCGAATATTGTCTCCTTTGGCATATTATTGATTTCTTTCCCAATAAAGACACTTCCATTAAGCTTTACACAGCCTTTGTTGTATTGGGAGAGCTTTAATCCGGCGGTGCGACAATCTTAACGCCAGAAATATTAATGTCTTTTAAAAATCTTACATTCAATTCGAAAGGAAGAGTTACTATCCCGTATTGGAAAAACTTCGTTAAACCAGAACTGAAAATTTAAACATTATAATGGAAGTAGATTAAAAATTATAATGTAAATATTCAGTTGCATGTATTTTCGCCGTTGTGGGGCGGGGCATGTCTGCCTCGGGGCACGAACGCTGCTAAACAACGGGCAGATATTTCCTTGGATGGAAAACTTTCCCGTGAGAACATGCAAATGTATATTTGTTGCCAAGACTACTTTGGCCACAACGTGCTAATATTTTCATGTTGTTCGTAGGGTAATACGTGTTAATGTAGGATACTCAGCCCGTGTACGCAGCCAAATCGGTTAGATTTGGCGAATCTAGCTGAAGTGTAGGGGAAGTTGTTATAAGACATATTAATCTTTTACTGTTTTATGCTGTTTTATGCTGTTTTATGACATTGATTGGAGTGAAGAAAATGGGCTGATTATAATTGCCATAGGCTGTTAAAAAAATAAAGCAATAATGAAACACACCATCAGTCTCACAGTATGAAATAGATTGGGATTTGAGTGAATCAGAAGATTCTTTGGCTTGATGAAAGAATTCTCGATTTTGGTGAATTTGGGAATTTCGATGTTGGTCAATAGGGGGTTTTCCGTAATTTCTAGAATGTAGTCGGGGCCATTTCCAGTTACCTAAACAAAATATAAAAATATACAAACCCCAGAAACGGAAAAGAAAGGGAGTGAGAGAGAGAAAGATAGAGATAGAGATAGAGAGAGAGAGAGAGAGAGAGAGAGAGAGAGAGAGAGAAAGAGAGAGAGAGAGAGAGAGAGAGAGAGAGAGAGAGATAATGAGATAATGATACTCACCTCCGTCAAATTATTCAGTATTTCCATATTTTTCAGTTTAGTCTTGTGAATAACCAACCTTCCATTGATTTTTTTCACTCCTCTAAGCCTAAATCAGACATTTGCATATAAAAAATAATTCTTACTGATTTTCAAACTGCTTGTTCGGCTTAAAACCCTCTCCTAGCAGCACTTTTCCTGTTATTTCACTACAGTCGTCTCCATAGATTACTGTAGCACTGTTTTTCACGGTTCCATTTGTAAAACAAGCTAAAAAGTTTTTTTATTGAAGTTTACAAACAATTTCACTTACAACAGGGCTGGATTGTAGCTAATTTTACAATATTTTGGAGTTTTCGTCTGGCAGAGGGAGGGAGGCAGAGACGGGGGTTATTGCGGATGAGGAGGTCTACGCCCTGAATTGAGGATGTCTCTCTGTCTCTCTCTCTCCTTCTGTCTGTCTGTCTGTCTCTCTCTCTCTCTCTCTCTCTCTCTCTCTCTCTCTCTGAATTCTCACATGTTTCAATGTGTTCGTCCCAATCCTCCTAAGCTTCGGCAGAAAATTCTCCTCTTCATACTCCAAAAACTCATTATCCTCAATTCTCACCCAAATACCTAAAACAACAAAGTAATTCAATAATTTAATGAGACTTACGGTAGGGCTCATTTTCCGATGTTGAAGATCCATAAACCGTCTCCAACATATTCAGAGCCTTCAGACTTTTCCCATTGAAGTTCTTCACTAAAACCTCCTTTGCTGTTCTGAAATAGACTTTTTCTAGTATTTAGACCTTTAATTTACGTGCAATTGACATATTCTCGTTCTCCTAGGCGGATACTACCACAATCTTTAGCTGAAAATCAAAAGTTCATTTGAAAAGAATGGAATAGACCTTTAAATGAGGGGAGAAAAAGGAGTATGACCAGCCAATAGGGCATCCTGGGGAATAAGGGATGATTAGGTAATTAGAATACACAAACCAACACAAAATTCAAATTACAGATTTTTTTTTGCTAAATTTTAATTACTCATCTATTATTCCCCAGGACATTTCTAACAGCAAAATTTCAGGCTTTGGTTGTGGAGACATTTATAAATAAACCATTCATTAACAGAACACATTTTACGATCAATTTAAGTTGTAAGCAATTTAAATAGTATTCTTTCCATTTCTCTTTTTTAGTTTGTCGCAGTGAAGGATTAAAACTTTCTGAACTTACAAAGCGTTGCATGCATTACAGAACAGGCACAAGCACAAGATTTGGCCCCTCAAAAATAACAATTGGCCTGGAAATTGACGAAATGCCGAGAGACGATGTGCTCGAAATATTTGCTGAGGTCGGAAAATGACATTTTACTTTAACGGTTTAATAGGTTGAAATGATGGGATGCCTTACGATCAAGGGAACAAAACTCAGAAAAATCGACTTTCTCCCAAGTTTACGTAACGTTGTCTGTCATTTGAATCGACCAGCCATTATAATCGAAGACAACCCTCTTTTGGAAGACATTGATCTTAGTGTGAATGAAATTGAGTCTATGGGAGACAATCCAGCCTACGAAATCAAGGTGAGTGAGTGAGTGAGTGAGTGAGTGATAAGCTTAGATTTTCAGAGGAACCCCCGTCTCTGCGACAGAAAAGTGCGCCACTTGGGGAAAATCCTGAACGTTGCTAAACTCAACGCCACTGCCGTTATTTTCGATGGTCATGGAAGGAAATGCTATGATCCAAGAACCGCCCACCCAAATCTTCATTCCTATTTTTTCCCAATCGCTGCTGTCATCTTTTTCTCAAGTTTAACAGCCGCTTTTGTGATTTCATACAGACAGAAGAAGAGGAACATTCATTGAATGCCCACCTTAAATAAAGAAACTCCATTTCAACTACAAATATAATAAAACTATTTTTCATATTTCCTTTTTCATTTGTCAGTGTTCGAAGTTAACTAATTGTTTGGAAACCACATCGGCGAGAACTTCGATGCCTTCGGGAGAGTCGTCGAGGCAGCGAATGTAGATGAACTCTTCGCCTCCGTTTTTCCTAAAACAAGTCGCATTATCATCGAAAATGTCGTTTTTTATAAAACTGTTTTTGAAACGTAGAATTCTGCCAAATTTGAAAGGAGATGTGTCCATTTTAGTGAAATCAGCGTTTTCGGAGGGTCGGCTTGCCGAAACGCAATTTTTCCCCTGTTTTACATAAAGATTTTGTGAGAATTACCAAAAAACGTTACTTTTACTGGTTTAAAGTTTAAAACTTACAAAAACTGTTCCTTGACATCCATTTCCAGTTCTTCAAGAGTTTCTAAGCAGTCTGAACTGAATCCCGGCGCGACCATAGCCATTTTCTTCACTCCGGACCTAATAACATTTTCAACTGTGTGTGTGTGTGTGTGTTTGTGTGTGTGTGTGTGTGTGTGTGTGTGTGTGTGTGTGTGTGTGTGCATGTATGTCTGTCATTTCTCTCCATACCTGGCCAATTCCACTGTCAAATCCTCCGTGTATGGTTTCAGCCACTCCGAGTGTCCCAGTCGTGACTGGAATGAAGTGACCACATCAGGGCTTGTCCTCCCTTCCTTGGCCAACCGCTGCTTCAGAAGCTCTGTGGTTTCATGGCATTGGTACCCATAAGGGTCTCCCTTTTCTTGATACTTGAGTGGAATCCCGTGATAGGTGATCACGATGACTTCAACGTCCCCAGTCTTCTGAATCCCTTTCTCAATGCTCTTAGAGATAGCTTCGATGAAAACAGAATTACGGTAGTAGGCAGGAACTGTTCGAAGCGCCATTTGGTGACGCTGTTTGAGAAGTGCTTCGAACGCCTAAACATTACAGCTGAGACTAAGGTTAAGGTTCGTTATGCCTTACAGCGTCGCACATAGAGGCAGTGGTTGGAGCTGAGTACTGTGGATACAAAGGAAATAAGACGAGACGGTCACAACCAGATTTCTTGAGTTGGGCGATGGCATCGGCGATGGAAGGCTCGCCGTAGCGAAAAGCCCAGCTAACGACTACGTCACTGTGACCTTGTGAAGCTAAGGCTTCCTGAAGGAGCTTCGCTTGTTTTCGACTGATCGTTCGTAGTGGAGATTCATCGTTTTTCGTGTTCCAGATTGCTCTGAAACGTTTTGCAATGGCACTGTAAAGGGGCGGAGCTTTTCGATCAGTGCGTGCATTATGGGCGCAGAGCCAGTTAAACGTCGGGCAACTCGCCAATGATCAAAGTTTGTAAAAACATATAAAAAAGTATAACTCATAATTATCGTTATAACAAGTAAGAAATGGGGGGGGGGGGGGGTAGAAAGTTTCAGGCGAACGATTATTTCGGCTGAAAGGGCGTTCTAACCACGCATTGTGTAAGTGCGCTCCAATGCTAAACTCTGACCCTCGGCAAAGCTCTCAACAAACGGCAAAATGTTAAACAAATAAGGCCAAAACCCCATCAAGCAACAAAAACTCACTTGTAACACTTTCCCTTCTTGAATGGTCTGAAGGGCAAAATGAATAAGTAAAGAATGGGGTACCAAATCCACACCGGTACCTCGATAATCTGCAATTCTGGATGTAATTAACTTAATTAATGGAAAGCACATTTGAATTTTTGATAAATCTCATTTTTCCAATTCAGAAACATACCCCTTTTCCCTATTCGGAGCAGAATGAGCCGAGATATGTGCGCTTGAAATTATGAACTTCGCGTATCTCTGGCCTTTCTCAATTTCCCATGCACTATAGCCGTTTTCTAGCCGTGAAAGTGCGCACCTGTTGCATTATTCTATTATTACACAGCCAAATCATGAAAAAGTCTTACCCTTCGGTCCCTCAGAAACTGCGAAAGGTAATGTCTCATAGGCCAGTAGGAGTATCCACTTGGAGTCCCAGTGTTCGTCAGAAGAATTCCGATTTTTGGCTTTGGAGGCGCTAGTACCTAAAAAAAACTGCAGTTAAAAATTGAATAGAAACTTACAATCTGTCCTCCGGATTGCTCCAGAAGGAGCTTCGCTCGCTCGGTTAGAACTCCCATTTGCGGCGAATGAAATGACCTGTTGTGATAAACACGAAGGAGCACACGTAATCAGTTCGAACGAGACAGGTTGCCCCCGGGCTTATCAGCCAACATGAGATGTGATGAAATTAGCGTTTGTTCACCTTTTGATTTTTTGGATGGAATATAGAACGAATAGTAGCAGGGATTGTCTGGGAAAAGAAAGGGGATTCGGTATTTTTGCTGTCTCGTAAGTGTTTTGCTTCTGCAGCCCTCTGGGTGTGTTCAACTCGGAGACTCTCTCTCTTTCTCTCTCTCTCTCTCTCTCTCTCTCTCTCTCTCTCTCTCTCTCTCTTGAGACTAGCACTCTGGCTTGTCTCCTTATATTTACTTTTCTTCTCTTTTCATCTCTAGAATATATCTTTCTCTCTTCTTTTCCCTTTTCACACTGAAAATTTAGAATTTTGCAAGATAAGGGTTTTTTCCTTATCGCTCTACCTTATCCCTGTGCATAGGGATAAGGAGAATTTCCTTATCCCTAAGGAGGGGAATAAGAAAAATTACCCTATCCCTGTGGAGAGGGATAAACTAAAACACCTTATCCCTGTGGAGAGGGATAAGGAGAACCTCTCTCTTTATCCCTCTCCACAGGGATAAGGTTATTCTCGTTATGCCTCAAACACCTTATCCCTGTGACGGGGATTATTAATTCTGAGACATGTAAATGCCATAACAAGAGAATATATTTTACAAAATCTTTAACAGAGCTCTCAGCCGCCGTCGTCATAACTGCAAAGTAGATGTATGGCTGTCGCCAAACCAGAATTTTTTGTTGTTGCAAAATTGGGACTCTTTATGACACGAAACAGAATGTCTCTCTCTCTCTCTGTCTCTGTCTCACCGTCTTTCACGTAAAAGTGAGTTCACTGGATCAGGCAGCTAGCGGAATGAACCCCACGTACATAGCGGAACGTCAAGTTCATTGTGTAAAATTTACTAGTCATTCCACCTCGTCATGCGTCTGATTGTGAGATCTAATACAAAAGGTACTTTTCTTCCTTCTCTGTTAACTCTTCTGTTTCAGTCAACGAATCGCCACCCGCCCACCCCAAGGTCAACAAAAAAAAAAGAAGCAAGCGAAGATCCCGAAGAACCGTCTCCAAGGCACCGATATAGCTCCCCTGCAGCAAAACGAAAACATCGTTGCAGACCTCTGTGTGGCCACCATGGGACTTCAGATCTTCCAAGCTTACATAGCTTCTGGTGCCAGGATGACTTCTCTGACCATGCCCGAGGATGTCCCGGGAGTTCTCCGATGTAGCAAAAGCTACGATCGTAGGCACACCCTGTTTCGTGTCATAAAGAGTCCCAATTTTGCAACAACAAAAAATTCTGGTTTGGCGACAGCTATACATCTACTTTGCAGTTATGACGACGGCGGCCGAGAGCTCTGTTAAAGAATTTGTAAAATATATTTTCTTGTTATGGCATTTACATGTCTCAGAATTTGCAGAGAAGTGAGAATTCAGTTGAAACTAAGAGTTCCAATAAAAGGGCGGTTTTTACAAAATTTTACTCGCTTACTTAACAATGAGTTCCCGTAAAACTACTTTCAAAATGATTTAAACATTTTGGATTACGGTATGCCTTGACTATAGCTGATGACCAAGAGGCTGAGCCTACGCCGCACAGCGGCATGACGGAGGGAAAATTGCAATTGCGCCCGCATGAACTGCAGACAAACTAGGAGAATGAACGCTGAAACCCACAAAAAAACATTTTCTCCCTTCCACCCACTGTTATATAAGTGGTACCAGTGTTCTTTAATAGCAACCCGCTCTACAGCACGGGGATTCCGAATAAAGCCACAATCAACGAGTATCATCAAAGTAACCGAACATACAGGGCGAGAATATCTACTTCTTCTTGTTTCTTCCGGCGCCCCTACGGCCGAAGTTCTGTGGGAGGGAGAACGTGGCTCCGAGGTTATCCAGGATCGAAGCGAGGGCTCTCTTCGGAATCGAGCAGACAGGGTCGTCGGCGCGATTCATTCGCACGTGTAACTCATCCTGAAATGCGGTCATTTAGAGAGAGCGAGAGAGAGAGAGAGAGAGAGAGAGAGAGAGAGAGAGACTCACAATAAGCACGGGCTGGAGGGAGAGCATGTGGGTGTAGAGTTCCTCGTTCTCCGGCTTTCGCAGCCATGTCAACAGCACCGTTGTCATCTCCCCGATGTTCTGGAAAAATCTGCTAAATATCGAGTGTTAAAGATCGAAATCTGCTAAACATCGAGTAAGAAAACGTCTTCATTCATTGCGGATAGATAAAAAGCGGCTTTGTTGTCACTCACATTCGCACAAGGTTTCCTAAATTGAAAGCTCCTCCCCGATGCGCGCCGTCTAAAAGCATTTTCTATCCAAAAACGCTTCACCTACGTCAGATCCCCATTCAATCACAAATGATACTGAGGTCAAAAATAAGCTCCCACAAAATGAATGGGCGCCCCACAAATCAAACATCACCTTTTTCAAGGCCCCACGGATCCAGGTATACTCTCGATATCGCAGCCTTTCTTTGCGAAATCCCCCTAGCAGCGAAACTGTGCATAAATTTGCGCCACACCCTCCTTCTTAACAAAAACTGGTGTAGACTTCGAATTGCGGCAGCCCCACCACCGCTATCCAGTTGCCTAGGCATTCGTTGAAAACGCGACTTATAAGAGAGGATTCCCCAATAGCAATTGTCAGAGTGCCACCCCTTCCATTTCCCAACCTTTGGCAACGCAGTGGGGTCGTCCAACATGCTCTCCTCCGGCGGTTCCTCGTCATCCGACTCGTTCAGCGTCTTGTTTCCCATATCATCGCCTCCTAAACAGAAATCATTAGAGCTTTTTCTGCTTTCCGAACCAACCATTGCTACCCGGAGAGGAGGGCACTGATTTGACGGGAGACAGGGCCCCCTTCTTCGGAGTGACTTGGGGGATCACCGGCGGTTTCGCGGCCTTCTTCTTCGGCGACCTCTTCTTCGCAGGAACTGCAGCGGCGGGTTCCAGCGAAGCCTTCGCTAGAGGACGAAGAGTAGGCGTCGAGGGATCAATCACTGGAAAGAGAAAATGTTTTAAGGAAGCTGTTTCTGCAAAGTGCCAACTGGACAAAGGTTTTCCCAATCATCCAAGCATACCTGGACACGTAGTGTTTGCGGGACCTACGTTTTGGGAGTTGCTTATTGTGGGGCTTTGTGAAAATGATGGTGCTTGGTTTTTTGGGACCCCCTCTCATTTGGGGGACCTTAATTTTTTGAGCCCCCAGCCATACCATGTCCAGGCATGCATCCAAGACCAACAATGGCAAAATTGGGGCTGCCCCTAGAAAAGACGCAGACAAACACAGCTTTTTTCGGCGGACTTCAGTCTCTCTCTCTCTCTCTGTGCCTGTCTCATACTTGGACACGTTTGTGCACACGGGTTTTCCTAGATAAAGGCAGTGTGTCACCAAAATTCGACCAACTCAGATTTTAAACCTATACGTTTCTAAAATTAGCCTTTTCGACGACGATTTGAAAAATGTATATACTTTGCCGAAAACCTGTTTTCATTGCTAATATTTGCCTCCTCAAAGTTTTCCCGCGAAATTTTCGAACTGCAATTAGCATACCGCTCTCTCCATTTCTTATGGTGAAAATGGCTCTCTCGTCTCACGGTACGCTGTGTACAGGTCCACCCGTACATACGTTCATTTTTCATGACAAAGGGCACTAGACTTACGCATGTCCGATTGTTAAGAGTGGTTATTTCCTACATTCCCAAGAAACTTCCCCAAGAAGACCATAGTTAAAGGTAGTTACCCAATACTAAGGCTTGACAGTTAAGGATCTTAAAAGGAGAATCCATATTAAAACCTAATAGTGTTCGTTACTAAAATATAAGTCATTATTAGTCGTACAAAAAAGAATGTCACCGACCGGGATCGAACCCTGGTCGTGTGGGTGGCAATCTAACTGGGTGGTCCAAGGTAAACAGGCCGACCAAAATTTTCCAGGCCCTGCCTGTGAGAAACCCGCCCAAAGGTAATGGTGACTTCAATCTTCAGTGAACTTCATTATCTAAATTAAGCTATGTGACATGCGTACAATATTCAGGTGAAACGCTGTGCAAATTCCGAACACGCAGCGACGCAGAACAAACCGCTTTTTTAAAGAACGGCTGCAAATTTCCCTTTTAAAGCAGGTAAATCGATCGACACAATTGCTTACCCGGATGCAATTCCTCGTAAATCTCCTTCAGTTTGCCCAGTGCCTTCTTCCTTCCCATCGGCCGCAGTCCGTGATGAGCCAGTTCCACCTTCAGCCGTGCGTCGTCCATCTTTTCGTAGTCCGGCATCGGAGTCACCGCCGACGTCTTCAGAATCTTCACATTCGACCCGAACCTTTCATTAAAACCGTTTATTACCCCTAATTACAGTGAAATCCACCTCAATTTCTTATTGACCGGTTGGAGAGGCGTCGAGTGGGCCAGCGGCTGAGAACGGCGAATTCCACTCGGCCCCGGCTCGTCGTTGTTGCCCTGAAAATGCCCAATTTGTCAATTTCTTCTTCACCCAGAAAACCCACAATTGGCACCAAAATCGGAGAAGTGTCAAATGAGTCCATCTCGATTTCCCGTCTGGGCGTGGCCTAAATCGTCACAGTCAGCGCAAAGTCACCCAAATTCTTACCAAAGAAGCCGACCTTTTCCTAGTGCTGCTCTTTGGCGTCGTGACGATGGGGCTGCCAGCCGGCTGGCTGCTGCCCTGGAGACGGCTGTTGAGTTTGGGGAAGATGGGAGAGGAGATGCGACGAGTGGGCGACGGCTGGTAGTAATTGTCGTCCGGCTGGTAGTAATTGTCGTCCGGCTGGTAGTAGTCGTCATCCGGCTGGTAATAGTCTTGTTGCGGCGGCGGAGGGAGGTAGTAGAGGTCGTCCCTGGGCACGTAGTCGTCGAAGATGGCGGCGTCCGGCTGGTAGAACGGAGGCGAATTATTCTTCTGAAACGGGAAATGTCATTAGTTTAGTTATGCTTGGTTGGATGTTTAAGTAGTTTGATATGCGTTCTCGTTGGCGATTTCGGTTACAATTCGCTCCAGAAAACACAGCGAAGCCTAATCGATATTCTCTCAAAACGCCTGGTGGGTACAGATAGGAAATCTCTAGTTTATCGGGGATTTCGTGGTGAGAACGAAGTGTGGACGGCGGCCGCCCTGTGGGACCCACGGGCCTGCACGGGAAAATTTTCTTTGTCCTTGCAGCCAATGAAGTCATTTTTGTCAGCAAATCCAAAAAAAATTTCCCGCGCAGGTCCACAAGAACGGCCAGAACAACGCCTTCGCAGTGAAAATACGTGCCTACGATTACAATGCTGTGTTTAAATGTTGCCGAAAGCGGGCCTTAGATCGCGCCGATCCTTACCGTATCCACAACAGACTCGAATCCCGATGACTTCATCGGGTCAAAACTCAAAATACCGCACCTCTACCAAATCAATTCTCCCTCTCCTCCTGCCACATAACCCCCTTTGACAACAGAAATCCTAAAACCTTTTGTATTCAAGGGGAATCCACGTTCACTTATGCTCTACATCAGGCCAGGTAAATTTGAGGGCCGGCCCGAGGCCGCTTTCGGTAAAGTCAGTCCACAAAGTTATGGGGGGGGGGGGGGGGGGGGTACCTCATTTTAGGCCCTAAAAGTTCTTAATGAATTTTAGTTTAGAGCATTTCTTTTAGTTTAGAGCATTTCTACATTCCTCGGCTGGCTGTCGGTTGTCCACGATGTGGACTTCACATCATTAAACAAAGAGGCTGAGCAATTTCCAACAAAATATCGCTTTAAATCACACCAAATTTCAATATTTCCTTTGAGGTTACTAGTTCAATCATTGGAGTTGGTTTCGTGCCAACTTGATTTTTTCTCGAAACAAGCATTTTGACCAAAAACCGAATATTTTATCCCTCCAGGATGGTCAGACAGTTTCTCCTCAGTTCCATTCTTTTCTTTTAAATTTCCTTCATTTCCCATTCGAATTTCTCGGTTTCCTCACTTCTTCTTCCCTCTGTGCCTCCTCCGCCGGCCGTTCCTCGATTCCCCCCTCCACAAACGATGATTCCGACATTGTGTCCATGTTGATGGGCGTCATGTGCCATTCCTTCGGCGTGCTCCTGGCTGAACTTGACATTTTATAGAGAAAAAACCTCATCAAACTACCCGAACTGGGGCGATTGATGGTCCCATCTGCTCCGAAAATGGCGGGACTCGGCGTGAGCGGCTGGTCGTTTTTCTGGTCGAAGATGTCATCACGAGAGTTGAAGGACATCTCGTTCAGAGCCATATCCGAGTTCGAGGGAGTGATCTAAAAATAGTGGTTGTGAGTTTAAATTTACAAAATTGTATGTATATTGGGTTAACGAAGCTCTTCAGAAGCAAAAAAGTTCTTCCGTTGCCGGGAATCGAACCCGGGCCTTATGGGTGAGAGCCATAAATCCTAACCACTAGACCACAACGGACATGTCTGTTGTACGCGCGCCGCCGGCTTTCGTTCCCTCCGCGGCGATGGGTTGTTGTGATAAGCAGCCGGTGGCTGAAGGTGGCATTCGAATCAGCTGACTGAGATTGTTCCGAACACGTAGGGTAAATACGTAGGTACAACAAACACTAATGACTTGGTGCTATACAAAAATAAACAAAAATCCAAATTTGTAGTCACAGAAAAGGCAAGAGTGACTACTAGTTGACAATACTTGTTTGAACGAAAAATTGAACACGCATGAAAGGTTACGTTGATTTTCGTTTTCAGTTTTCAGGTCATTTTTTCACCACAGGTCATCACACCATTTTCAGGTCTGGATAAAATAGCGTAAACGCTTCGAGACCAATTATGGTTCCGGAACAGCGAATACTAAACGTGGGCAGGGACAAAGGAGATTCAAAAAGTAAGGCCACCTCAAAAAAAAACAATGAACCCCTAAAATTTACAAGGCCCCAATACAAAGCAACGCGTGTCTAGGCATGGTGAATACAGAATCGTGGTGCCAGGCTCTCAAACCACGGAAATTCCCTGGGCGCTTCGAAGCTGATAGGGATACATATAACATCGGGTTTTTTCGACCTCATGACATGAGGCTCATGTTGTGAGGGGTTCTCACGGGCCGGGTCATTTGGAAAATATTGATCGACCACGCAGTCAGATTGCCAGCCACACGGCCAGGGTTCGATCCTGCCCGGTGACATCTGCATCTCTTTTGACAATCCACTAGCCATACTTACAAAAACATGAACCACGATTTGATGAGGTCGCCCCCAAGGGGGGACGCGTAACACACACTCATAGTATGTGGGGATTGCGCAAAGCAGAATTCATCAGTAGATTTTACAGCATACCACCCACTAAGGTTGTTTACTGTATTACGAAGGATATAGGGGGGGGGGGGGGTATATATATAGGGAAGGATACATTTAGACCGCGTCTGTTTTGGCCTACCTCTTCATTCTCGTCGTCATCCAACACCACCACGTCGTCATCTTGATCCGCTGCTTCCATACTACTCGCACTCATGTTGATTCCCTGCATGGGGTCCTCTCCATCAATGCCAAACTGAAAGCAACCGAAATCAGCCACAAGTACCGTAACCCACGGTAGCATTGATTCCGCTGATCGTGTCCTCGAGAACCTGTCTGGGCTCCGCCACGTCTTCATCCAGCAACACGTCCTCACAACTATCCACACTTTCTGCTCTCTCCAGGCATTCCTCTCCCGTCACGTGGTCTTCTGGGTCGATTTCGATCGTCAGTGGAGCCTGCACCGGCTAAAAAATGACATTTTCTTTTGTATTTAAAGGTCTAATGACATTTTCCTCGAATTCCTTGGGAATTACTGCCTTCTTGATGGAGACCAGCGAGTCGGGGCCGTACTTCTGCGCCAAAGCGACGATGACGTCGTCTTCGTCCTCGGACCATTCCACGCGGCCACTGTAGACGTACCGTAACCAGAGGGAGAGGATCTAAAAGTAGCGAATTAAAGGTGCACAGATACCCAAAGTGCCCGATTTTTAACGAGTCTGGGCACTTTTTTTCACGCTAAATCTTCACCATCGAGCGGTCGGTTGTCCCTTCGCTCCACCGCCTAGCTGAATTTGGCCCCAGAACCTCGTCAAGGAGGGACCGTCATCGACACAACTCCCAGTTGCTGTGAGGGATCGACTATAGAAGCTTCTGCTCAACGTCAACCTACACGAGAAGCACTGGGATCCGCCGGCAGAGCAACAACACCCGCTCAAGATCTACACTAATGATCCAGCCGTGATACGGGAGTAAATACTGTATATTGTATACTGTATACTGGGCACTTTCAGTGCGCCCGGGGTTTAACGAGAATCACGAGTGTTTACAAAAGTTTGCAACGAACGCACATAATTCAAGCTTCCAATAATTTAAAATTCGATTTCGTACTGCACCCAGCGCCTTAGCTTCGAGACCTGACATTTGAAAAATTTCGCACTTTTCTAGTTCTCTGTCATTTTAGAAGCAAACTTTTATAAACATAAAAATGGCTAGTAAAATGAACTTCGAAGTCATTTTTTCTTCTTTTGTATTTTTCTGAACAACACAAAAGTACATTAAAGGTCTGGTAAGCTCGGTATTACCCCGGCAGATCGGTGTCGTAATGATTGTAAAGGTCTAACAACTCTTTGGTCTTGCAACGATTGTTTATATAGAACAATTTTTGAGCGGTATCCCACAATAAATAGTACACAGGCCGAGAGATTACTCCTTCCCATATTCATTCAGCGTTCTCAGGCTTTTATGCGCCTCGGTGATCACCAGCATTCGCGGCGGAACCCAACGCCAAAAATCTGATAACGCTGAACTACCGCAATCGCGGTAGGACCCAGCGACCCATGCATTTCGGAACATAGTTCTCACGGGCCGGGCCGTCTCGAAAAACTCCTCGGCCCGTCTTGGCCTGGCCCGCGAGCCGGCCCATTATTTGATAACTATGTTTCGGAAGTGCAATTTTACCCAATTTTAGACCATATCTAGTAAAAACCCTTACCCCAACGTGTTGATCTATGCGAATCGTGGCCTCCTTCATCGGAATGCCTCGTGTTCTGGCAAGGAGAATGGCCTTGTGGGCGGGAACCAGGCCTAAACTCAAAAATCAGGGAATTTCTTACAAAAACCGACCGTCGTGGCAGACGAAGTGGAAATCGGCGCCTATCTGCTTGTCAAAGAGGCTGGAGAGATCATCGGACAACCGTTCAAACCTATTAGTCTACAAGAAAATACATAAATTCGCTGCGGGACCCACCTTTTCCACCATTTTCCGCTGGTACGTGGCCTGGGAATCGGTCCTTCGCGAGAGATTCTCCTTTTCCTCCTTCGGCACACGACACGCCACTTTGAAGGCGTCGACGAAGCGAGTATGAATGGCTGTCAGCACCTGAAAAAAGTTTACTGTAGGAATGCAGCGCGAAATAAATGGGTTACGGTAGGAATGGGACATAAGGGGGAAAGTTACTGTAGGAATGAAGCGCGAACCTGGCACTGACAGGTACGGGGGGCGAATTCGACGACGGCGAAGGAACGAGGCCGCTTCTTCCGTTTCTCGTTCGGGTCTTCTACCCTAAAATAGGAGGTGGGGAAGAAGAAATGGTGTAAAGGGCAAGAAAAAGAAGGTCCGGGACAGAACTTCATAAAAACCCCTTGTTGACAGCTGACTGTCATCAATTAGCGTGTTATTTCCAAATTTAGCAAAGATATAAGCCTGGATTTTCATATTACAGTGGAAAAATAATACGGGAACGTGAATTCTGTTTCCTCGTTGCAAATCGTTCTACGCGCGTAAATGCAAATGGGGCGCGGACTTTTCGCCAGGGGTACTCGTTAAACATCGGTCGCACGATAATATAAAAGTACTTTTTTAGCAAACTACGGTCCAAAGAATTGCAAATTTTGCTAGACTTCTCGTCAAAGTTATTTTGTCCGTTTTGCCTGCGTACACTACCTGAGTATCCTATATTGCACGCATTATACTACAGGAACAACATGAAAACATTGGCACGAAGTAGTTTTGTCAACAACGGTTAAAAACCAAAATAGCACTGCGTTTATTTCGAGTGATGCAATGACAAGCGGAATCCAAAAGACGGGATTCTACGGTAGACAGAAAACACAGCGAAACACCACAAACAGCAATGTTTGTCCACAGATTGAAAAAAATGGTATGTATGCTAATATAATATAAAAATAACATTGTTAAATAACCTTCGGTTCAGACAAAAAAAACATCCTTTTTTCAAACGAGGATTCTCGAGTACACATTTTTAATCCGCCATGTAGAAGACACCGGCGGAACATCGTCGCGACATGCACACATCGTATATTGGGTGCCGCCACGACAGCCCTGAAGATCGTCGACGTCCCCGGTCTTCAGGGCTTTCGTGGCAGGACCCAATATTCGCCGCGTGCGTGTCGCGACAACGTTCGGCCGGTTTTTTCTACAGGGCAAAGCGCACTTGGTCCAATGGAATCGCCGTGCTTTTTCAACAAGACGTTTTTACGCCAATCTGGGAATCAAATGGTTCCGGGTTTGAGCCAACTACTATGTCAAATATTTTAGCGGATTAAAAAAGTGAATGAATGCGTTCAGTTGTATCAAGCTGGATTGAAAACTCTTCCTGATGGTCCTTTTAAAACTCGGGCCGGCCCGGAGTCCTTCGCTTGACAAACCTCGTGAACTGCGGTGTATTCTCCCTGAGTTGTTCGATAGTCGGCGGAGGAGAGGAACAGCTGGCCGACAGTGCCTAAACCCGCAGTTTCCACTGAGTACCAAATGAATCCAAACCACGGCGAGTTGCATCTGTTCGTCGTTGAGACTTCTGGGCTGTCCCTTGAGCTTCGGAGCGGCTGTCGGCTTCACATTCGGAACTGGTGCGCTAAAACCAATCAATTATACTCTACTGCCACCGGAATACCTAGTATGGGTGAGATTCTTGCTTTTCCTGACGGCCGCCGCCTTGGTCTGTACATCCATCATCTCCAGGAGCGTCTTTCCGGACACGGTGTGCTCCTTGCCACAAGTCTTCGCGTGAGCGGCTCTGTACTGAAGAAAAAGGGCTCAAAAAGCAAAGAAAAATGGCTTACAGGTCCTGGAAGTAGGGGTTTCCTACAAATCGGGCAGTCGATGGTGTTCTTGTGCTTCTCAGCCGCACTGGTTCGTTTCTTCTCGGTCTCCTGTCGATCCAGACAGCTGTTTACGTGGAGCAGACGGCGTTGCTCGTTGAGATGGCTCAGGATCTTCCCACAGACACAGCACTTGTCGTTTTCCTTCGACGGAGACAGCGCCGAGAGCCCGAAACTGTCGTCGGGGGATTCTGAAGCAAAACGGTCCTTTAAACCTTTGGCCTTGGAGAACAGGGACTCGCTGAAGAGGGACTTGGAGGAACCCTGGGAATCCGTTTGTTTCGCCGGGCGCCTGGAAAAATAGGTATAAATAAGAATTTAAGAAAACTCACTTAGGCGCCAGAGACGCAGAGTCCCTGCTCTTCCTCGGAACGAAATCTTCATCGTCCATTATTGCACATCTGGAATAATTGAATAAGTTTAGATCCAATTCAACATTTTTATTCAAAGTTTTAATACAAAAAAAAGTTGTCAGAAGAAAATTTTGAAATTCCCTCTGTTGGAAACGGTAACTTGTTTTTAACCCTGCCAGAATCACCGTATCTTGAAAAGCCATTGCTTTGCTACCGTAATCTAACTCCTTTATTACAGACTTCATCATCATATTCTTCCTAAATTCCAAAAATAAATAATATTTTAATGCTAAATAACACTGGAAATTATTTATGTTTTGCTGGAAACTCAACTCAAAGAAATCTGAGCCATCGCAGTTTGCGCTCCATTGACAGCGCGCGAATCGTGTTAATTTAAACGGGCTCATTTCTCAGTTTACGGGAAGTTGCTTCGCAAGTTTGAGAAAACTGCGATAAAGTGTTCCGGCATATTTATCCTGTTCGTTCCCGTTCTAGAGAACGGCCTTTTTCTGAGTCTAAGAATCTCCCAACTTCTCAGCATTCGCCTTCTCATACTTATAACATTTAGTCATTCCATATTCATTAAAGGAAATACAAGTAATACATTTTTCACCAGTAAAAGGTATCAATACACGATATGAGTTCAAAGACAAGTTGCAAGGTTAGGCGAGTGGGTGGGGTGTATCACTTGATAGCGGAGTTGCCAGCGTTGGAGAGAGAATAGGGACCTTTGGTGGCCAGAGAAGCGGTGCCCATCGCAGGGACCTGAAGAGGCTTCTTTGCAGCGAGGGAGACGGATCCCAGGGCCGAAGTGACGGTGGAAGTGGACGGCTGAAAACAAAATGATGGTATATAGAATGAAAGAGCTCCCGCCCTAAGCCTTGTTAAGGTTCTGAACTAAAGACCCACGTATGCAGGTTCCACACTAAACTGAAAGAGTTCAACCGCACCTTGGGAGCAGGCGCAGCGGCAGGAACGGCCGGCCTGGCGACGGGCATCGAAGGAACCGCGGCGGTCTTCTCCGGCAGAGGCACCCTCACTTGCGACGAAACGGACGAGCTGCGACGGCGCTGCTGGAAATGAAATCCGTTTATCCTGTATATATCGTGAATGTCTTCAAGAGAGGGTTGAAATTCGAATCAAAAAGAGACGTAAAACGTACTGCTGGCACCAGCTGTCCTTCCTCGGGCTGTTTTCCCGTGTTATTCACAATCCAAGGATGGGCAATGATCTGGTTCAGGGACAGTCGCATCGAAGGCTCCTTGACGATAACCTTCTTCACGAGGTCCTGCGCATCGGCGCTGACGAAACTGGGAATCTGAAGCCAACTTAAGTCCGAAAAAAAAAAGATAAATTACCACGAAGCGGGCGTCCTTGATCTTCCTGAGGGTGACGGCCTGATCCGGGGTGTCGAAGGGCGTCTTGCCCACCAGCATTTCGAACATCAGGACCCCCAGGGCCCAAATGTCGACGTTGTGGTCGTGCTGTTCGTTGGAGACCATCTCGGGAGGCAGGTAGTCCAGGGTTCCGCACATGGTCTCTCTCTTGCCGCCGTGGGAGATGACGGACCAGCCGAAGTCGGACATCTACAAAGAAAACCACTATAAATCCAATACACATTACAAAGGCTTCGATTCGCCTTAGCTTGCCAATGCGTTAAGGCTATTCCAAAGTCCGAAGTCAGACATCTGCAAAAAAGGCACTAGAAACAGAGTTCAAAGTACAAAGATGGCTTCTCCTCAGCTTGCCAATGCGCAGAGTGTTCAAGTTTTGCGTGCTAAACAGGATACGCAGCCAATTCGGGCGCCGAAGTTCGAGGAGTACATACAAATCCAAATTTTTGCATCAAAGCAGCAAATCTCAGAGAAATTCCGCTCGAATACTGACCAGCAGGTTGTTGTCGTGGTCGATCAGCAGGTTCTCCGGCTTGATGTCCCTATGGATGACCGTCTTGGAATGACAGTACCTGAGAGCCAGCGCCAGTTGGCGGATGAAGCTGCAGCATAACAATATCATCACAATAAACGAAACAAACTGACTGGGCAGCCTCCTTGTCGTCCAGTTTCCCTTTGGACTTCAGGTACTTGTAGAGTTCTCCTTTCTCGGCGAAGTTGAGTATAATGTAGACCCTCTCGTTGTCGTGGAAATATCCGTGAAGTCGGAGGATATTGGGATGCCTAAAAACTCCAAGTCAGACGCATTTAAGGCGTGAGATATAAGCATTTTTGTGAGCTACTGAGAGCTAAGACCTTTAAACACTGACCTCAGATGGTGCTGAATTTCGATTTCTCTGCGCAGCTGCTGCGCGAGGCCCTCCTTCATCAGCTGTTTCTTGAAGAGGACCTTCAGGGCGCAGACGAACTTGGTCTTCTTTTCGCGGGCGAGGAAGACGGAGCCGAATTTGCCCTTGCCCAGGGGGCGACCGAGTTCAAAATCATTGAGGACCCAGGACCTAAATTATGATTGAAGGCTACTTGGACAATAAACTCACTGTTTCTTCTGATGGGCGGGTGTGCTCGACGAAACCTGAGCGGCTGCCGGCTTCTCCACTGGCTCCTGCGACGTTGTCGAGGGCACGTTTTCCTTCTGCTCGTCTCTGGCCACAGAAGCGTGCTCCATCTGCAATTGTAATGTAAATATGGAAATGAAAAAGTATACAAAATACCAATAAAGGTGGTATTTGCACAGGCAGCCCCATTCGGATTCTGTATCTTACAGCGCTTATTTGTGCTTAAAATCTACTGGAACAGCATTATGTTACCAGCTTTAGCGGAGAACATAAGTGAATTCGATCTTAAACTAGTTTTTCTAGCCGTTTCGTTATGGTAAAAATAGGCCAAAATTTCGCATTTTCGGCTACTTAGGTGGTCGTTTTGTGCGAATTCCATTAATAATATGAATCTGAACCTCTTTTTGAACACACTTCTTTAATAATAACGGCAAAAAGTGCTTTAAGTTTAATTAAAATTCAATTGAAGGTATCCTTGTAGCTACCCATGGTGCGAATGGGGCTGCCTGTGCAAATACTACCAAAATTAAAATAAGCACGTATATGTTTAAAAAAAGACAGGAAATCAAGCAACACAACGTTTTCGGCACGGACCCACGCCCAGTCTGGGTTTCGCGGACCCGCGGGCAGCGTACGCTGTTTCCTCGTGTTTAGAAAGCGAATAAAGTAGTTTTTAAGCGTGATATATGTCTTCGAGGATTCCACGGCGGGACCAGTGGTATAAGCAGCGGTAGTGACCGTGGACCTGGCACTTGTCCAAGAAATCCGTACTGACTACGGTAATTCATTCAAAATACACTGAAAATTCAGAAAAACGAACTCACGATTCGTACACGCTGAGCGTACACCTAAGCGTACACCTTACCGGGTGGTCCGCGGGTTTTTGAATTTCAGTGTTTTATTCAAAGGAATTACCGTAACCAGTACGGATTTCTTGGACGAGTGCCAGGTCCACCCTCACTTCCGCGAGATCCCACCGTGGATTCAAGTAACATGGAAACGAAGAAATGAATGCTTCCGCACCACGCCTTCATTTTGATCCGAACGGGACCATTTACAAAAAACGGCGCGCCCTTTGCTATCCGCCCAATTGGACACGAGAACAATTGAATTGCGCTACAATATCCGGACCGTGCCGCGGAAGTTAATCTGCCACAGGTGTATGCCTCGGGCAGTACCGCGCGAGGGCCCGAATACAGTCCCCGTTACATTTTTAAAATTTCTTTGTGGGATAATTCCCGTGCATGCAGCAGCTGCTTTTGTGGCAGCCTGTCCCCGCCGTGGCAAACATATATGGCCAGCATCACATTCTGCGTAACTGTGATTTTTTATTGATCGAATCATTACTATCGTAAAGCGCCGAATTTGAAGCTGATATATCTTCTGATGGTGATGAACTTAAAGGCAGAGGCCCACAAGAATGAAAATGGACCTGTCCATAGCGCAACGTAGGCGAGAGAGTGCCATTTTCAATGGTCAAAAGCAGAGAATTTTATGATTAGCATGGACAGGTCCCCCTCTTCGTTTTACGTGGGTCTCTGCCTTTAAGTGGTATAGGAGGAAGAAGTGTAGGATAATTTCTTTCAATTGAGTTTCCAGCGAAATAAAGGAATGTTTTCCCATTTCCAGTCATCATCTTCAGCCTTAAAATATTATTTATCCCCCGCCACCAACCATAAATATCCTTTGGGGGACACAGCGGGCCCAAGGCGGCGGGGGAGTCCACCCCTGACCGCGTCGCGTCCGAACGAGCGCGGCGCGGTAATGATTCAGAGACTCCAGGATTTTTTATTGCATTTTCTTCATTATTTGACTTACATTTATATATAAATTGAAAATTTATACAATTTCCGATTTTTTTACAATAAAAATTAAGAAAAATAATGATTAAACAAATAGAATAAATCGTGCAGAGAGAACCAGTTAGATGCGCAGGGACCCAAAAAGGCCTAGAGACGGCGTTGGAATTCGAAAAGGGGGCGTAACCTGGCTCTGCGCCAACCTCACCGATCAAAGGGGGCCGCCGCCGCCACCTCCTATACTTGGGCCCGCTGTGGGGACTGCCCGGACCCAAATTTGGCCATGCTTGCTCTCCATGTGCACAGCTGGTTATAACAGCCATCGCACTATTCGCGCTCCATTGACAACGGCGCCAATCGTGTGTATTTAAACGGTCCCGTTCAGTCATTTTCGTGTTTTCTTCACAGGGAGAGGTCGTCGCTTTTTCATGCTTCAGATGTTTGAGAAAGTTGTTATAAAGTGTGTCCGTGCACATCTCATGTATCTGTTGAAGCCACGTAGAGATTCAGACCCTCGTTCCAGCTGCTTTTTTAGTTACTTCGATGAAAGACCCGTTCACGGATTTTGATCGTTTTGGCCAGAAAAGACTTCCGAAATAACTGTAAGCTGAGAAACTCTTGGGTATAAAACATAAATTTTAACGGAAATGTATGAAAGTAATGTGAGTATCGATACTACCTATTTTTGCGTTTGGTACCCTTTTTTGTTTCTAAATGATTTGGAAAAAAATATTTTGCTTTGAAAAGCCCGTAACATTTTTCGACGACTTAAGAATAATGACACGACGTTCCAAAATTGGGCAACGTAAAAATCCGAATTCTGGAAATGTCCTTTAGAGCTCAATATTCCCATCACCTTTGATTTTTGTCACCGTTTTTGACCCGGGGTACTCTTTTCTTGTACATATACGTGCTTATTTTCGTTTTCTACTATTTTCTCTCCATGTTCACATTTCAATTGCAGATGGAGCACGCTTCTGTGGCCACAGACGAGCAGAAGGAAAACGTGCCCTCGACAACGTCTCAGGAGCCAGTGGAGAAGCCGGCAGCCGCTCAGGCTTTGTCGAGCACACCCGCCCATCAGCAGAAACAGTGAGTTTATTGTCCAAGTAGCCTTTAATCATAATTTAGGTCCTGGGTTCTCGATGATTTTGAAGTCGGTCGCCCCCTGGGCAAGGGCAAATTCGGCTCCGTCTTCCTCGCCCGCGAAAAGAAGACCAAGTTCGTCTGCGCCCTGAAGGTCCTCTTCAAGAAACAACTGAAGAAGGACGGCGTCGAGCACCAACTGCGCAGGGAAATCGAAATTCAGCACCATCTGAGGTCGGATTTTAAAGATTTTGGGTATCTGTAGCTCGCAAAAATATGCCGCTTCTGTGTCTGAATCGGAGTTTTTAGGCATCCCAATATCCTCCGACTTCACGGATATTTCCACGACAACGAGAGGGTCTACATTATACTCAACTTCGCCGAGAAAGGAGAACTCTACAAGTACCTGAAGTCCAAAGGGAAACTGGACGACAAGGAGGCTGCCCAGTCAGTTTGTTTCGTTTATTGTGATGATATTGTTATGCTGCAGCTTCATCCGCCAACTGGCGCTGGCTCTCAGGTACTGTCATTCCAAGACGGTCATCCATAGGGACATCAAGCCGGAGAACCTGCTGATCGACCACGACAACAACCTGCTGGTCAGTATTCGAGCGGAATTTCTCTGAGATTTGCTGCTTTGATGCAAAAATTTGGATTTGTATGTACTCCTCGAACTTCTGCGCCCGAATTGGCTGCGTATCCTGTTTAGCACGCAAAACTTGAACACTTTGCGCATTGGCAAGCTGAGGAGAAGCCATCTTTGTATTTTGAACTCTTTTTCTAGTGCCTTTTTTGCAGATGTCTGACTTCGGCTGGTCCGTCATCTCCCACGGCGGCAAGAGAGAGACCATGTGCGGAACCCTGGACTACCTGCCTCCCGAGATGGTCTCCAACGAACAGCACGACCACAACGTCGACATTTGGGCCCTGGGGGTCCTGATGTTCGAAATGCTGGTGGGCAAGACGCCCTTCGACACTCCGGATCAGGCCGTCACCCTCAGGAAGATCAAGGACGCCCGCTTCGTGGTAATTTATCTTTTTTTTTCGGACTTAAGTTGGCTTCAGATCCCCAGCTCCATCAGTGCCGATGCGCAGGATCTCTTGAAGAAGGTTATCGTCAAGGAGCCTTCGATGCGACTGTCTCTAAACCAGATCATCGCCCATCCCTGGATTGTGAAGAACACGGGAAAACAGCCCGAGGAAGGCCAGTTGGCGCCAGCAGTACGTTTTACGTCTCTTTTTGGCATTTCGACCATTCCTTTAAGTCTTGTAATAATGTCATCTTTTCCAGCAGCGTCGTCGCAGCTCGTCAGTTTCGTCGCAAGGGAGGGTGCCTCTGCCGGAGAAGACCGCCGCGGTTCCTTCGATGCCCGTCGCCAGGCCGGCCGTTCCTGCCGCTGCGCCTGCTCCCAAGGTGCGGTTGAACTCTTTCAGTTTAGTGTGGAACCTGCATACGTGGGTCTTTAGTTCAGAACCTTAACAAGGCTTAGTGCGGGAGCTCTTTCATTTTATATACCATCATTTTGTTTTCAGCCGTCCACTTCCACCGTCACTTCGGCCCTGGGATCCGTCTCCCTCGCTGCAAAGAAGCCTCTCCAGGTCCCTGCGATGGGCACCGCTTCTCTGGCCGCCAAGGCTCCCGCCCCCTATTCTCTCTCCAACGCTGGCAACATCGCTCCCAAGTGATACGTCTCCCACTCGCCTAACCTTGCAACTTGTCTTTACCTGTTTTGTCTTTGAACTCATTTCGTGTATTTAGACCTTATAGCTGTGCCCGGGCCGAGATGTTTGAAATTTATTACCTGTATTGCGGTGAATGAATGTGGAATTGACTGAATGTTATAAGGAATACAAGAAATATGAGAGGACTACGAATAGAATGCTGAGAAGTTGGAAGGCACTTCGACTGAGAAAAAGGCCGTCTTTTCGGTCGCACTGGAGATCAAGGAGTTGGGATTTGAGGTCGGAATTTCGACGGATTTCATCTTGGAGTTGGCGTTGGACCTGCGAAACGTATTCCAGAGCATCTTCCCACTGCCTCAGAAGCTGCTCGTTTTGAAGCTCCAGCTTTTCCCGCTCGATCGCTACCTTAAATGAATCGATTTTCATAGCATACATTGTCTACGCCCTGGGTAAAACGAGTACCCCTTTCGAAATTCCGCGACTCCCTTTGTTTTCCTATGTTCAGTTAGATTTCGCGAACGGAATCAATGCAGTTTGTTACAGTACATCCTTGACATTCAGCTTTTTCGCTACGAGACCCGACTTATTTAAGAAAATATTCCTTTGTGAATTTCTATAAAAATACTTTTTGAAAACTGCGAAAAATAGTGAATTGATTGAATTTCCATTGAGCAGTTTTCGCTGAAACCATTCTCTATCTTTTCACAGGGTGCATTTTGAGAATACAAAATTAACACCCGAAAACTCACTCTTTCTTGTATTATATCCTTTTTTTTAACTGGAAAAATCAAATTTCTATGGCTATGTTCAGATAGTTTTTAAAACGTCCGCCCAGCATTTCCTTCAAGGTACATAAAAAAAGAGCAGAGAAACGATTAATTAATTCCATTGCATGTTTTTGTTGTTGGAAGGGTTGCAGTTATCAACTGAAAATTACGAATTATACCGAAGGGTGGAATGTAAGAATTCGAAAAGAATGTCAACCCTACGTGGATCTAAGATCCCTTTTGATTCGTAAATTGGAGTGTGTACCCTCAATTACTGTTGATAACCCACCTGTTCCAGTCTATCCGAGAATCTGTCGCATTCGTCCGAGTGGCCATCGGAACGACTGGGAGATGCGCTGACCAAGTGTCTCTCCACGATTGTGATCTCACTTTCTGTATTGATTGACTCTGCGTCGAAATGAGCTTCAGAATCCCTTTCTAACATCTGGATGAGATGGCCTTGTTCGTAGATTAGTCTCTCCTTCGTTCGAATCTCCTCCTCCAACTGCTCGATCACGTTTTCGCGGATTTTCACCTAAACGAAGGGTGTAGGTTTTGGGGAAAAGTAGGAGAGAATGAGCGTTTTTTATGGACGGCTCGCGTCGTGACAAATGGGAGCTATCACAGCAAAGGGCGGGTCTCTGTCTCTGTCTCTCTGCCTCTCTGTCTCTCTGTCTTTCTCTCTCTCTCTCTCTCTCTTTTCTCTCTGTCTTTGTCTCTTTCCTTTTATCTCAACTATTTTCATTCAGAAACCTCTCTATTTACCTTCTCCGTGCTGTGTGCTAACTGCGCTTCAAGATTTGACAACCGAACCTCCAAATCCACCGACATTTGGCCTCCTAGAACTTGTATTATTCCTTTATAATAACTGACCAACTCAAAGAGAAATGAGGAAGAGGAAGGTCATGGAGAGAAAAGTGCAAGGGGAAGTCTCGAAGAAATCAACAGCTGTCTTTTCCGGCTGCAACGAGAGCCGAAAGGTAGCCAGTGCAAACAAAATCTTACGGCGGTCAATAAAACAACGCTGTGGTCTTTAAACTGCCCTTAGCGACTTATTGGAAACGTTATTTACCGGAGGACCCTCAGGTCCTTCTCTACAACTAGACCTAACAACACAATTCAACAGTACACATTCATTTTGGCTCATTAGGGTCCCCCAAAACGCAACTTTTTGAGGGAGTTTTTCAAAAGTAGAAATCCATTTTTTCAAAAACTAGTGTCTTTTTTCAATAAATGTTTCAATTTCACGTTCACATCCGTAAAACGGAAAAAACGGGGGTGAGAAGCACGGCGCTACGGGTGAAATCTAATCTCCGTAGCGACAGATGCATGAGAGTGGCCAGATGTTAGCATAAGCGACACTGGGTCGTGTAAAGTTTCCACTTTTGGTCGAATCCAAAGATTTATGGCCATAAAAAGTTTGTAAAAGGTGTGTGGACATGTAAGAAACGAGCTCTTAACCTTTTTATCACCCAGGGTTGGGGCTGAAAAGGCATAAAACACACCGTGAACACGCTGTGACGATGATAAAGGCACATTGGAGAACAGGAATCGCAGAGCAAAACAGGAGGGTTGGTGGAATTTCGGCCGGAAATGGAATTCCCTGGGGGCATGGAGCAACACGAGCGGTGTAAACAGATTTCGGGTGCTGAGGATTGACAGCGCTTTGAATTTTTTATCAGAACTTGGAATTTGGTGTAAAAGTGAGTAGGGATAGAAACAATGAGAGAAAGAGACATATACGCTGCAAGTACGAGAAATAGAGAGAGATTTAGAGAGGTAGAGAAAGAGAGACAGAAAGACAAAGAGACAGAGAGACAGAAAGACAGAGAGACAGAGAAACAGAGAGACAGATAAACAGAATGAGTAGAAAGAGGGAGAGAGAGTGAGAGTGAAAGGGCGAGAAAGCAAAAGAACGAGACAGAGACAAAAAGGCAGAGACATGGAAAACTAGAGATATTGACACAGAGAAGATGAGAAATAGAAAGATACAGAGAGACATAGAGATATACTATAAAAAAAAAACAGAGAAATTGAGGCACAGAGAGACAGGATAAAGAGACATAAATACGAAGAATGTGAGAGACAGAGACACAAAGAGGCATAGAAAAAATATATAGAAACAGAGAATTGGGGAAATGGGGAAGAGCGAAAACGAAAAAAAGACTATGGAGGAATAAGCCACAAAGAGCAAAAAGCATTGTTCTTTGTCTCTACACAGAATCTTATCACATCCTATTCCGGGAGCAACTTTTGCCCTGCGCCAAATGGTATCAGCATGTTCCGATTTCAAAATCAGTCCTCTGCGACAATACACAAGAGAAACTCGAAAAAATATAATTGGAGGAAAGGGCAGTAAGAGGAGAAATGAGATTTTTGGTGACCAAACCATATCTTTGACCGATAACACACAAAAAAAATCTGGAATCAGTCATCCGGAATTTCCGGAAATGCATCATACGTTCAACTGCCAAGACGCGCGCCTTTTAAGCTATAAGGACAACAAGCGAAGGTCGAAAGTTCCCCTCGACGGAGATGATTCACGAGCGGCGCTGCCATTAACAACAATTCTGGAACTGAGGGGGCAAAGGTCAACGTACGTCTCTTTAAGGTATAAATAAAGGGACGAAATGGTTATTTTTTAATCTTTTTGTCAATTAACAATAATGACTTCTTTCATTTGTATTCAAAAAGCAATATAGGTTCATTTTATCAAAGGGAGGGGTTTTATTTCTATGGCTGACGCAAAACGGGCATCATGCCAATTTAGTTCAAGTTTTCTCTGTTGATGATACATTAGCATAATATCAACAGAGAATGAAGGCACAAACTGGAATGCTGCCCGTTTGGCGGCAACTATAGCAAAAATGGCTTTTGATAAAAGGCACTGGTTGCGAACACTATGTCAATGCCAAAAAAGTGAACGATAAAAGTGTTTTCTTTTAAATGGTTTGATTTAATTTGAAAAAAGGTTCCTGATGGTACCTTTTAAAGCAACACTCAATTTTTCTCGGCCGGCCCTGGGACGAAACGTTGTAGAGAAAAGTTTTACACCATCTATGCGCAGAAAATGGGTCCCTTACATACAATTTACATAAAAACAGGTTAGGCAAAAAAGTTTTGTCGACGGGGATTGAACTGGAGCAATTTCAGATTGCCAGTCCGGCCTTTTAGCCACTCGGCCATTAAAAAACACAAAAAAGTATGTAGTGTTGTTGGAATCATCCTTATTGCCGTATGTTTTGCTCATTGCGAACTACGTTTCAAAACAAAAACAACCTGGAAATATTACCCCTGAAAAAAAATGATTTGTAAAAATCATTGGGCGACCCGCTCGGCCCAGTCGGCCCCAGTTTTCCTACCCTTTTTCACCTTTTTGCGAAGTTCTTTGCTCTTACTGTAACTTCTCGATTGGAAACATACTATAACAACAATTCTGGAACTAGGGCAAAGGTAAGCGTATGCCTCTTTAGGGCCTCACTAAGGCTACTATTTAGGTTCATTTATCAAAAGAAGTAGGTTAAATTACAAATGCCGCTGGATGATATAAGTATGAAGTTTCATTAAGTGATTTGATTGAAATTGAGAAAAAGTATCTGATGGTAACTGTAAAACCTGGTGGTTTCTTAAATGATTCTGGATTCACTCGATAGAGGTGTTTGACCTTGCACGGTGCCAATAATTTTCGGATTAACTAGTCAGGTGAGGAAATGGGCACAACGGTAAACAGATAGACGAGTATGCTAAATAGTCAATGAAAGATTGTGTATGTGTGTGAGAGAGGGAGAGGGAGAGAGAGAGAGAGAGAGAGAGAGAGAGAGAGAGAGAGAGAGAGAGAGAGAGAGAGAGAGAGAGAGAGAGAGAGAGAGGTGGAAGGGGGCGCGAAACGAACTGTTTGGCAATGCGCCATCCAATTATGCGCCAGTTTCGCTGAATGCGACATTCGAGGACATTCTCGGGTGATAAATAACCGAAACTTGACATCTACGTTTACATTAACGAAGAAACCGGTTCAAGAGGTCCCACAACGAAAGGTGGAAAGCCACACGGGTGGTAAAAAGTTACCGCACAGTCTAGACGACGGCTTTCCGGCAACTGTACTTTTCATGAAGAGAGAGAGAGAGAGAGAGATTGGAAAGAAAAGTCTCAGATGGGTCCACAAGACAAAAACAAAGAAAGAAGATAGTTGTATAGGAACTATCCGAAGGGGGTCAATGTGTGTTTTGTGGGCTGGCTCTGACAATGAAATGATTCACAGGGAAACAGCCGAAATTGGACGTTTCTGTCGTTTTTCTCTGGTGTATAGAAAGAAAAGTTTGGAATGCAACGCAATTCTCAGGAATTTTCAATTGAAATCGGATTGAGTGTGGGTGGGTCAAAGTGTGGGAATGGCAAACAGGAACCTTCGCCTGTTGATTGTGTGCTATCTCTAGGTATTTGTTCTCGAGAAGACAGGGAGATCTGTCATTCGTCGTCGCTTATCACAAGAGGCAGCCGGGTGGTCGACGGCAGCGATAAATGGCACGGCGTAATTGTTGCGAGAGGGGAGGGAAGGACGCGAATGGGGGCAGCGACAACTGGCACACGGAGGTATCATTACTCACGGAGGACAGCGGTCAGAGAGGAAAAGGGAGGACATAGGTAAATAGGTCTCAGTGTCTCTGTCTCTCTCTCTGTGTCTCTGTGTCTCTGTGACTCTGTGTCTCTGTGTCTCTCTCAAATACGTCTAAAATGAATAGAGCCAATACCTACAGAAATGGGAATTAGTAGGACAAACAAGGGAGATTTAGAAAGGAATAGGGAGAAAGAGAGAGGGAGAGAGAGATGCCTAATCTCATTTGTCCTATTACAAGGAACATTAAACTTTGTGACCAAAATGAGTTTGAGAGCTTGAAATGGAAAAGTGCGCCTTGAGCATGGCGTCTCAAGCGACTGAACAATAGTTTCTCTACCAACTCTTCAATAAAAACGCGATACATCTGCGCCAAAGGATAATTATGTAAATAAGCTTTTTACTTAACTAATCAAAAAGCAAAATGTTCAACCATCGTTCAACATGAACACTTCGGGAGCTATGGTTGATCCCAGGACCACCTCGGTGACCAAGACGGCGGAGCAGCGAAAGGTAACATTTTGTGTAACTTTTTATCAAATTTATGCTAATTTAACTTTTGTTCTTAATAATTTTTATGTTATTCTTTCAGGCTGCGACTGTGAACTACTGTCTGAATCGTCTATATCGAGGAGAAATCCTCAACGAACAGATCACGACGCTTCTAGAGTTGTGGAATCGGTACGACGACGACAAGATCGATTTTAGGATCAAGAATGGAGAGGCGATCAGACCTGTGAGTTGAAATTTAATTTTAAGTGAGCGAAATACAACCCCCAACCCCGAAAATTAGTACGACACTTCAATTAAGCCCCCCCACTGTATCCCCCATGCGCTTGGTTAAACCTCATTTGAATCGGAATCCAGGAAGAATGAACAGAACTAGGGCATAACTGAATTATCTTTCAAGGAGATCTATCTGAGATCTGTTCAGTTAAGCCCCCACAATAGGAGTGGGGCTTAATTGGATTAGATGAATCTATTTTTCTGTAGGACTCGATTTTCAGCATTGGGGACATTAGTGCTTTATGAGGGGGTACACACAAATGGTATTTTGTAGAACATGTTTGGGGTGTTCGACTGAACCCCCATTTAAGCGCTAAAAGTGGGAGTATAACTTAACAACCTCCAATTAAATTTATAACTTTAACGCTCTAACTAACGCAACATTTCCCTTTTTACAAAAAAATTTTCATTTACAAAAGTTATAATGTTCACATTTTTCGAAAAGTTGGATAAAAAGCAAAAGAAAAACAGCATAAGGGTATTGAACTTGACACCTTCTGCTCATGAGCCGGGGCCTCTACCACTGGACCACCCTGCCACGCCAACCAGGCCCGCGCCGCGGGCTTTTATGCCGGCGCTGGGGAAACCGCGGGGTTCGCGCGCACAAAAACGCATATTTCTTGAAAACGAAAAGAGGTTGGCAACTTTTGACTTCACTTCTTGTATCCCCATCCCATGCCCTTCTCAATGATATATAGCTCAACCCATAACTCCACGGCGAGGTTGACCGACTTCCCTAGTAAGAACTTATATTTTAGGTCCGCGTAATCATCATAAAGTCGCTACTCCTCTACAACGACGTGGATGAGCTTCAATTCTTCATAGGCTCTCAGGATCACACAGCCTTGAAAATAGCCTACGAAATCAGCAAAGGGTAGTTTTCAGTAAAATAGTTCAATTTCAAAGTGTACTTTCAGTTTCCACCCTTACGTACACTCCACGACGACCACATCTGTCACGGAGCCGGTTGTCTGCTGCAACACCTTGCATCCGCCGATAACTACCGGTAAGTTGGGAAAACTTCTTTCAACACGAACATTTTTGGACACAGTACCACTTATTTTTGCTTTGCATGTTCTGCGAAACTATCTCGTGCGACAAGTCGATGGACCTCTTCTGCCCCGTGAGGCTGAACAACAGACTCACGGAGGAGTACTGCAGAAATGACCAAGAGGAGGAGGAAAGTGAGGAAGAGGAGGAGCAGCCGCAGCCATTCACAGGAGGGAAGTACAAACCTGGCTTCTACTAAAGATGCTTGTTCATATGCAAAGAAACGCCGGTTGAATTGGTTACCGGTGGACATGAATCAATAAATTTTTTGTATACGACAATGTTACATTCAGCGGAGAGCGTTTGGAGTGTCTTCCGTTGAGTTCGGAATCTAAACTTTCATAATATTCTGGCATTCCCGCTATATTTAGACGTTACAACTTTCACGGGAAGATAAATTGATATTTGCCCTGAATTTCAAGTTGGTTTTAAAAATATAAAATTTTATATTTGGGATAGTTCATTTATAAAAATTAAAACGTTATTGTCCGTTTTCAATGCATTTTAAATTAAACTCTGCATATGTGTCGGGTCCCGCAACGATGAGCGAAAACGCAAAGGGTGCACGATTAGAATGCGAGAGAGCGTGCGATTCATACCAGAGAAGTCATAGTGTAAGACGGGTATTCACGGCGGGACCAGTGGTATAAGCAGCGGTAGTGACCTGGACCTGACACTTGTCCAAGAAATCCGTACTGACTACGGTAATTCATTCAAAATACACTTAAAATTCAGAAAAACCAACTCACTATTAGTACACGCTGAGCGTACACCTAAGTGTACACCTTACCGGGAGGTCCGCGGGTTTTTGAATTTCAGTGTTTTATTCAAAGGAATTTTCTTGGACGAGTGCCAGGTCCACCCTCACTTCCGCGAGCGCCCACCGTGGTATTGTGATTTTTTTTTCAGAAAATTTGAAATTTGAAATTCTTTGAATTCCAAAATCCAAGTAGTTCATTTATCAGCTCAATTTCCCTATCAATTCCTTGTTTTGTGTCCTTTTCTACCCTTTTCCTTCATTTTCCCGTAATAATCCCTTTTTCAGATGGAAATCGGTGATCGCCCAGCCGTCTGTCCGATCGGACGCTTTGCCCTTTACCAGTCCTATCAAGAATTCCAGCAGGCCTTGTCCGACTGGGAGGACACATACGGTCATCGGATGAGGATTGGATCTTCGGAGTCGCTCAAGAACGCGGAGGGTGAACCCGACGAGAGATTCAATTACAGAGTCCTCGTGTTGTACTGTGTTCATTACGGACCGCCGAAAGAAGGAGGTTAGTTTAAGGTTTTTGATGGACAGAGCTCCAATTTGTGGGCATCCTTTCTAAAAGGTTGGTTGACGCTTCAACTGCCTCAGATCATCCTTCTTCAACCAGAATTAGCATAGAACTGAGTGACATTACCTAACGCACCTAATACAAGCGGAATTGTTCCCAAAAATACGCTTTTTAGAGTTTCATTAGGTATAAATCAAACGTGCACATAAAATAGCGGGTTTCAGGGCTAACTACGTAACCGCAATAAGGCTTTAGCCGACAACACGCATTAAGTTATGCATTTCAGTTTTTTACTGCCCTATGTTGATGTTGTTGAATGTTAGGAAGTGGTTCCATTTGGTAAACTGACGAGAGAAGTCAAGAAATCTGCGAAAATCAACATTTCTTGTAGAAATTTGGGTTTCTAGATCTTAAAATTCATAAACTTTTCGAGTTTTCCAGTAAAGAGATGTTGAAATCGAATCCTAAATGCAACAGCTAGGCTGGCAGCTGTGGTTTTGTCGATTTACTCTATTCGGAACAGTGAAAGTTGCTGGAAGCATGTGCAAACATAGTCCGTTTTCCCGGGGTTCTCAAATGGCGGGCCGAGCCGAGGAATTTTTTGGGACGACCCGGCCCGGTCGGCCCGGATATGAAAAAATATATTTTAAATTTTGTATAAATTGGTACAATAATTTTTTTTAACTGTTTTAAATTACTTGAGAATGTTTTTTTACTAACATTTACGCCAATATTAGTCGTACAAAAAAGAATGTCACCTACCGGGATCGAACCCTGGTCGTGTGGGTGGCAATCCGACTGGGTGGTCCAAGGAAAACGGGCCGACCGGGCCCGGCCGACCAAAATTTGCCAACTGGCCCGGCCCGTGTGAACTCCGCGTTTTCCTGTAGACTTCGTCCTTTCATGAATTCTGAAACGGATTAGGTGTTAACTCTTTAATTTGAGACGAGACCCTTTTGGCGAGACCCTTTTCCCGTATTAAACTTGTGATTCAGATGGCAAAAAGAACCATCTGGCCCGTGGCTGCAACGTCATGATGCGTCTCAACTTTTCCGTGAAGCTTCAGCTCCTCCGCATCACCACTTTCGTAGACATCCACACCGGACACACCCTGGAACCCGGATCCAACAAGGGCATCCGTCGCCGATCCTCCCTTTGGGAACCGACGAGTGCGAAGAGAGCCAGAAAGCCCAACGGTAGTTCATTAAGGCCTTAACCTCTTAATTTCCCTATTTTTAGAGGCCCCACCCGCCATAAACATCGGCTTTACCGAGAAACCCCACCTCTCCTACTCCTTGATCACCGCTTTGGCCATCTTCAATTCTCCCAAAGGTCGTCTCTTCAACAAGGAAATCTGCATCTTTATCGAGTTGGTTTTAAAGGTCTTAACCCTTATTTAAAGGTCTGTTTAGGAAATATTTCCCCTATTTTCGCACGGCATATGCCAGCTGGAAGAACAGTGTGCGCCACGCCCTTCACACCCACGATTACTTCCACAAGGAAACCGCCACGGTTCGTATTTTATATTTACTTTTTTTAAAGATTTAAGAGAATTTCAAACTAAAAGTGAATTTTCAGATTGAAGATTCGGAAAAGGAGAAAACGGTCTATTCGATCAAAGAAATGGACAAGTTCAAGGAGGATTTGGCTACGTTCCACGAAAAGTACCCCGAATACCAGCAGAACGTCTTCGGCCTCGCCTCTCCCGGTTGGTTTTTAATTCAATTTGATCCCAGTTGCGAAATATGCCGGAGGAAAACTTGGGAATCGATATTGACATTACCTTGAGCTGGGGGTTTCAAATGACGGGCCGGGCCAGTCCGTTCATGAAAATCGAAATTTTAATTATTTTTGTATTAATCGGTACAATGATTGTTTTAAATAACTTAATAGTGTTTATTACTAACATATAAATCAATACTAGTCGTACAAAAAAGAATGCAACCGACCGGGATCGAACCCTGGTTGTGTGGGTGACAAGGCAATCTGATTGGGTTGTCGAATTTTCCAAACTGCCCTTTGAGAACCCCGCTGAGAGGGGGTGGGCTATTTCGCATGACCCCCCACCCACTCGTGCTTTTCAAGTGCCCTAAAAAAGAAATACAGCTCGTCGCGACCTTATAAACCGAAATTTGCAGATTCTGTTTTCATGACCAAAAACGTTTAATGTCGTCGGTCGTATATCCTTTTCGAATTACGTAAGAATTTTTTGATTTATATTTATTTTCTGGCGCTGGACGCGTTGCAGGCGCGCATAGCGGTTTTCACTACTTTTATTCAAAACGATGACTTCAGTGTTGCGGTGTGGTCGTGAGGAATTGGTCTCAGTTACCCAGAAATGGCCAGCTATTTTTATCGATGTATTAGCTACTTTTATCGAATAATTGGGTGTGTTAATTTTTTTCTTTCAGAACACTGGGATCCGATGACCCGTGGAGAACTTAAAGACCCTCAAGTTGGAAAGGTGCGCCCTGTGGCCAAGAGGTCTCGCAAAATGAAGATGGAGAAAGACGACCGTCCTCTCAGAGGCAGCCGAATCAGGGTTATTAAGAATTAAATTCGTTGCAAACTTATGTGTAATTTTCTCACTAACAGTTCCTTACACCTGCTTTCTCATTTCATTCATGCCGTTGATCTGTGGCTCATCTCTTTTTCAGCTGCCGTTGTCTTTCCCCACTCCTGGAGGTCTCGTTGGACCGAGGGAGTACCAGCATCCGAGTGTCCTCAACACGCCTACTCCCAGTCCCCAGGATCATAAAGTATTATACTTTTTTTGCATGGCCTCACCGTGGTTTTCACGGGCCGGGCCATTTGGAAAATTTTGGTCGGCACGGCCCTGCTCGGACCACCCACCCCACGAAAAAATTTTGCTCGTATGGGTGGCAATCTGACTGGGTGGTCCAACTTTGAGGCTTTTTCGCATGACCCCCTCCCCACTCGTGCTGTTCAAGTCTCCTAAAAAAAATGTTTTTTACCTACACGAGCAAAAGTCAGATTGCCACCCTCACCAGCTCATCTCGACCTTCTAAACCGAAATTTGCAGTTTATGTTTTCATGACATCTCTTTTTCAGCAGCCGTTGTTTTTCGCCACTCCTGGAAGTCTCGTTGGACCGAGGGAGTACCAGCATCCGAGTGTCTTCAACACGCCTACTCCCAGTCCCCAGGATCATAAGGTATTATACTTTTTTGCATGGCCTCACCGTGGACATTTGGAAAATTTTGGTCATCCCGGCCCGTTTACCCTGGACCACCCAGTCAAATTGCCACCCTACACGACCAGGGTTCGATCCCTGTCGGGGACATTATTTTTTGTACAACTGATATTGACGTATACCCATTGATGTATGTATGACCTTTGGTTAGGGGGAGGGGGGCTGGACCACTCAAGTGGGGGGTCACTCCAGCAAGCCCCCAGGTAATGGCGGCCGCGTATCGGTTCATACATTTTCCTTTTGAGCCTTGCGTCAAATTGAACACGGGTCACATTGAATTATAATTCACTTTTTTTAAACACCAACCAAGAGAGATCACTTCACTGCTGGTTCTAAGCTGTGTTAAAATGCAAATATGTTCATAATTCTCCCCCCCCCCCCCCAGGATTTGTGTAAAAATAGGGACAGTAAGAACATTGGTTCTTTTTATGAATTACTTACTGGGCATGCTCTTAACGACCTTTAGTTCTTAATTCGCCTTAGTTCCTAACTAATTCTCCCGTTTAGGCTCCTATGTTCGTGTGTCCGAGTCTTCTGCCGAATCAGCCGACCATCCACCCCAACATGCTCATGGCTCCTGAATACTCGGGAAATCTCCCCATGATGCCTCAGGCGATGGTGCCCCAAATGCTGACCCTTCCGATGGCCGACGAAAAAAGGATCTCACTCTCTTCTAAAGCTCTCATTTTGTATTTATTTAATGGTTCCGTTGGATGTTGTAAATGCAGATGGAATAAAAGCTATACCACCAATTCACTTTGACTATTTTAATTATTCCCACCGGACCGTTATCGTCTTTTAATGGCAATTGTGCCGAGCGATGATATCGAGGGAACGAGTCCCGGGCTTCTGTTGGACAAACACGGCGTTTTCTTTCCAGTCCAGAGAATTTATTTCCCGCTGATTACCTTTTCAAGGACACAGGTCTTCGAAGAAAATGGGATTTGTCAGAAACAGGAGGAAAGCGAAAGTTTCCTTGGATTTAAAACAGACCTATAAGTCATAAACTCAATATTTACCCAAAGGGCTCCAGATGATGCTGGGAGCCCCTGAGCATAGTTCTCAAATGACAGGCCGAGAAAAGTGTCGGCCCGTTTCGGCCCGGTTTGTAAATATGTCAAATTAAAAATTCTATAAATAGTTATTTTAGCTTACGCCAAATTTTTTTAAACTCCGAAAACACTTTTTTGAAGGGTGTTTACAAGCAGGCCCGGCCCGTGAAAACTATTCCCCTGAGGCACTAGGAAGTCCCCTACTGTGCCGAAGGTTTTCGCGCATTAAGAAACCATAATTGAAAGTACTGATGCATTGGGTGGCTGGCTTAGTTTAAGATTAAGGTCCCCCATTAACGCTAACGCAGAAAACCTCTTCGGTTTCGTTTAGGCGTTGCAAATCGTCCAATTCCCGTGCCTGTCTCCTCTTCTTGTTTTTACCGAGATCGCCGCGCTTTGATCGACGACGTTCCGGGCGACTGGACGTTGCGTAATGCCGATGGAAACACACCGCAGAGTGCGAAAAACACAAATACGGTTTTTTAAAAGCGAAACCCCGCGACCACAAGACGAGTTCCCATCAGGCGTTCGTTTTGGGAAGGAGGCTCCAATGGGGATAACATGCAGTAAGCAAGAAGTGCGATCAAGAAAGAGAGAGAAAGAGAGAGATAGAGAGATAGAGAGAGAATAAAGGAACGAGTGTTTGAGTGATAAAGTGACGGAATGAACGTCGTGGCACCACTTGAGGAGAGGCAGTGGAATGAATGGAAAAAGCTGAAGGCGTGTGAAAAGAGATATAAAGAAAGAGAGAGAGAGAGAGAGAGAGAGAGAGAGAGAGAGAGAGAGAGAGAGCTATACAAAGAGAAATATATGAATGAATGAGTGAATGAATGAATGAATGAGTGAGTGAGTAATTGAGTGATTCAGTGATTGAGTTAGTGAGTGAGAGAGTGAGGGAGGGAGAGTGAGGAGGGAATGAGCGCCTTGGTTTTTCAACGAACCCTAGGAAAGAGACATCCAGGGGACGGGGAGTAGAATAAGAGACAAAACGTGTGTCCTTTCCTCAAGCCGTCCTCCTCACCCTTAGCCCCTCCGCCTCATCTCTCCCCCCTCATCTCCTCCTCTCGCAACTTTTCCTCCGTCTCTTCCTAGGTGTGTTTTTTCCTGCGCAGGTGCGGCTGACCAGTCTGCGGCAGATGAGATGTTTTGCGTGCCCAAGTGGCGAACTGGACCGCCTTGCCCACGGCAGCGGCCTATCTGATCTCCTCTCAGCTGGCGCTTCCCACAGTTTATTCGTATGATTCTTCCGCTCGAACCTTTGCTTCTTCTACTTTTCGTCCCTTTAATTACGGCTGAAGAGGGAAATAAAAGATACGGTGGGATGGAGGAGTGAAGGCTAATGCAGAGATTGTAGAACTGAAGAAGCGCCGATGGGATCGAAGGACTCTTTTTTGGCGTCTGGATCCCAAAAACATCAATGCAGCTGATGAGTACATTGTGAGGTGAAGGCTCGTTCTCTCTTTTTCTCTGTGTCTTTCTGTCTCTCTTTTTCTCTGTGTTTTTCTGTCTCTCTGTCTCTCTGTCTCTCTGTCTCTCTGTCTCTCTGTCTCTCTGTCTCTCTGTCTCTCTGTCTCTCTGTCTCTCTGTCTCTCTGTCTCTCTGTCTTTCTGTTTCTCTGTCTATTCGTCGCCTTTTTGAATTTTATTCTCATTTCCCCTATTTCGCTTTTTTTCATTTGCCGCGCAGGAAAGTGAAAAAGCGTAGTTTTTCTCCGCTGGCGTCTTCGCAACGCCACGTGTTTAGGATTTCCCATTTTAACTTATTGGTTTAACCTTTCTTTCCAGAAACACGCTCCACCGTGCTTTTTCCGAATGGGAAGCTGTTTCGACCCTTCGCTTCAAAGAGAAACAAGAGGGAGACACGGATATTCTGGTGACATTCGAACGCGGAAAACACGACGACCCATTCCCTTTTGATGGCCAAGGTCTCAGACAGTCCTTTAACCTCTTACCTATGTTTTCACAAACACAAGACTCACTGCAGATGGAGTACTCGCCCATGCCTTCTTCCCCCGCGACGGACGGTTACACTTCGACGCTGATGAAGATTGGACGTTGAATTCAGCGGATGGAGTTAATTTGTTCCAGGCGAGTTTGAACTGGTTTCATAAAACATTTGGAAACTGAACCCAATGCAGTTAATGTTAGCTAGAGTTATTTTTGTGGCGGAGAGTTAGTGCAATATGACACGACTTGTGCGAGAAGGAAACGACCGCTCATATGTAAGGAACTCATCGAATTTTCGTCTTTCTTTCAAGCAAGTGGAAATTGATGATGCAAACCAACATTGTAATTTAAATCAATAAAGAGTCATATCAAAAATACGATTGGGACGGTAGGAACAAAGTAGCGGAGAACTAGGCAGTCGACCGCATGTCGGTCTAGATTGTGTGGAAATGACCCCTTGCTAAACAGTCATCACGCAAAGAAAACGTTTTGCTAGCAACGGCGGGGAGAGGCTTCTATCAACCTTACTCCTCGACAATCCTACTTCGGCCAAAAAGCAGGCACGCCTCTTTTGTAGCGCACTATTTTGATGTAATAATGGGAAATTTGATTATCAACATTAGAATTATGTCACTCATTTCCAAAATCTGCCGAATGAGGATTGGCGGGCACTATACTAATGCTGGATGTTCCCCATGATGTGGCATGTTGCACAGGCTTTTGTGGCGGCGCGCTCTAACACTAGTTTTGTTCCAGCAAGAGTGCGTGTCTCTCATTCGTAATCTATCGTTCCACACACTCGGCCGTGCTTCCTCGCAGGTCCCGAGAACTCAATTGAACTGTTAGCTACTATGTTTCATTCCAATGCAAAATGAGTAAAAGACTAAACCGATGTTCCAAGCGCCGCCGCGATAAATGTTGACCAAGATCGCGACCCGGACGACACTGCCATTAAAGTGATCCTGCTTAAATGACTGATTTTTTTGTTGTGAAAACCGCCATATGCAAAAGCAATAACGAATCTTGACTAAAAACAGAACAGTCCTTGACAAATTGTATGCAATGGGTCCCGAAACGCGCTCAGGTTCTTTTGAAAGCTTGACGGTATCCCTAGCCTTCAAGTTGTATCAAACTTTTTACATATAGCTGTCGCCAAATTGGAATTCTGCCAAAAAAACAGCCTTGATACAACTTTCGTGCGATACGCAGACGAAAAGAGCGTGCAAAAAGCGAAGACGCAGAGAAAAAGCGGCTTTTTCTCGCCGATTTTCGTTTGGGGACGACCATACGAAAGTTGAATCTCCCTCATGTAGCGTAACTTCAGGCTGTTTTTCTTGGTCATGTTCAGTTTTTGTGATCTCGGCTCGCAAAATGAGCAATTATAGTTTATGCTCAGTCATAGGCGAAGGTTTTCGCCAAGACTGAGCAAAAAATCTCCTAACATTTTTTGCCTCAGGAATTTGGTCTGAAGAACAAAACATCACACTGTGTTATTCTCCATTGTCTTGTTATCGCTAGTTTTCATTTGAATATGGATCATTTAGACAGCCGTTCACGAAGTCGGACACCTCCTAGGCCTCCCTCACTCCCCGGATCCCAGAGCCGTGATGAACGTTAGGAAAAGAGCCTTCGACCCAGTTTTCAAACTAGGCGGGTTTTCAGAGAAAAAAACCCCTACAAAGAATGTAATTCAGGAGGCGATGATATTCGCTCAATCCGACGGTTATACCCTTCACAGAAGAAATTTTCATCTTTTCTATCTCCATCTCCTTTCGAGAATTTTTCCAAAGTACGCCACGCCTTTCCATTTCCCCTCCCGGATTCCGTCAAAGACATTCCAGATCGGCAATTCAAATTCCTACGGTTTTAATTTAATTTTTATTTATTTGTGCACATATTTCTGTTGATCTCAATCTGCGGTGTACAATAAAGAAGTGATATGAAAGGCTAGACGGAGATTATGCTAATGAGCTGATGGGGTAAAATGGCAAATGCAGGGGAAACCGTAAGCAAGACACACGGGAATTATTCGAAACTTCGCTGCGAGACCATCCGCTGCACGTCTTGGATTATGGCCATAGCGGCTTCATTCGCCTCTTCTTCCTCTTTAGCTGCACGGCGGTGGAGGTAGCTGGTTAGCTTGGATTTGAGCCTAGAATTTGGGTTTAAGAGAGGAGAGAGAAACAGAGAAACAGAGAGACAGAGAGACAGAGACACAGAAAGACAGAGAGAGAGAGAGGCAGAGGGACAGAGAGACAGAGAGACAGAGGGACAGAGAGACAGAGACAGAGAGGAACTCACTTTGGTTTGTCATGTCTCTTCCACGCCGTATCGTCAAACATAGGTTTGTACCGCCCGAGGCTATCAACTTGAGCAAGAGACACATCGCTCCTAGAACTCTCTGTGGTCCTCAGAGGCTCCTTCTCTCCCATTCCTCCAAAATTGAAGACTTCCTCATCTGGATGCAATCTCGGAGTCTGTGTCCCACTGGGAATTTCTCTCAATCGAGATCTCAACTCCTCCAAATACAACTCGAAAATAGGAGATTTCTGCAGTTGAGTGAGATATTTCTGAAAACATTTTCAGTTACGGAATACTTTCAGATAGTTTCAAGGTTTTCTGTGTTTGAATGATTGTTTACCTTAGCGAGAGTCTCACAGAAGCGATTGCGTAAAGGAAGGAACGTGTTTCTGTCTGGTTCTCCTGATGGTGTGCAAATTGAGGACTCAACGGCCAGGCGATCGGAGGAGGAAACGTTCGGGAGAGGGGTGGAGGCTTGCATTGAGATGTATCTGAAGATATCTCTCTCTCTTTCTCTCTCTCTCTCTCTCTCTCTCTCTCTCTCTCTCTCTTTCTCTTTCTCTTTCTCCCTCTCTAACCTGTCATATATAACCATAGCATCATCCGTAGCCTGTTCAGCAGATGACCTAAGGTATTCCTCTTCAAAAGTGTCGCATGAAATGATAAATTGCAATTGTTGGTGTTCTTCGTTACTCGACAACAGCTGAAAAAACATTCTCTGCTAAATTTCTATTGATTTTATGTACCTCTAGTAGCACCGGAAGCAATCGATCGACATGAATCACGTCTGATAAAGTGCATCCTCCTTGTAAAACCTCCAACTCATGTTTCTTGTAGAAGGGGCTGTTTTTGAAGTCGGGAAATTCCCTAAAATGAATTTTTGATTCAGGGAAAACCGAGAACTTACTCTGATTCAAAAAGGTTGTACACAAAAGATTGTGCTTCTTTGAAAGAGTCTTTGGAGGGTAGGGAGAGGCTTTCTGAAATTGAGAAGTTTAGAGTTGCGAGAGAGAGAGAGAGAGAGAGAGAGAGAGAGAGAGAGACTTACGTTTGACAGACGCTACCACCTCTCTTGGAAAATGGATATATTTTGGAGAATCCTCTTCAAAAAACGACTTAAAAATAGCATTTGCGTCTCTCGTCGAATCTGAATTATATATGTTTTTAAAATGTATTTTTATTCAAACCTTCGGACGTAGAATTATTAACAGAATCGAATGAGCTAATAAAACTCTGTAAATGCATCCAGAATTGGATCAGTTCGATTTTCCCTAGAAAACCGGTTTTCTCCCCCTTCTATTCGTGATTTCCTACCGCAAGAGTCGAGGAAATGAATGAAATAAGGCAAAACCGTCTGATCGTTCAATAATTTATCTATACTGTAGACTAGAGTCATGGTTCGTCTTAGAAACAATGGATAAATAATTATTTATGCCCTGAAAAGGTAAATTTTCTCTGTTCGTTTCGAGACCCTTACCTGTATTATGCAAATTAATTATAATGTTCAATGAAGCCTAGAAAATAGTCATACTGGCTAGAGAATGGATTACGTCGTCCGATAAATACTTGTTTAGCCAGGAATTGGGGTCAGCTGGTTCGATATGGTAACGCGCGTCGCGTCGAAAATGCGCTCCGTGATGCGTACATCTTAAGGAATTGAGCCTTATTAGGGCCTTAATCGTCTAATAATGCAGCATTCTATATCTTTCAGGCTAATAATAGAAATTATATCTTTAATTAGGTCTTAAAGTCAATTTGGATAATTTTCACACATCACATATAAAATCCCAGTTCTGCAAGTGCAGACCTAACATCTAAAACTAGCCAGTCGATAGATTTATTGAATTTTATTCACGTAATAGTCCTTAATTTGTACTTATTGGGAGTTGTACCGTAATCTATCGTTTAGACGAAAATGTCGTACGTAGGCTGTTAACAGTCGCTATATTTGTTTAAGAATCTTGAGCAAATTCCAGCTCATCGGCCCTTCACGTCGTTATTTTCGCATGATATTAATATGTTTTATTACTTTTTAATTCTACCGTATTCCAGGATGTATATAGTCCTCGGTCTGCTCAGTCTGACTTCGTTGGCCGCCTCCTCGCCGACCTCTTCCTACGAGTGCGGAGGTATGCAAGCGATTTTCGGCGGATTTACAAGGTTTTTTCAGCATGCATGCTCATGATCAACGAAATGGAGGCGATTATCAAGAAAGTGGACCCGGCGAAGACCATCGACGCCGGCAGTTTCCGTGTGAACCCCACCGGCGGACAAAAAGGACTACAAAAGGTCGGAAAATCCCGATTTCTGGCGAATTATAGGTGGTTTTAGGTAGGGTACGCCCGATCTGACGTCCATCTCAATGAGATTTTTGATGGAATCTGCGAGAAATCCAAGGACTACAAGCTTGTGGTGAGTTTGAAGGTCAAATTGGTACCATTTTTCTTATTTTATTGAGTACACAGACATATTTCCAAATTTTCAGGTGAACACTCTGACCGGAAAGGCCGTTTTCGTGAACAAGGACGCCACCTACCTTAAGGAGGAAAAGAAGGGAATTCAGTCTAAGCTCCACAACGCGGTACGTTTTGAATTGTCTAATACTATTGCAACTAGGGTACTGTATCATGAAGGCTATTCAGCGCTTGACTTACTGTCATTTTCAGTGCAACGACTTTGCCGACTCCAACGAAGAAGCCATCATCCAATTTTTGAAGAAGGAGGTAGCCGATCCTGTCAAAGAGTTCTGCCAGATGGAACTCGGTGAGTTTTGTTTTCAAATACATTATTAAAACAATATTACTGTTTAAATAGTGCTAAAACGGTGTATTTTGTCGTGATAGGACCCCGTGTATTTCTTCTCACAGCGACTAAAATCGATTGAAATTTGTTATTTTGAGAAGCCGGATCTCGCAGCACGGCGATTTTTCGCAGAGGTCCGAATGAACTCAGTCCTGTAGAAGAAATCAGGGGACCTCTGTTGCGATACGAACGCGGCATATTTTGGGTTCCACCACGAAAGCCCTGAAGATTATCGACGAAATCGGTAAAAATCTCGGAGGGAATTTCTTATAACCCCTGTTTGCGAGTCGCAATCGGCGCTATTGATGATCTTCAGAGAGTTCCGTGGCGGGACCCTATATATACCGCGTGCGTATCACAACTGCGGTCCGCCGGTTCATTCTACAGGGTTGGGTGTACTCGAGAATCCCCGTAGCAGCGAAGTGCGGAGCTGTCAAATTTTGGGTGTGTGAATGCTGTGCGCTCGTTGCCGAATTATGTGCGCATCCGAGAATGCAACGGGTGCGGACTTTAACAGAAGGGGTAGTTGTTGAACAGCGTTCACAATGAAAATCGTCAGCTGTGAAACGTCAAAAATCATACTTAATCTATTTTTCTCATTCAGGCGTGTGTTCCGTCGTCGACGTCTCTCCTCTGCCGCCGAACGAGCCTCCAGCGGACGAAAAAGTCGAAGTGGAAGAGGAGACGAACGACGAATTATAGGCCCAAACCCTCCCTTTAATCATTTCATATTTATTCCCAGTCATGTGATCCTCCTCAGTTGTGCCTGTCGATTATTACGGCTTTATGCAATCGTGTACACTATTTATTATCATGAATTATGCAGCTTAAGCGATGGTTCTGGGGGAAATCCTTATCAAGGAGACCTCTTTTTTTTGTTAGAATTGGAGTAACACGAATTTCAAATCGGGTTAGGATGTCAATTGTGGAGCCCCTCGACTGGGTGGAGGACCTTCTGGCCTGGAAGGCTCCCGAAGAGCCTTCGACGAACAAGGAACTCAGGAATTACAAGTAAATTCGATTGGCATGTTACATAAATCACGAAAATCTTAATGGAATTGTTGAAAAAAGTACAGTGAAAATACCAAAAAACGGTAATTTAAAGGTTTGGTTGGGAATGGGCGATTCTTTCCGCCATGTGCGACGAGAGCTACTGGTTACTCTCGCCTCAAGAGAGTTCAACATTGCGGCACATTGTGTGCCAAAGTTTATCTGTCACAATGAATAGGAAGGATGTGCCAGTCCATTAAAATACGAGCGTTCTGTAAGCTACAGTACTCTTTGCCTTCCAGATATGACAAATTGACCCGATCTGAGAGGGAGATTCTGGTTTGCCACGACATGAAGGGCGGTTATCTGGAAGAGGAGAGGTTAGGCTCTCTCTCTCTCTCTCTCTCTCTCTCTCTCTCTCTCTCTCTCTCTCACTCCTTCACTTTTTCACTCAACCACTACCGCGTTCTCTCAATGTATCACTCACTCATCTCCCCTCGCACTCACACACACCACACACTCTCTCTCTCCTCTCTCTTTACCTCTCTTTCTCTGTGTCTCCATCATCATCTCTCTCTCTCTCTCTCTCAATCCTCTCACTCCAGAGACGACGGCTACCGTGTCCCCACCGACTCCAACCCCTACGTCTTCCTCAACTGGTGGAACGTCGACATCTTTAACTACTTCTCCCACCGCTTCGTCACCATTCCTCCCGCCGGCTACATCAACACAGCCCACGACCACGGTAATCCTGCTCCAATGCCAACGGCCTACCGTATTCTAGGCTGCCTCGTGTTGGGAACCCTGATCACCGAATGGAAACCGGGCATGGAGAAGTGTGCGAAGATGTTGGAGGACGAAGAGACGGTGAAGAGGTGCGTCGAGCGGCTGGTCGAAATGGCCGCCTACCACAAGTTCGACGGCTGGCTCATCAACATTGAAAACAAGATTCTGGTGAGGAATTGAATAAGCGAGGGTTTTCATAGCTTCCAATACTGTAGTTGCAACTTGGAACTACCGGAGTTTCAGTGGTTGCGAGTGGAATGTTGGGGATTTCTGGGGGTGTATGGTATGCAGGAAAGTGCATTCCGGGTTACTGTATCTTTCCTATTTGCGGGGTTCTCATGGGCCGGGCAGGACCATTTGGAAAATTTTTGGTCGGTCTGGCTTGAGTCGACCAGTTCGGCCCGTTTACCCTGGACCACCCAGTCAGATTGCCACCCACACGACCATGGCTCGATCCCGGTCGGTGACATTCTTTTTTGTACGACTACTATTGACTTATATGTTAGTAACAAACACTATTAGGATATTTAAAACAGTTTGAAATATTATTGTACCGATGTATACAAAATTAAAATTTTGATTTTCATAAACGGTCTGGCCCGCCATTTGAGAACCCCGGATTACAGTAGCCCCGCAATGAGTAACAATATCCACATGGATACTGTAGCTCGAATTTCAACTGTAAGCGTACGGTATACAGGAATGTGCATTCTGGGTTACTGTATCTTTCCTTTTTGTTACAGTATATGGTGCAGCTCCAACAGACCAAACACAGTCAATATGTCGTTACAGTACCCTTTTTCAGCCCGCCCAATTGCCTCTTCTGAAGTCCTTCCTCTGCCAACTGACCGTCGCCATGCGCACCAGAGTCGGTCATTCCCGTGTGATCTGGTACGATTCGGTCATCGAAAACGGGTCCCTCATCTGGCAGAATCAACTGAACACCCGCAACTCGTGAGTGTTACCAGTTACAGTAACCTCCGTTTGATACAGTACTTTCTACAATTGCTGCGACGCAATCTACCTCAATTACAACTGGACGGATGAGATGCTGCTCAACAGCGCCGACCACGGAGATCTGGGCAAGATTTTCGTGGGAGTCGACGTGTGGGGCAGAGGATGTGTGGGAGGATGGGACTGTCACAGGCCTTTCTCAAAGGCAGCGCTCATTCGGATGAGTCTTGCTCTGTTCGCACCGGGATGGGTGACGGAGAAATTCCCGAAGGAGGACCCAGTGGAGATTAATCTCAGGTGAGAGAGCGAGAGAAGCAGAGAAAGAGAGAGAGAGAGAGAGAGAGAGACAGAGATCTTTAAAGGTTCTGGAAGAAAGTGCGCCCCTTCGTGATCTCCCGTCCCATCACGGAGCTCCCGATTGACACTGACTTCAGTGCCGGATTCACCGAGAATGGACAGGTACCGGCAGGGTTACTGTAGCACTTGTCAGGGTTACTGTAACTGTGTTGACCGTAGTCGGTTACTGTAGCACCTTGACCGCAATGAGTTACAGTGTCCACATGGATACTGTAGCTCGAATTTCAACAGTAAATTTCTATTTTAGCACTTCACTCTGAACAAAATCGCCCTCCAGCCGCACTTTGACGACGCTGCGATCCGCCCTCTCGGCTCGGGAGGCCTCAAACTGGAATCACCCGGCGTGCATCGGTTTGCTCCTTTTATTTTCCCTTCGAGACCCATTTTCAGGATTTTCAACTGTGATATTCATACAACTGGTCCCGCCAGGATTGAACTGGCTTCAGATGACGACGTGTCCGTTCAGATCAACGAGGAGGAAATTCCGCTGACAAAGGAGGACGAAGCCTACCGCGCCACGATCGCCGGCCCCTCCCATATCACCTCTATTGACATCGTTACTTCGACTGAGAACGCCATTGTGAAAAATATTTATGTGCACTAAACGGGCGATGTAGATATTAAATTATTCACATGCGGGCGTCCTGGGCGAAGAAAGGCTTTGAATCCCTGAAAATGGCTATTATCGATTAGATTTAAAGGGGGTACCTGTTGAGAAGAGTGTGGCAGACCTGGCACACGGGCGTCGGCCGGCGACCGTGGCCACTGGGAACCGTTTGGCGAATGCAGTTGGCGCAGAAGAGTTTGCAGCAGTGGAGACACCTGTAAAAAAGACTTTTCCTTTGCAGTTGCCTGAATATGCCGCTCTAACTATACGTTAAATGTGAGAACCACGGTAGGACTACAGAACACAGCTGGGCGTGAGGTGCTTGCGGAACCTACGTAATTCGGGGTTTTACTGAACATGGTAACAAAAAAAAATACGTTGCCTTCGAAGCACTATGGGGGGGCTTAAGCATCGAGCCCCCCCCCCCCGGGTATTAAAAATAAAATTTTAAATTTTGTATAAATCGGGAAAAAATCGGTGCAATAATCGTTTAAACAGCTCTGAATTACGTAATGTTTGTTACTAACATACAAACATATATAAGGACCGGGCTCGCTAAGTTCTAACAAGAGGCGGTATCGCTATAGCTCAAACCACAGTGACGGAGCTCCCCCAATGCAATCTGACTGGGTGGTCCAGGGTAAGCGACGGGCTGACCGGGGCCGGACCGACGAAAAGGTTCCAAATGGCCCCGGTCCATGAGAACCCCGGCTACGAGGTCCGGCCTCTCACAAGGACAAACTTCAGTGAGCTGTGGATAGTATGAGTCACCACGCGCGTTTGGATTACCGCCGTTACGTCTATATTACTGGATTACGGTAGGTTATGGTATTCATTTCTATTACGATACTTCTCTCTTTGCTCACCTGCCCTTGGGCTTCATTTTCTCGATGGAAGTCTCGCAGCCGGAGCAATTGTTGTGTTCCTCTTCCCACTGCCATCGCACTTCCTGTTCCGACTGTCGAATCTTCTCCAACTGGATCTGCAGACTCTGCGACAGCTTCACAAAGTCCTTCTGCACGGCTTCAGAAGTGTCCAACTCGGACTGAAGCGTGATGCAGCGAGATTTGTAGTTCTGAGCTGTCGTTTCCACGGCAGAACGCTCGTTTTGGACCTTTAAAAATCGCGAAAAATAAAACAGAACTAGACAATGAAACCTGTGCGACCTGTTCCTCCAACTCGGCCACCGTGTGCTGGAGCTCTCTGATCTGACGAGCGTGTTCTTCCGCATTCGAAACGAGACTTCCTGCGGCCACCAGCTGAAATCTTCATTAAAACCATATTTTCTAAAAGCACTAACCCTGCTGCTGGCAATTCCGAGCTCGGTTTGTGTCTGATTCAGCTGTGAAGTGAGGGCATTCTCCACATCCAAGCGAAGCCTCTGTTCCTCTCTCAACTGCTCCCTAAGCAAGATTCTTAAAGGTCTAAATCTAGCGTAACCCACTGTAGAAGAGCCACCTGGTCGCTGAGATCGGCTTCTCGATGCTCCTTCGCCGATTTGACTTCGATCAACTCCTCCCTTTTAAAAAAATAGCTTTTAAGGGCATCGAAAATCAGGACAAACCTCAATTTAAGGCACAAAAACATGAGCTGGTCGACGTCCGTGGGAAGATCAATGACCTCCGCTCTCATTTCACTAGCGATTTTGCGGTTTAGTCCCAAAAGGGTCTGAAATACAAAAATAATGAAGAAATAATTAGTTTTAAAACCTTGTATTTGTGGGAGAGTTGAGCATAGTCTTCCTCCATCCGCTTGGCTTCTTCCTGAACCTCTCCCATGCGTCCCTTCATCTCATCTATCGATTTTGTGTAATTCTGGTCTATAGATTCTACGGAATCTTCTAGAGACTTGTGAAGATGGGCGGCCTCGCGAATCTGATCCTCCGCGTGCGTTGACAACTGAAAATAGGTGGTTTACATGAAAAGAAAAGGTAGAAACATCCCATAGAATGGTCTGAGACTGTTAGAAACGTCGAAAATTTAAGAAAAATCCACCGTACCTCCGCCATTTTCTTCTCCATCTCCGTCCGATATGCACGTTCATCCCTGAGTTCATTGTGGCTCCGCTCTGCCGACAATTTGACGCTTTCCAGCTCCTTCCGCACCTTCCGGTCGTTTTCCTGAACATAAAAGTGTAAAAATGGTATAAAGCAGGCACTTTAACTGTGTAGACAGCTGAATTCGAGAAGCAATGTGAGTCTTTACCTCCAGCTAACTGGTTTATAACAACGCTAACAGCAATTTTTGGTTAAAACCCACATTTTAAGTTTTGAAGGCATAACAAGTCCGCCCTGTAGCCACAAATAAAAGAGAAAAGAAGCTTTCTTTCGAACAATAAGGCCCGAATACAGTGTCTACAGGTAAATTCGAAGAATTCATAATTTCAAATTCTGCGTCCGCGTTGCATTCTTATAGATTTCCATATTTCTACAGTAAAAATTTTTAAAGTTAATAACCACCCATTAACTGCGAAGATATTGGGTAGAAGATCCACAAAAGGGCAGTTATTTCACTACCTGTTGAAATTAAGAAAAAAAATCAAAGGCAAACTAATTTTCAAAGCTCTCACCTGAAGTGCAGTCAAGTTAATTTCATAATTCTGGCACATCTCACAGGAAAGGGTCGGATTCAGTGGCTCCGGTGACGTCGAAGAGCTCGTAGACCGTCCGGGGGCCTTAAACTACCTCAATTAGGATAATTACCCCTAATTACCTCCAATCCACTGTCATCCTGTCCCAAATCGTTCATTTCTCCGCAGAACGACCGTGAAAGACGAAAAATAGCCAATAGCAGCAATAGCCGTCGATCGCCCTTTCAACAGCGAACAAATTGAAAGATAAAGGGCGGCTAGACTGCGGTCCCGCCACGACTGCGGCGGCCCCTGCCTCACTGTAGCCGGCTATTTTGGCTGTCGTTATTCCATCGTGGGAGGCTATGACGTTCAATGAAGAAACTCGTTCGTTCACCATTGCCAACCGGCTCGATTCTTGAAAATCCCTCGTTTCACTGATTTTTTGTGGTTTTCTTCGAAAATCCCGTGTTTTACGTGCAAAAAACAAAGTCACAATGGAATTTCTGCAAAAATCCCCATTTTAATCGATTTTGGAACTCTTGCAATGGCAAAACTCTTATTCAAACTTCTTCAATTCTGCCTTTTTGCCATTTATTTCATATTCACTTGGTTTTCCTGTGGATTTATACGAATTTAAGCCACAACTGTCAACTCCAACTGGATTGAGATGCCCGTCGGCATACTAAAAGTTTTGTTGTTTTTAACTGACTACGTGTGTAACTCTGTTTTTTTGTAGTTCAAATGAAAAGTTTCTCAAAAACCACTCCTTCAAGTGTTGATCGATTTCGCATCACAAGTTTCTCGATTTTAGTCTGAATCTAGAAAATCTTGTTTCTTCTTCAAAAGTTCCATGAAAAGCTGCGGAGAGCTACTCTCTTCCTTCCTACTTTTGCCAGTCTGTTTCCATGCATTTCGCGTGGTATTTTATGTTTTAAAACACTGTTGTCGTAAGTTCTATCGATTCGTCATCAATTACCGCACGCCCGGTTTTAGTCATTCCCGGCCCGCAGTTTTTAGCTCTAGCTAAACGTTCTACTTTGATATAATGAAAATACTTTAAATCTCGCAGAAAAAGAGGGTTCCTGCTATTATTTGTACCTCGACCTATGCGAATTGATCGGCAGACGTGTCTGAGAGTCGATTGAGGTCTGTTTTGGCAGCCGCGTCTTGGAAAATTTTAAGAACTACTCTTCCTGCATAAGCCCTCTGATGTGTTGTACTCTCGTCACGTGGTTACGAATCCTCCGTGCAATCTCCTGAAAACGACCAAGGCGCTATTGTTTGCCAGCTGTGGGGCAGCCAGTTCAATCGCGTGGTCCACGTTGTAAAGCGTGCTTACCAGTCGCTTCTCTACCTATGCGCCTAATTACTTCGAGACGGATAGCTAATCAATACGCTTAGATTTATGATTCTCCGGTTATATCTTTCCTTTTCGCGTTAGAAGTCACGTTACAGTAACCAATAAGGCATACGGTTGTTCCAGGTAGGTTTTCTACAAATCAATGGGTAGAAATCGAAAGCTAAAGTGTTACAAAGCGTCAGTACCTTCTACAGGTACTGTAATTACCGTATAACGCATTTTATTACATCATTTTTGAGAAAGATACCGCAACCTTACAGTATCCTTGATCTTAACCGTAGTAACAATTCGTGAGCACTGAAAGCCAGCCGTTTCTGTTTATACAATTTTTGGAGCTAGTTAAGCTCCTGTGATGTTCTGGGCGACTTCAAAGCCATCCCCGGTTGTATGCATCTCCTTTCTTTACTTTGTCGTTCACCCCGCTATCATCTTACATTTCTGTTTCAGATACATGACGTTGTGATAGAATGAGTTGGTTGCGTAATCTACAAGGTCAGCTGAGCGACTTGGCCAATGAGGTGCTCAGCGAGGCTACCGAAGAGATCGCGGATCCCGAATCAGAGCTCCAGGCAAACAACTTTCCCGGGTTTTTTTTTTATTTTTCCTCTAGGTGGCTGTGAAGGCTCGTTCAGAGGCCGAACGTCAACTGGCCTGCGAGAAGAGTAAGAACGATCTGTTGGAGAAGAAATGCGGCGCTTTGGAGCAGAATCTGCTCGACATGCACACGGAGATGGAGATCGGCAAGGCCAAGTTGGAGACCATGGTGGCCACCAGGGATCAGGAACTCAAACGACTCCAGGTGAGCATTCCCACCAGTTTTTTTTGTTGATTTTGAGTGAAGTAGCTGAAGGAATTATCGTGGTTTTACCTAAGGCTGGACAGGAGGCTTTTGGGGGCTTGATGCGTAAGCCCCCCGAAACTATGTCTCGGAGGCGACATAAGGCCCCCATTCATTTTTTGTTACCATTTTCGTTCAATCTTGATAGATTTTTCGTTAAATCTTGATAGGCGTATCTTGATAGATTAGATTTAAGTGTCGGCGTCGTAATATTAAGATTTTAACAGTGTTACCAGTACCAAAGTGTACAAATGACGGCTCTGGCGGATGATTTGTTGAAACCCCTTTTTAATGTTTTTATTTTTGCAGATCGAGTTGGAACAGACGCGACCGGCTTCGGACTGGGAGGTCTGGGACACGGCTTCGACCAAATCGGCTGATACTTCAAAAGACAAAGTTAGAATGCCGTTATTATTTCAATAGTTGTAATTTCCAGGCTCTGACGGTGTTGGGCAACGTGGAGAAGCAAGTGGAAGCGATGCGATGCCAGAAAGACGAAGAAATCGCAGCTTTGGTTGGCCAGCACAGCCAGATGATCAACGACCTGCGCGAGTCCTACGAGGATAGAATCCGCAATCTTGAGGTAGTGTGGAGAATTTTCTAATTCGAATTATCATATCGTCGTCTCTTTTCCATAGCAGGACGTTAGGTACTTGCGGTACGTACATGAATAACTTATCGGGCTAAAGTCTTAAGAATATATGGCTTTGGAACTTACGGATCTTCCTGGGTTCTCTGTGCGGAACCTACGGATTGTTCCCTGTAACCGCTCCGTGTCCACCTTTGCTCGTTTCCCAAGAACTGGAATCTCTGCTGCTGATGCGCAGGACCTCCCCTGCCCAAAGTGGCAGTGCGTCATTCTCCTGTTTTTGTGTACCGAACGGCGAACGAAAGCCTTTCGCTGCTGCCTTTCGAAACGCCGCCCTCCTGCATACGTCATGCACTCTTTTTCTCACACCGCGTTCCACCTCCCATCCGGATTTATTCCAACAGTTTGGCAGCTACTAGCCACGATATTGACAGATTTAATTGGTTATTCAGCCACGCAGCACGCATATCACTAAAGCGCAGTTTTACGGGCGATACGGATATTTTGTTTTCGGGACAATTATCGATTTTCGATAGTCCTCTGTGACTCATGTAGACTCTACTTTATCTTTGCCTTATATACGCTCGGTCTGGACGACAGATTAACTTCTCATGTTCGTGGATCTCTGACAAGTCAGTGTTTAGCCAGGTCAAATTAATAATTCATTACGGGAGCTTGCCAATGTTTCGATGTTGCGCTTAGTTTAGCGTGGCATTTAGGCTACTCGGGCAACGCAATCAGCGAAGTCGGCCAATTTTCACGAATGGCATCATTGTCGAAATCTATCCCACCCTTATTTTCGACAGTTGTTGCTTGGAGTTCAAAATCATTTCCGTTATTCGTCGTTTGCGACACTATAGTCTAGGACAACGCTCTCAAGTTGTTTTCGGTCGAAAGTCGCAACATCGATACACAACGTGGCGGAGTAATTTTGGCAGCAACTATATTGTCGCGTGCATTCAGCTGTTCGCCGTTCGACGCGTTTATTTGACAATCGATGGACGGACACAGGAACAAACACATCTTGTCAGTCGCTAGGACTGGATTTCTTAAAGCTTATTCTATCATTCAACAATATTCGTTTCCAAAAGAGCATTGGTCGTGAATTGTATTGCGTTCTGGCGCAGCGTGGAATATCAATAGAATACGCAGCGCAGCCGATACTCATTTCTCTCCATTCTATGCTGGAAAACGGCTGCATTCGTTTACAGAAAACGACAGATCAAATAAATGTTAAATATTCTTGTTTTGCAATATTTATCCAATCGCTAGATTCGACAAGTTGAATCCCACCCCCGTTTAACTTTGTTTGTCTCGGCGTTTATCCTATTTAACTTAAAGTTAACGGCTTGATACGAAATTTTCTCCTTCTCGATCCATGATGGGCATGTTGACACCGGCGGAAAATAGATTTCTTGAAGAAAAAAAGTTGTTCTCATTGAGTAATTGTCGCGTGTCCTTTTCTTTCTTCGTCACTTGACAAGTCAGCGCGAAATCAGCGAGAAGTTTGCACAAACAACCCTCACTTACTGTACAACAAATGGTGTTTCTTTTCACAAATTCAAAATTTTTGGCAATTCCTTCGATCTCTTGTGAAGAGCATTTTGGGATTAGTGATTAATCACACCATCGCAAATGAAATCATTTTCTCCGAAAACACCCAAAGAAACGTCAACAAGAGAATGAATCTTGAATTAAAATTATGTTGTTCAAATTCGCTCCACGAAACAATTGTTCGCGAAGTTACTCTCAGTGATCCACGAACCTTGAAATTCTCCCAGATAGTCCCTTTTCAAATTTGTATTTTTTAGGGTTCCCTCGCCCCTTCCACCAGCCATTCGAGTACCAGCGTGATAGATCACGAACGCCATGATCTCTTCGCCGTCAGGGAACATCTCGAAAACCTGGTAACTTTAACCCGTTTCAGTTTAATTTACATTTTTCCAGTCTCTCAGTGGAGGCGGCCACTCAGACGTGGATTCTCAGAAAGACGAAGAGTTCGATCGGCTGAACGCCACCGTTCAGGTATTTGTAATTGTCACTTGGGCTTATCTCTTTCTTTTTAGGAACTGACAGCCAACAACCAGTCCTTATCTTCGAAAGTCGATGAACTTCAGGAGAAGTTGGCCGGCTATGACAGCATTAAGTGAGTCATCTGGGTTCTTTTTACAAGAACATTTCGTGAGGATGTGGCCCGGCTAATGAGTGTCTTTTCAGGAGGCAGACGGCGGAGCTGACCAGGGCCTACAACGATCTGAACACAGAGTACGAGAACTACAAGGAGAACAATGGAGGAGTGGCCCAGAGGAATCAGGACCTCGTTCAGAGAATTGGTTGGTCCAACAAATGATTTCACTTTTTTGTCTACGAATTCTTGTTTGTACAAAGCTTGAGATACTCAAATTGATCGGTTTTTGATAGCCTGCGATTTTTTCAATCTTGCAGTTACATTAATAATTGTACTAATCAAATTTCAGATACTCTTCGCGCGAATCTCATCGAATACGAGGAGCGTTACGAACTTTGCAAGAGAGAACACGCAGAGACGGAACGCCAGCTGGAACAACTCACTCAGGACTTTGACCGTCTGCGCAGCGCCATGGACAAGGCCTCCGTCGAGGTTTTTTTCTCTCTAAACCACAGTTTTTAATGTCTCTTTTAAGGAGGAAATGAAGAAGATGATGGCTGCGCTGGAGTGCTCCCGAAACGAAGCTTCCGTGATGAAGACCGAAGTGGAGAAGTTCCGCGACACGGTGGGATCGTTCGAGGAGGAATTGGACCAACTGAGGGATATGAACAGACGGCTGATCGCTGACAACGATAAGCTCTCCTCCACCCTCAGACAGTGAGTTTTAGGGGAAATCATCTTTATTTTGGTGGTTTTTTAAGGTTCCAAGATGACTCGGTTGAGGACAAGTATGAGGCCATTTGCACCACTTTGAGAGAAGAGGCAGAGGCTCTGAGGAATAAGAACAGGTAATTATTCTTTTCGAGGATGTTAGCTAATTGAGTACTTTTAGAATCCTCGAGGAGCAGTTGCAGTTGGTGAAGAAGATGAACAGTCTGGCGCAGGAGGAAGAGTGCGGCGAGAAGGAGAGGCTCGTTCTGTTGGAGGAGAAAGTCAAGTGAGACTTATTTCGAGACATTACGTTTTTCGGGCTAGCCCGTTTTATCGTTACTCGGCTGTCGTATTCTAATTACATAATTCCAGATTATTGGAGCAGGTGCGAGACGGTCTGAAAGAGAAACTGGTTCATTACGAAGAGAAGGAGGAAGGAACTCCGACGGAGGAGTCTCTGACGAACCAGCTGAGGGAGGCGCTGGCCGCCAATTCCGAGAAGACCGAGGAATGTGAGAGATTGAGGGCAGAGTTGGAGGAGCATCAGAAGGAGATTCAGGTTAGCTAACTAGATATTCTTCAAAATTCAGTTGATTCCAGGTCCGTCAAGGCTGTGTAGACGACTTGATCGTGCAGAACAACCTACTCCAAGTGCAGTATCAACAGGCTGCCGAGACTATTCAGGAGACCAGGGTTGCGGTAATTACGGCGCGTTAATTGCCCTAATTATCTGATTTTTAGTTGGCTGAGAAGGACAAGGCCATTCTGAGGGTGGAGCAAAATTTGGTCCACGTGACGGACGACCACAACGAGCTCTCGGCGGAGATTGAGAGGCTGAAGAAGCTGCTGACTGAAAGAACGACGCCTGAGGCCACTGTAGACACCGATGAAATCAATCGTCTACAGGAGCAGGTGATTTCCTCAGTTTTTCTACATAAAAAAATCATTTTTTTTAGCACAAGGTTGAGCTCGAATCTGTTCGTAGCGAGTGGGAACAACGTCTGTCGGCTTGTGAGCAAGAGAAGGCAGGAATGGAACAGGCCTGCCAGTCTTTGCAACAACAGAACGAGGAGCTTCGAAAGGTACAATTTTGTTTCTCTCTTTTGTGTTAATTTGACGTTTTAGGTAGCTATGGAGAAGCACAACGAGAGCGTGTCCTACTACAACGAACTGCAGACGGCGAGTGGGAAACTGGCGGCTGTGGAACAGACGGCGACCTCATCGACAAGGACGCAGCAGTTGGAAGAGGCCATCGAGAAGTAAGTTAAGCGAATTTGGTTACTTCAGTATGCAAGTTGTACCAAATTGCTATACTAAGTAGTGTTCTTTAAGTTTACAAAAAAGTTCTTTTTTTCAGAGAGCGCCGGGAGAAGAACGCAGCTCAGCGCGAGTTGTCCGGACTGCGCAACCACCTGATGTTGATGGAACAAACTACAACAACTGAGGCGATCGAAGCGGAGAAGAGGGAAATGAATCTGAGGGCGCTCATCGCCGATCTGCAAAAGTCGAACCACTCGGCGAACGAAGGCGCCTCCGAAACCACCAGGCAGTTGGAGGTTTTTTAGTGTTTTACTGATGTATAATCTTGATTCTAGCAATACTCTGCGGATCTGAAAACGCGGCTGGAGGAGTCGGAACGGACGGCGGAGCAGTGGCGATCGCAGTTTTTATCTACGGACAGGCTGCGGCAGGAGGTCTCCGATGCTCTGCAGTCCCTTCAGGTTTGTTGCGGTTTTTTTCTTATTACTGTCATTTTCGAGTGTTGCAATCGAAATAAAAATCGATTTTAGGGTGTTCTCCGTGAGATCTCTTCGGACCACGAGAAAGACAATGCCACGTGGCAACATGCCAACGGAAAGCTTCAGGCAGAACTTGGCGTGAGTAGTTTAAGTAATATTTAGTATTACAATTACGTTTTAGTCTGTCACGAAAGAGGTTTCTGAGCTGAGGGGTGAGCTGGACAGGCTCAAGTTTGACAAGCAAGCCGGGGAGGACGAGGTGGAGTCTGCACAGAGGGAACTCGCCAGCAGGCAGAGGATCATCGGTACGACTATTGATTTAAGCAATCGTGTTTTCAAAACGTGCGATTCACGTTCGTTGATAATCTACGATGTCCCGTACGATTTTTAACAAATCGGCAAATTAGTCTAAAATTCGAGAATGCTTGTTTTCAGAAGACTTGGAGGTGCAGATCGAGGATCTGAAGACGTCTGCCCACAAGGACAGCAACAACTACCGTATCGACGACGGCACCCTGCGCAGTCTCTTCCTCAGCTACTTCACAGCGCCCGTGGACAAGAAGGCCGACGTGGCTATGCTCTTGGCTTCCGTGCTACAGTACCCTCCGGAGGACGTGGCTAAGGTGGGTCCCCCGGAGGTCTCCCCACCTCCTTCCTCCTCTTTCAGATCACTTCCTCTGTGAGGCCGAATGGACAAAAGGCCGGCCAAGCGCGTGGCTCGGGCACCACCTCTTTTACGGAGCAGTTCGTAAGGTTTCTTGAGAGCGAGAGTGAATCGGCCCGGACGGCCGCCCATTTGCCCGTTGAGCGAGCGAAAAGTGCCCTGAATCAGGAGCTGCCAGCCAATGTTCGGGTGCCCCCTTCCTCTTTAGACGAAATTCTACAATAATTATTCTTTTTACTTAATTAAGCGAGGAAGTGTGAACGGTTCGTGAGCTGTGATATATGTACAAACAGTGAATAATTAAAATTTTCTTGATTTTTATTTATTTTTTTCGCGTTTCGGAAATGTGATGAAAACAATTCTAAGAAAACAACGGGGGAAAATACCAGTTCCAATTAGAGCGTTTCTCATAAAGGAGAGGGAGAGAGTGGTTAAACAATTACCAATTAATAGTAGGACAACCTCGTATTACGAACAAAGATCACGGAGATGATATGGCCTTCGCGTCAGGAGCCTAGTTGGTCCCAACGGGCGGCGGAGGCATCATGAAGCTGGTGCACATGCCGGTGACACCCATCATGGGCCTAAATTTCGAGATGAATAAGTACACACAGAGCATAGGAAACATCCGTTTATTATATACATACAATAAAACCACTCGCTGAGATGAAAACCGTCTTTCCAAAAGTAAGTATTAAAAAGTAACCCGTTATTCGTTTTTTTAGATCCAAACCAGAGATTCATGCTTCAGATCAAAAACCCCTCGGTTGTTGTTTCAGTTGCAGTACATGGGGGTGGTTTGCGTTGTGGTAATCGACTGTAAAACGAACTTTGTAACCGGTGGATGGAGAGCGAGAGGGTGTTCTCCCGTTCGCGCGTCTTCTTCGTTGCCGGGCAGAAGGGCAAAGTCTCGAGCGCCCAAGGAGGCTGGAACCCACTCAGCGGAGGATGTGGACTCGGTGGGGGAGCTGCTGACTTCTCGGGACTCTTCCGCGATAGGTGTTTCCTATAAGACTGAGGATAATTCATTACTACCGCGAGCCAAAACCTTGCTCCGATCAGACGTTGGAGCGGCCACTCTGCCCGGCTGTCCGTTTCCCGAATCTCCGGAAGAGGAGGACTGGATTCCAGCCGTGGAAGTGGAGGGAACCTCGCTCTCAAGCCACTTCTTCTCGCGGAAGTCGTCGTTGAAGGAGCAGGGAAGACGGTCGACCGTTGGCAGAACCCACGACACGTGGCGAGGACGGAAGACCGTGGAGGAGTCCTCCAGAAAGACCTCATCAAAGGGGTCGTAGATCTTGGGAACGCGGGTCTCCGAGTCGTCCCTGCTGCAGTTGACGCGGTCGTAGATCACCCTTCCACCACGACCGATGCGGCGACGCAAAGAAATCGGCGGACGGATAGAGCCATCCTTGCAAGGCAGGGAAGCAGCATAGAGGCGGTTCTCCGGCTTAACCTGAAAAGATAACATTTATCTCGGGTCAAAAATCACTCTCTCCCCTCCATATCACAAAAGAAACACCCCAAAATAACAAAGTTTATTCAATAAAATGAAAATAAGCGCAATTCTTACCGTGTCGTAGGCGGGTTCCTGGTTCTCGCGAGAAGGAAGCGGCGCGCGGTAGAAGCAACCACGTCGTCTCTTGAAAGTGTAGCGACCATCCTGGTTGGCGTCAGAGACAGCCTTAGCCCCACGCTCGACCTCCAGAATCGGGGAAATTCCCAGTGGATTCATCACCGAAGGCGGCATGTGCCACACCTCGTTGTTCTTCTCGATCCAATCCTGAAGGAAAATTGTGTAAACATTAAAAAATGATCCTTACCATTGTGGTGACTCCACGATTGATCGGCAGAGCACGGGCACGAGAGGCCTTCTGGAAGCGCTTCCTCTTCTTGCCAACAGTCGTTTCCTGAAAATGAAATTATATTGTAATTATGCGAAAATTTAAATATTTTGCAACGTTTTGCAATTATGCAAATATTCCAATTAAAAAAAAACCAACCTCTTGCTTGACGTAGCCGTTGGTTCCACTGTTGGTTCCAGGAATTTCCTCCGGCGCATTTCGGACAACCGCCTGGTTGAACAGCTCCGAACCAAAATCGGAAAGAGCCATTCTCTTGGCGAAGATCTCAGCGTCCATGTCGATGAGAGCGGCCTTGGACTCCTCCCTCCTGCGGATCATCTCCGTGACGAGGTGAGCCTTTGTCAGATCGAACGACAGTTTTAACAGCTAAACAACATAATTAATGCCTAACTGGCGATAAAGATACCTTCTCATAGGAATCTTCATCGTTCTTCCTATTCCTCCTAGTCTGCATCTTCTCGGCACGCCGACGGAACGCGACGTAGGGGTTGATTCCCTCGCGGGCATCCTGAAACAATAATTTCAATATGTAAATGAAACCATACTCTATTGGAAGTCAAAAACTGAGTGGCAGGAGATACAACAAAAAACAAAACTAACCTTTCTACAGTCCGTCCTGACTCTAGGGATGAGTCCACCTACACCAGAAGTGAAATTTCGGATGGTCTTGGCGGCCTTCGTCCTTTTCCCCAGCCAGTAGTCATAGACATCACCAACAACGTCATCATTGAAGTCTGAACAATGGAATACGAGGATTACAAAGGGATTACTCACGAGTGAGCATTGTCTGCGCAGTCTGAGGCAAGCATATGCTGTTTTCGGACGACTGCGATTCCAACATGTCGAAAATCTTCTCAAGGGTGCGAGTTTCGATGTTCGGCCTATCGGACAGCCACTGCTCATCTTCGGAATCAGCCTCGTATTCGGGGTCATCCTGGTCGAGAGCGGCAAACACTAAATATATATTTTTAATGTTTAATGAACTAAGTGATAAAGAAACAGTTTGAATATCGCTCCACAACAATTCAAAACAATAAAAGCGGACTTACCGTGAGTCTTGAGGTAGGTTTTGCTAGGCGGTGGCTGCGGAGGATAGAGCGCATCGTAGCGATCCGCCTCGATGTTCCAGACCTTGGGCGTGGGAATGATGTGGTTCTCCACTTTAATTCCAGAAGTACTCGCTTGTTGAGCGAGAATGGCATCTTGGAGATGGGATTCCTGAAAAGTAAGGATCAGTATTGTAACATGTGTTGGTTTTTGTAATTTTCTTAATCTATTCAGGGCCCATTAAGAACCATCACGCGTATCAGGTCCCGGGGTCAACGGAATAATTAGGCCCTTCAATCGGACAGCTAACAGTAGAGTGCAAACGGAGATCCGCGGGGTCAGCGCGCCGAAAACACAGAAATTACGCGCACTGGTCGTAAATCGCAATCGGAAAGGGCCGGACTAGCTGGATTGGATTTCAGTCGGGCAGACGAGTTCAAAACAACAAAATCTTGACGAGTTGCCACCAGGAAGTGGATAAATAGGCACTGCGTACACAAAGTTTGAAATTCAATTTAACCACGCAAGTTTAAAACTCTCTGAAACAAAATTGATTAGGGTATAACAGTGGAATAAATGTTGCCGTTGAATTACTTTTAGCGAATGTTGAAAAATTAAAATAAGGTTACCTTATTATTCCTTAGTTTCATAATTCGGCGCATATAGAGGCGAATAATGAACGAGATACTACATAAAAACACGCGCCAAATGTTTAAAGGAAAGTAGATCAAAGGTAAGGTATGCCAAAGTTTAGCTGTTGTTCGCGGCTGGACTAAAATTTTCGGGGAGAACCAGCCGTTTCTGAATTTCAATGTTCAAGTCTCATTGCTGTGAATGTTTATTCGCGACTTCATGTGCCGTCAATTTTTGAAAATTTGCCGAATCAATGCCGCAAAATTTTAGTTTTCAAAAACAATGTTAATTTTTTTAAACCACAAATTTGTCAAGTCATAATAGTTTGTTTTGAAACTTGGAAAATTATTGTGTTCAGAACATAGGTTTCTAAAAACTCAATTGATCTTGGCTGCCATATGCCCCCTTGGAATAAAGTTTATAAAAATAAAGCTTGTTGTAAAGTTGTATCCCTTTTCTTGTGTGAATTCATCCCCCGCTGGGTGCAGGCCGACCCCACCGCCAAGTGTAAGGACGGGGAGGCCGGCGCCGCCGATCGATACCCCGTGACGTCACACAAATGACCGCTATAGGAAAAGTCTGACCCTTGAGATTTGATATTCAGGCATTTCGGTATGTCTCACGCAGTCCCCCACCACCCGGGTACCCATTTGCCCAAAGATTAATAGGTTCTATTAATAGGCCGATCGATAGGCGCGGCCCGGACCTACCATTTCCTCGTCCTTCTCCATCCCGGTGGGCATGGCCATCACAGAGCGAGCTGGAGCACATTCTGTGACTGGCAGCTCTTCTGCGAAGTACACACCCATCGGCTTGTTGGCATCTAGGTTCCTGGCCCTGAAGGAAACCTTCGAAGCGGTGGCCATGGCGACGTGCTCCCGGTGTGTAACTACCAGCAAAATCGGCTATACCGTCTCCGACAGGCCTGTAGCGAATATAGATGCTAGTGAGGTTCATCCGCTAGTGCGGGAATGCATAGAAATGAATACAGAATAAAAAAATAGTTATTTTTAAGACGGGGGCGGTCCACGGGACGTACGCGCCTAGACGGCTATCGACTGGCGGAGAGGAAAGCCGGCCACGTAGAAATGGCGCCGCTCGCGCGACCACGCGAGCGGCCCCCACTCGACGCTGATTGGCTGGTTGCACATGCGAGCGGTCGCGACGCGGTTCTGAGCCCTTTGACCTGAACCCCCGGAATTTCACCGACTAACCCTCTTCTGAAGCCTATATTTGACGTTCTACGCTGATTTCACGACAAATTTACATGCTAGATCGATTCAGGAGACTAAACGCTGCACAAATATGTTAAATTCAGGACGAAATCCCTACAAGGACGAGTAATAATCGACTGTGACTCTATTTCAGATTAGCTTTTACAAATTTCCTGTTAAGTGCTGCTTCTACCCTGACTTTTCCGATAGCTTCTACATACAATTTCAAATGTTGGTAAGACTGGCGGTGAAATAGACCGAATAATTACGAAACACGCCCGAAAAACGACGCGGTCAGCTAAACTTTCGCCGTTTTACTTTCGTTGTGATCTGTAATAACAACGTTTTAGGCAGAATAAGTCGCTCAGTTTTCCTATTTAAACATTTACATTATTGAAATCTTTGTTTTCGAGTATGACTCACGTTTTAATAAAATTCCTCTCCGCCAGTCGATATTCCATCTCTCGCTTGCCACCACAAATTACAATAATAAAAAGCGGGGTTTCAAAAGGAAGAAAATTTGGGAAAAACCGTATCCGCTAGATTTTCGAAATATATATACAAAAACAAGTGTCGACAGCTAAATTTTGGAACTTTCCGCTTCGAGACCTGTGAGGTCAGTCCTTTATTGTGGCAATTTGCCAAAGGTTTTCAAATTACTACTGTGTTTTGTTTTTTTTTAAATATTTATGCGTTTTAAGCAAATTAAATGAATATTAGTATGTTTCTCCACATTTAACATTGTTTCACGAATAGGCGGTCAACCGTAAAGAGGGAGGCTCGGCGAATTTACTGCACAGATCCCCATTCTATGCTAATTGGACTGTTCCTCGTTTTGTTATGCTAATGAGAGGTTCTCCACCACCCGCCCACTCGAATTTCCCAAGATGTGAGCTATTAGCACTCGGAGGCATCAGAAATATCTAGGGGTGAAATGGGATTTTTGCACCCGGAAGGCTGATACAAAGCAATTTCGAGGGGTTTTCTTCAGTTTTTCAATTAAATTAAATTATTTTTGTGACGTTTAATGTAAAAATTGATCGTTTAAAATGCGATCGCAGCCGTTAATCCGTCGTTTTCTGGAAGACAACGGCGTTTTTTGTCTGCCGTCCGCGGGCAGGCGTTTTGGCGCCAAAACGCAACTTTCGAATCTTCGCGACCAAAGAACACTCGGAAAACCGGTTTTGCGCAATAAAAGGAACATTGTAATTTGAAAAATTGAAGACCTATGAACAAATAATTGATTGCTCTCTTGTCGGGCCAGCCCGGTCAAGGGGTCGGGCTTTTCTTGATCCGTCAGAAAGTCATTTTCCATCTCTCCTTCCATCCCACTTCTTCCAAATCCTCCTTTTGAGTGGCATTTGCTAAATCCTTCCTAATCCGTGCTTATCTGACGTCTGCATCAACCACGGCGTGCCGTTGTTTGGCTGTTGACTCAGTTGCCGTGTTTACTTGATTATCAATAAGCCGTGGGAATGTTTATAGCCGGCGAATGGCAGTTTGCCGACTACGAAGGGAAAAATGTTGATGAGGATGGTTACGATTACAGAATTCAGGGAAAAATTGACGTTGACGGCATCTTTAGAGCCACCTGGCTGGTCGCAACACCAGCTGCGTACCGTTTTTGTACGATGCCATCTGCTGCGTCTCTGACTGGACCTTTTTTTTACTGTCTGCGTATCTGTTTGTCTGCCCTTGCACTCTCTCTCTCTCTCTCTCTCTCTCTCTCTCTCTCTTTCTCTCTCTCTCTCTGCGTCTCTGTCCACTTGAATCAATGCGTAGTATTTCCCCATGTTTTGTTTTTTCTAGCCTGCATGGCGGGCATTATTCTTGTGATTGGTTGCTTCTCTGATAATTTGAATCACGGATTTCAACCGAATGTGTCGTTTTGTGAAAATTCGGGCCCGGCTCTTAAATTTGCCCCACTTTTGTATTGGTTTTTCGAGATCGGTCCGGCCCGCTCTCTAAAAAAAGCGGGACGGCACGGCCCTCAAATTTACCAGCCCTGCCCCTCGTCGCACCCTTCCCTTGTTGTGAAATGGGCGATTCCCCCTCCCCCCCCCCCCCACTGCTCACCGCTTTCTAATCTCTTTTAACCCTAAAAATACGCTAAAACCTCGGTTTTTAAGATAGAATGTCGGCGTTTTTCCGCGAGAGTTCGGCCGAGTCTTCGGATTTGCAGGACCAGCACCTGATCGAAGCGCTGACGTCGCAAGTGGACGAACAGACGCTGCAGAGACTGATCGAGCAGCAGAAGGAAAGTCTGCGACGGTTCGAGAAAACCAACGAAATGCTGGCCAACTGCAGCCAGCTGAGTGAGAAACGACTGGAGAGGACGCGCCGTGACACTTCGCACCACAAGGAGACGATCCTCCAGATGAAGACCGACCTGGACTTTATTTTCAAGAAGATCCGGCTGTTCAAGGCGAATCTGGCCAACAAATACCCCGCCGTGTACAATCAGGTCGCAGAGGAGGTCAAGGCGACCCTGCCCAAGGAGGAAGACGACGAATAAATCCCTTTTAACCAAGTTAATTACTTAATTACTCTTTTTACGCGTCGCGACGCGTCAGATTTACCTCCATTCTTCCTCATTTGCCTTTTCACTTTAAACTAACTTTCCCCTAAATACAATACAATATTTTCAAACATTCGGCAAAAATATTTATTTGTTCCGCCGTGTCACAACCCGTTCGTGTCCCGTTCGGAGTTGTGTCCCGTTCGGGTACATCCACTTTCCCCTAATCGATCTCTCAGTTGTGCATTTCTTCTGACCACTCTTTTCGTATTTGTGCCATTATTGCGATGTCGTAATGAATATTTTTCAGGTATACACAATGGAGGAGGAGGATTTCGACGCCGCCGAGCTCAATGAGCAGAAAATCGACGAAAGGGACATCGCTCAGGTTAGTTTTGGCCTTAAAAATGGTGGAAAATTACTATTTTTGTGCCACGTTTGGTGAAATTAAGTTGTATAGTACAAGTGTGGAGTTTAATTACGCCGTCTCGGTTGTATAGAACATGACATTGTTGTCGGACGACGCTCATTAACCTCGACGGCGCGCCTTTATGTCAAAGTAACCAGGTTTATTGAGTCTTGGGAGACGAAACAACACAATTTTTTCCCGCAATTATGGTAAATTGTGCTTTATTGCACTAAATGAATATTACTGTTGAATTAAAATGTCGAATCTAACCGGCGTAAATGGAATTAACAGGTGCATTAACGAGTTTCCTGGAAACCTTGAATTTCGAAGTACTCACCTTTAGCCATAATCACTTTGAAAAACAATTGCGGTTGGGATCGAACTATACATGGGTGTAAGCACGACTTTTTTTTAAAAATGCGGTGGTCTCGCCACGACCCAAACGACGAACTGGGCCCATGTTTGGATCGAGCCCCAGTCGTGTTGTTGACAATTTAAAAGTGCTATAAGGTGGAACCAGCGCAAATGATTTTAAATGGAGGGTGCTACAATAGTTAGAAGGACAAGTTACCTCCCGTATTGGCACTCGATTGGCAGGAAATACTGTAGGTCTCTCAGGGCTGGCAAAAGGCCGGGCCGGCCCGCACTGAAAATCCGGGCTCGAGAGTGGGTGGGCCCGCAAATTTACCAGCCCCGAAGTCGCCAAAGAAAGGCAGTTTTTTTTTGCGAACGAACTGGTGTGTGCCTAGACGATTGCGCAAACCTAAGAACTACTTTGGAAAAATACGGTGTCTGGAGCGATTCTCGCCGGTTCCGTAACAACCGCGTTTGTAGTTTGTACCAAGGGTGGCTACGGGCCGGGCCAGGCCGGCCCGCTGATCAGCCACCCTTGGTTTGTGCCACTGGATAATAATTGAATCTGAAGGATCACGATTGTGCTCCCTAATGTAAATCAAGCACCAATAGTTGCTGTTTGTGACAGATGGTTTCCTTTGTAGCAAATGGTAGCTTTATCTTACGGTGGCTTCATTTCTACAGGACAACCCTGTGTTAAAGGTTTTTCCCCAACATGATTACGTGAAAACTACAAACTACGGAACCAGTTTGCGGCTCTTCTCTCTTAGACTGTCTCTGCGAAGGGCGTGAGAGCCTTCGTCCGAATGCCCTTGAGTGGATTAAGTTCCGTCGGCCAAAAAACCGTCGTTGACCTTTCCTTCTCTCCCCGGCGTCCTGTTTACACAGTACGCTAAGCACGTGTAGCGATTATCTGCTGCGCCCTGGTTGTGGCGACACCGATTGTACACCAAGGCCCCTGATAAAGGAGAAGAAGCGGTCTCTCACCGCTGTGTGGAGGAGGGAACACTGCTTTTTCGGGCGGGAACGCGCGGTGAAATCAGGCGCTACACTCTTTATCTCGCCCCGCTGGCGCCAAATCTCACGGTAAATGGCCACGCGATACGTATCTGTACAATCGCCAAGGACGGAGAACTGAGAAGCACTAAGTAGTCGGTTAGGCAGGCGGGAGAATCGAAAGAGTGGATCTTGATGAAATTTGGGAACTTGCGTATGCTATGACAGCGTGGGAAGTCTCTTCTCGAATGATAGCAGGGGACAACCAAGGCAGCGTGCCGGACCGATTCTACCCAAAAGTGCAATAGTCGAGGGGGCTATCCAATTTTTTACCCAGAGGTTAACAGTGGGTAATTGGATTCACGGGAACGTACAAGATATTTAGGGAAAAGGCAACCCCGTCGAGTTTTAACTGATCGTGAGCAAAACGCAGCATTCGATAACTGAATTAATTCATACGCCCAAGCAAGAATTTTGACAAAACGCAACAAGTCTCTCTTTAGTTTTGAAAGTTAAACAGCCCAATCAAACCCGCTGTATGGGATTTTCTCAGCCCAACCAGTCCGCGATTTAGCCTCCGGTGATTACCAGCGAACAAAGCCTCATTACGTCGTTTGGCACTCTGGTGCGATTTTAAGTGCAATGAGGGGAAAAGGGTGGTTGGGCCTCACAACTACAAAAATATGGAATTAATAAAGGTTGTTCCAGGTGTACGAGTTCGACGATAATGAAGGAGACCGCTACCCGAGTGACGATGAGGACGATATGGCCAGTTCCTCTAAGTGAGTCTCTCTCTCTCTCTCGCTCTTTCTCTTTCTCTCCCAAATAAACGAAAGTTCAAGAGATTTTATGCCGTTTTTATTTGAACTTGTGAACTGAAAAGCGTCTGTTTCGGAGTGAACCTGTCGAAATTCGAGCTTTCCACGCTCGTCCGTTTACTGTCCGCGCGATAAACAAGACGGAACTGGCCAATATTTGAGTGCGTAAATGCGCTTTGGAAGGACGGCGGAGAAAGCCTCGGTATTACACCCAGTGCACCCACTTTTTGCCAAAAAGAGGGTTGCGAAAGAGAAAAGTGAAATTACATATAATCGAAACAGTATTATTCATTTTTAGCATGTCGGCGGTGGCTGAGGAGGAGATCGTGGACGATTCGGCTACGTCTCTGCAGGCCCATGCGCAGGACTGTTTCTGCATCGCCATGGCTGGCAACAGATGGCTGGCTTCTGGAGGAGAGGACGACGTGGCCTTCCTCTTCGATCAGAGGTCTTCTGGTATGTTTCAGCAGGAGGAAAACAAAAATTTGTGAGAAACAATTCGTGGTTGGGAAAATTGGCTTTTGTTCAGTCCTAGTTTTCATTCAAGTCTGTGACTGATTCCTTACGAGAGATAAACTTTGGAACAAAGTGGGAAAATCGGAAGTGACCGATTTCAATGAAATTTGCCGATTTAATGCGTTGTCTTTGTAGGATCTACACGGCAAGTGCATAGCGCAAGTGGAGCGCAATTGGCTGCGTCCGCTGAAAATCAGCGAAATAGCATTTAATCAGAGGAGAGCGCAGACACGCGAGAGAGCATGAGAGCACGAGAGAGCATGAGGACAGAAGGGTGTTAGAAGGGCGCCGGTTCTGCGTCTAACTTGATAGCGTGCTATCTCGTCGCCGTCTCCCACGCGGCGCGTGTCGCGTGCGACTGGCGGGATATCTCTTTTACCTGCCACTTGCGCATTTCAATTGAGCCTACTTGCCGTGGCTACCAGCATAGTTTGGCTTACGTTGAAATTTTTAAACCCCGCAACACTTTTACAATACTTCAATTACACATTTAAACTAATTCTAAGCTAGCAAAAAATAAGAATCCCGACCTGGATCGAACCTTGGTTGGGTGGGTCACGGTTTGACAAGTTGGTCCGAGTAGACGGGCCGGGCCGAGGATTTTTTTTTCAAGTCAGCCCGGCCCGTGAGAACTATGCCTACAGGAGTTCTCGACTGACGGACATAAGTCAATATTACTTGTACAAAAAAGAATGTCACCGACCGGGATCGAACCCTGGTCATTTGGGTGGCAATCGGGCTGGTTGGTCCTCGCGATCTTCTAATCGCATTCTAAAAGCTCTGTCATTTCCGCTGTTCGTTTTGATTTAAAAGGCGACCTTTTTTGTTCTGCTGTAATGTCTACCACCCAGGTGTGAGCAGGACTCATGGCTTGTTTCTCACATATTCACGAATCGCACGCGTATTGTTCAAACGTCAGTCATGTTTGTTTGTAATTTGTAGTGTTCTGTGTAGACATCAAAATTTTGAAGCTATTGAATCCTGTGGCCTGTTTTCATGATGATGTCTTCGGTACGTATGTGTTGTTTGCAGCCGGTTAAGTGTCGGTGACAATCGCATCCGTAGTATGTTATTTTCATTCCAATCAACAATTGCACCGCCTATGACTAACGATGACAGACGGCTGGTATCTGAGAAATCATAACTTTTATGTTACAAACAACCCGCCGTTTCTAACTTAAGGTTTCCGAGTACTTCCTCACTTAGAGCAATAAAATACGTGATTCTCTTAATATCGTCTGACCTTTCGGATGGTTATTCTACCCCCTGGAGAGTATCGATTGCGCCAGGTATGATCTTAGGTCACGGGGATTGTTGTTAAGAAGTGTCAAGTTTCCTCGTGGCACTGGCGGTGACATAATACCTCTGACATCTCAAAATTCCCTTTGTTCACGCCAACAAGATGATTTTGAAGGGAAGGGGTAGAGAATTGTTCAAGAGCACGAGTACTAACGTGAAAGACCAAACTTCGAACAATAATGTGAATAATTAAACCCATGAAGATAATGAAACTGTTGGAGCCGATCTTTGTCTGTTGCAGAGAGCGACCCTGTGCTGAAAATCGAGCACGGAGACTCCGTGACCCACGCCATGTTCAATTCTTCTGAGAGTCTGCTGGCCACCGGAGACATGGGCGGAAAGATCGTCGTCACCCACTTGGCTTCTCTCGAGACCAGGGCTGAGGTAGTCTCTCTCTCTCTCTCTCTCTCTCTCTCTCTCTCTCTCACCCTCTCTCTCTCTCTCTCTCTAACCCTCTCTTTCCAGCTGACCGACTGCAACGACTTGGAATGGCTCTCCTGGCACAACACCTCCGACATCCTCTTCGCCGGTGACAAGGACGGAATGATCTGGATGTGGCTGATCGGCCCCAAGGGCGTTGTGCAGTCCAAGGTCTACCCCGGTTCGGGAACCCCCTGCTCCGTCGGTTTCCTGCTGCCCGATGGAAAACGCATCCTCGCCGGTTACGAAGACGGCACAGTCCGTGAGTTACAGTAACTTTCCCTTCAACAATTGTTTTAAAGGACTGTGGCAACTGCGTGAACAGACGTCGACGCAGCTGAACTTCCACGCCCCGATCACGGCCATTCAGCACCACCTCACTCAGCCGGTGGCCATCATTGGAACGCAGAAGGGCTACGTTTACGTGATCAACACGGCCCAGGAGGACAGCCTCCGTCGCGTCTCCATGATCCCTCCTTTGAACGACACGAAGGTCATTGAAGAGGTAGTCTTTAGAGGATTCAAAAGACTAACTAAAGCTTCAGGATGACGTTGACCAGTGCGTGGAGAGTCTGTCTTTCGCCCCCAGCCATCCCTGGTTCGCCGTGGGAAGGAACGATGGATCCATCTGTGTCTACGAGACGAACTCTGCCTCCCCGCGCACTATCTTCAGGTGCCCCGCTGCTCAGGTAAGCATTTGATTGCGGTTTACAATGAAAGTAGGCAATTTTCGTCGTTTACCTAACGAGATTGTACATAGGTCAGGCGCTGTTTCATTTCCTGGTAGTGGCCGACATTGTGACAAACGGATTTTGGAAAGACTAAAATTTCTTCTTAACACAATAAGTGACCACAGGAAGGGTTTTTAAAGATATTTTGTGCGCGGCTCACTCCTGCCAGGCGATTGTCAACAGCGATGTGCTTTACCTTGCTTTTTCAAACTTTAAGGGTCATAATGACGTTATTTCAGTCCCTATTGACACCCGGCTGGTACGAATTACCCACAAACTACCAGATTTATTACAAAAGGGAGTGCGCTCAGGATATAGCGCAAACTTTTGGTCCATGACCGATTGTCAATAAGGATAGAATAACGTCATTAGGACAGGCGACAAACCCCTCTCATTTTGCACTAAAGGGCTTTAATTTTAATGAATCGCTTTCAAAGCGTTGCAACTGACTCTCATAAAATGTCTGTTAATCGATTGTCCTAGCGACTCAACCCGTAGCTTTGCACAATAGTCGCTGCGGGTCATCCTGCTAGAAGAACTGTATTGTGGATTTCAATGTTTACATGTTGCCCTACCTAAAATTGCAATCAATATACAATCAGTTACGTAAATCTTCCAGGCCATCTCTCGAACGGTGTGGACCAATGACGGTCTGACCCCTCTGCTCTGTGTCGGCTCCATCGATGGCCTCATTCGTATCTTCGACGCCCGCGATGGTTCCCTTTTCAAGGTAATTGGTGACACATACACACACACATACACACACACACACACACACACACACACACACACACACACACACACACACACACACACAATCACTCAAACATTTGCAGCAAATCGGCAACGGCGGCGACGAGGTCCTGGATCTGCTTGTTGTGGAAACGTGCCCCCTTCGTCTGATGTCCGCCAGCAGCGGTGGAGTTATTCGCGTTTTCGACGTTTCTCGCCTTTAATCTCCGGTTTCTCTGCTCCAATCGTACCGGTTGTGCCTCCCCTCGTTTTGTTTTGTTATCAGTTCTTGTTGTTGTTGTTATTCGTTACAGAGAATAAAAAGTTTATTTTATTATTGCTTTCGTTCGTTTGTGGTTGGATCCATAATTACCGTAATGTAACCCTAATTAAAGGTCTAAGGGTAATTATTTCAGATGGCTGCCAATTACTCGCTGTACCGGACGTCAACGCTGGGCGAGGCCTTGCAGAAGACACTCGACGACATGATCGCCGACCGTTAGTGTTTGCTCTTTTCTTTTAGAAAACCCAGCTGATCCTTTTTTACAAGCTGAATTTTCCGGGCTAGCCCGGTGAATATCTATTCTTCGAATGCCGATATACGGATCCGGGTGGTTTTTCAGCTGTCGAATAATCAATTTTTCGTATCGGGACCCATTCAACCCATGATTCCGTGCAGGGCTGGCCAAACATCGGGCTCAACTCGTGCCGGGTCTGCTTTCGTGGATTTCTGTCAAGAATGTTTGCGGCAGCTTTCTAAAATCTTATTGAAATGTTAATTCTCGTTAAGAAACTGATTTTTAATTAAGCCAACCTCACGGAATTACCTGGGCTTTGAAATTTTTACATAAGTTTTTTTGAGTATTCGGTAAACAATTTTTTCAGAGCTGATCCCACCCCAGCTGGCCCTGAAGGTGATGGCCACCTTCGACAAGTCCATCAACAAACATCTTGGAGCGAAAGCTCGCAACAAGATGACCTTCAAGGTTGGATTTTTAAAGGTTTCCGGGACCGTTGCGGCAGCATTACCGTGCTGGTTGCATGGATTTTAGCAATGTAGCACAGCTACATTATAATCCGTAAGGAATTCAAAGCATGTCGTATTTTGCAAAAGACGGAATAGTAGTATTGCGAAAGTGTTCTTTGAAAGAGAAATCGAAGTACCAATCTCCGGCCCGTTAACCTCTGTCACAATGGAAATGCACTTTCCCTCGCGGCAAAACACATCAAAGAGCGGGCTCAGAGACCGAACCGACGACCGTTTTCACGGGATTTTACAGAGAAAATGGGCGTTTGTTTTATATCTCTTGAGGGAATAGTTCTTTAATATATTTGGTCGCCAAGTCCCTGCCCGGTGTTTAACAATGCCGCCTTTGGGGAAATTCGCGCACTCGTTGCGTTCGCGTTTGCAAAGTAGCTGTCCGATGTTTAGCAGGCTGTCATTTTGTAAAGCTGCAACGGGAATTCACTGAACCGTTAAAATAAACCCTATTTCCCTCTTTCAGGCGGAGAAGCTGCGTTCCTACCGCTACTGCGACAACGTGTGGACTTTCCTGATGGAGCGCGTGGAGTTCCGCGACGGCGTGGATGGCCCCATCAACCGAGTGAAGATCGTCGCCTGCGATGGCTCCACCAAACCCCTTCCCTCCTAAATCCTCTTGGTCCCTCCGGGCCAGCCCGATCCTCTCGCTCCCCAGGAGCCTTGTTATCCCACAATTAGTCTCTGTTGCCGAGTTGTACATACCACCTTTCACCTTGTGATATGCACTGTGATCACATAAATCGCCTTATACACTTTTATTTATCCAGTGTGTTCCTTTGTTTGTCTGTCATAATCGAGTGTCGATTAACTACCTTCCCCTCTGTTTTAGACTAATCCTAACCTTTTGTGTAGATGACGTCCGCTGCCTACCAGATGTACCGAGAGACGACGCTCGGTGTGGCTCTCAGCCGCACGCTCGACGAGTTCATCGAGGAGGGTCTCATCACGAAACAGCTGGCCATGAAGGTCCTCAACTCCTTCGACAAGAACATTAACAAGGCCCTCGCCACGCGATCCAAGAACAAGGCGAGTTTGCGTTGGGATTTTCATTCAGAAAAGGAGATCTTTATTTGGTCAAATTTAAAAGCAAACGGCGGGAGTCGCGAAAGTCACAATAGACATGGCAGATTGTCGTGCTTTATAGTTAGTCGGTTTATTACGGTTTTGTTGCAGCACCAGCCGGATATTTTTTGGCGAGTTTTAGAAGGGCGCATCAGGGTTTGCGCAAAACCCGCTGCTTTGAATTTCGAACACAGATATTTTGCTTTAAATTCCCGCGTTTTGACGCAAAACCGTAACCCCTAGACGAACACTTGGAGCGTTGCCAGGTCCACTACGAGTTCTTCGATTGTTATTGCTGAGTCCGCTGTGAAAAGGGAAGCTCTAAAGTGCCCGAAACTCCAACGTGAAATGGCTGAATGAACAGTAGAAAGTAGAACTCTAGTCTCTTCAAAAACTGGATTTTTGCCAAACCCCGCTCCTTTTCTAGAGGGAGGATCCAATTAATGTCTTTAAAATTTAAATCTATCGGCTTTGAAATCATGTCACTTTATTTCAATAAGTATGTGCAAATACCGAAGGGTCTTTAATTCGCTATACTCCCGAGCGAGAAGAGCGCAGCACATTGTGTCCAATAGAGGGTAAAGGGAAGGGTATGGTTTATGATCACGGCACTTACGACATCATTGTCGTCTCCTGCCGTGGTCGCCAATTGTTACAAAAGCTGGTTTATGTGATCTAACGATAAGAAGAAGCGAGGAAAAGGGCTTGTGGTGTTGATGTGGTTGACGAGTATTGTTGAGTCCAGGATGTTGGCGCGTTGACTGTAAGAATACGAAAAAGAGTATGAGGCAATCTTCAAACGCTTGAGGAGTGGGATGAGCTAAACTTATGCTTTGCGAGATTTGACGACCAGTTGTGCAGTAAAAGATATAGCTGAGGTTTTAGGTTTAAAACATAACGCTTTGTGTGGTTAGAGGGACAGTTCCAAACCGTTCGGCCTTTCACCAACTTTTGTTTGTCTGCCAGAGAAGAACGAAATGCGTGACTTGGATTGTTGCAAAAGAAACTTTATTTTTGTTGGATTTTGTGACGTCTGTGGTACTATTAGCTGCGAAAGTTTTGTGGAAAACAAAGTGCTGGTTCATCAGATGTTCGTTGTAGAAGAGACATTATAATCATTTGGCGCTCTCTTTTATACACGGGCTTGACAGACACTAAAAGTGTGGGAAATGATGATTTTCTCATGGGCCGTAACACAGAAATCTCTACGAAGGGATTCGCGAATAAAATGCGCGATACCTTGGTGGGAATATAACGTTTTATTGATCATTAAACACGAACAGGGCCTTGTATGGGGCTCGGTCACTGTAGTTTGTGCTAGACTCCCCTCCCTTTGAAAAAATGGTCTGTGGGGAAATCTAACAATACCCTATTCTTATTAGAAAACTTCTAGGTGAGACCACGGCTGACAAAGGGCGAGGCCGGCCCGCTCGGTTAAAAGTTGGGCCCGAGCCGGCCCTTTGTTATACGATAGGACCGGCCCGGCCCGCTGCTTAAAATCGGGCCCGGCCCTGAAATTTACCAGCCCTGAGTGAGACTGCTCATACCGTCGTAGGCGCCCCATGTATGGCTCATCTGTTGCGTGGGGATACGGTTATTTCTGGTTGGCTTTCATCCGTATTGTGCAGTTTTGTCATTATATTCGAGCCAAACTGTAACAAAAGCCTCTGTTAGTACCAGGTGCTCTCCATTGTTAAAATCAGTTGTTTTTGCTCCGAGACCAGAATCCTTTTGCTTCCTTTAAACATCGCAATATTCCAGGTGCAGTTCAAGGCGGATCGTCTGCTGACCTACCGCTACTGTGACAACGTGTGGACCTTCGTCATGCAGAACGTCGAGTTCCGCGACGTCAACCGCTCCGTCGACCACGTCGTTGACAAGTCAGTTTTCGAATGTTTTCATTTCAACAATTTCTCGTTTCAGGGTGAAGATTGTCGCCTGCGATGGCCGCGTGGCCGGTGCCATGCCCTCCTCTTCCTAGACCCTTTCTCCGATCTCCCCCGAATCTCCCTCGCCCGATCCTCAGCTCCCCCGGTCTCATCTCCCCTCTCGGGTTACACACAATTGATTCTCATTCTGTTATTCTTATAGACAAATGAACTCGTTCCAACAATTTATGAACTTTTAAGTGTAAAAAAGTGTGAAACGGGTGAAATAGTTAATTTTACTCTTGATGATCGGTGCATAGCGGAGGAGCACCTCGTCCGGACGGCATATAGTCAACCGACACCCTGAAAAATAGAATTTACGGAGGGAATATGGAGGTGTTCGCTGCTGTTATTACAAAGATTTGACCGCTACATTATTCCGAGCCGCCATACTTGGCCCGCAGCAACCATAGCAGCGGGCCGGCCTAACCATATATGGGCGCCAGTCCGACTGGCGGCTCGGGGGTCTCACCAATAAGAATTTTATACATAGACAATTTTTAAAGGGTGGGGGTCTCGCCACGACCCAAGCGACGGAGCCGTGCTCAGCTTTGGGCCTAACTCAAAATTTCCTTGGCCCGATTGAATCTCAGCGAGCCGACCCCAAGCTAAACCATGCAGGGTCCGCAGTATTGAAAAATTTCACGTTATAAAAGGAAAGTCGGGCCATAAAAGGGATCCCTATTAAAGGACTGATTATAGATTGGACAACTGCCAATTTGTCTTCTTTTTTTCTAAACAGCACACGAAAAGCTATCTAGAACGAGTCAGTTTCAAAAATGCGGGAGTTCGCTACGAGACCACTTTCGAAAAATCATTCTTTATTGACATAAAACTTTATATCTCATCGTGCAGTTCAGGAATACATATTGCCTCCGGAAATTATAAGCTTTTAAGCTGTTTTCATCTAAAAAAAATATAAACAAAAATTCAAAGAAATGTACTGTAGTGATAAACGGGGAGTCTCGCAGTTGAGCAACCAACGAATACAGTACACGGCCTTTCGCTCCTTAACGTTTGAAGTGACCCGAGTTACCGATTCGAAAGGTCGTGAGTGCTAACTGTTACGAATTGTGAGCTCGCTCAACATTCTGCACAGTATGTAAATGAGAGGCCGCGGATTTTTCAGAGAAGTGTTTCAACACTACTACGGAAAGTTGTGATTCCCACTGTTCAGTTAAAGGACTGTTCCGTTTGGTCCCCTAAGTACTCCACTCCTCTTACCTCAACCCGCACTTGACACATCCGGGAGCCCGTTCCAGGTGTCTCTGCAGATGTGCGATCAGCTCCTCGGTGGACTGCAACACGGCAAAGCACAAATGACACTTGGGAAGTCGTCCAATCCTCTGATATACCAAAATTCCCATATATTCCTTCCAAACCCACCCTTTTCTTGAATCTCTTGAATGTGCTGATGACAGGCGGTTGCCTAGAAGTGGATGGGTTGCTGCCGTCGAAGTCTTTGTGTTCCTCCGCCTGAACCTCGCCGTCGAAGGCCTTGCCCTCCTCCGGCTGGGGAGGACCAGCCTCACCGTAGAATGGAATGTTTTCCAGGTAACTGGAGCCTTCTCCTAAAAAAGAGTAAACAATGCAGACTGAGAAAAGAAAACGAACCTTCCCAGATGGCTTCTGACTCCGTGTCCATGTAGACGAGCTCCGAGGGAGCGTACTCGCCCAGATCCATGTGCATCGGCTGGGGCAGCACGTGGCCGTAGGATCTAGAACAGAGAGGTTAGAAGATTAAAGACAGAAGGAGGATCACAAAGCGGAATTGCTGGCATTTCAGGGAGAAAATTATGCGATTATACTGTAAAATTTGGCCTAACTAAAGCTCCGAGGTACACCTTTTCACCGGAACAGCTCAAAGATCTAAGTAAAATGATGGCAATTTAGAGGACTGCATGCGCTAGGTCAGTTAAAACTATTCATCACTAAATCTCAGGAACCAAGAGGTTTCATAAAACGGTCTCAATTAACAATTTGTACCACTACATGGGTGAATTATAGAGCAATTCTTTGGCAGCGAACAAATCCCTCTGAAGGGAAGGACAAATGCAATTCTAATGTTCGAAAAGCTCGATCGAAGCGAAGAATTTTTGTCGGTTCCCAAAGAACTGCACCATAGGTTTACAATAGTGATTTTGAAACCAAAGTATGCCAGTCTTTTGACGGTTGCATCCTACAGCGAAACGCGAAAATTAATCCAAAATGCACCCAGCTGTGTACTAATGTGCGGAGCTTCCACCCGCGGGTTTGGTCGGACCTATGAAATGAAAACGACTACCCCCCGCGGCACTCTCGCTATTTATACACGGAAAATTGATAAAATTCGTGACAGGACCGCAACAAACAGTCCTGCAGCTGGCTTTGGCTGGTGTCCGTGAGCCGTGCGCGTTTCTATACAAATATGGTCAACAAAGGAGACTTATACTCAAGTCTGGACCACGGTAAGTCCCATCAAGCTTTTCGCAGCAGTCCGCAAAACCAATTTTCAAAGAAAATCCGCTCACCTGGCATCGGGGGCCCAAGGCAGAGAGACGCAGAAGTGGTGATGACCGTCGAAGGGATCGCCCTTGCTCAGAATCGTCCTGTACCTCTCGTCTATCCGAATCGTTCGGATCACGTCCTTCATCCTGCCTGGAGAAAATACATTTAAAAATACATAATGGATTTAATTAAAGGCTTGGCCGGTACCCAAATAACGTCGATACGAGTAAAATGACGAGAAAGGATAGTTTTTGGTTTCAGCAGTCAGATCCGAAAAAAACTTACTTTCAGCCTTTGCTTTTCTGCAACCGAGACAGGTATAAAACTTGGATCCGTCGAATTCCGAAGTGCGATTGTAGCTGAACTCGTGGCAGAGATTCGCATCGACCTTGGCAACTATGGCCACGTTGTGCGAATTTTTATTCTAAAATTTCAAATATCCCGGTAAAAAAGTACAAACCGACCCTACTTTTGTACTGAGACGGCCGGTACTCTATCAAGTACTTCCGGTGGTCAAAGTCAAACTTTAACCGGGATTTCGAGCCATTGCGCTCGTTGTACTGGTCCAGGATCTCCAGTGACGGCTGGAATTACACATTTACGCATGATAAAAAAGCTACTTAAATAATGAAAACTCACCTCAGGCTCCTGGTGACTGTGAATTTCGAAGGACGGTGTGGGTTCTACCTCGTGGTTCTGCGGCGACAGCCGAACAGGCTGGCGGGAGATCACGGGAGGCAGTGAGGACTCCTCCTCCTCCTCTTCGTCTTCCTCCTCCTCCATTTCCACGAAATGGTCCTCTTCCTCCCCGTCAAAAGCCCGGCTCTAAAACCATTAAAATATAGAAAAATGGGAATAAAACACACCAGAAGCGGAGGTTTGCCGTCATCTTCATCCATCGCAACGGGGACACCTTAAATAAATTAGTTTAAAACAAACAAGCAAGAACAAACAAAGCAGATGAATCGGCGGAAATCGGCGGAAAGGCATACGAAAGCATCCGAAATGTTTTATTTCGAACAGGGAAAGGAACTAACACACGAGATGCACGGTGTTTAACGGCGTTGGAAATAAATATACGACAAAGAAAGTGTTGAATGTGGCTAGAGATTCCGGAATATTATATTCACGAATTCTCGTGATAAAGCACGCGCAAATTGAGTATGAAGTGAATATTACAAAAATAAAGGGATTTTTAATTAATAGAGATGAAAAAAACTGCAGAATGAAATCTGTTACGATCTTTTCTTCACTCCTCTTTTATGTTTGTTTCTCTGTGAATTTTACTCCCTCACTGACTGCCTTATTTCTCTCTCTCTCTCTCTCTCTCTCTCTCTCTCTCTCTGTCTCTCTGTCTCAAAGCCTAATTTTCAATCATGTTTATCGCAAATAAGTATAAGTTACAATGTTAGTACAATAAATTAAAATTAAATGACTTCTTCAGAAGGGTGGTGGATGATGTCTTCAAAAGACGCCTCCTCCTTTTCCTCCATTTCCACCTCCACTGTCTCTTGAGGGAACATGAAGCGATTCAGAAGCATCGGACAGATAAAGGTAGTGCAGTCGGAGCACACGTACACATTACAGTAATGGCATATGTTAACTGAAAAAATTATAATTAGTTGGGTCCGGATTACGGTAACTGACCAGAAGGAGCGGAGGAGGGACAGTCGCAGACCACGGTGACATCGATTTCGACGGGGAAGGGAGCGTGGGTCAGTTCGTTCATTCTGAAATGCGAGGGTTTAGACAAAGAGAGAGACATAGACAGAGACAGAAACGAGACCAACCTCTCCTTAGCCTTTTTCACAATCGAAATTGCCACGTGGTTTGAAGTCTCCATGAAGAATTCGAGTTCCTCCTTGTTCTCGTAATGGATCAGAGTCATAAGAACGCAGCACTTCACCTGAAATTCAAGTGTAAAAACGGTGTATACAAAATTCTTATTACAAAATTAATATATTTCATAAACCTACCGGATGCATATTTTCTCCCGTAACTTCGAGGGTCCAGAAGTCTTCTTCGTTTTCGTTGTATTTGTCGAAGAGGCAGAGAAGGGTGTTCACATCGTAGGGCAGAACGGAGGCTCCCGTTAAGACTTCCCAGCAGTGGCGCACGAAAGGATTCTGAAAAATGAACGACTTAGAACATTTACTCAATTTTATAAAGTTAATATTAAAATAGGAATGAAACAAACCTTTGGCTTATAGCTGTCTTTGACGATGGAGGTCTCCATAACGATATCGTCGCAATAGGCCATTTTGAATGGATTTCTAAAATTTGGGGAAAATAAATTTTTAGCAAAGGAAAGGTAAAGCCAAAATGGTTGGAAAAAGAAAATCGTCTGGCATCTTTTGCTGGAACCACCTAAAAAAAGCCAATTTGAATGAAAATCGCTTTCACATCGCTTTCAGGCCGAACACACACAGCCTCGTGCCCCAAGGGCATAGGATCGGATCCAAGGAAAACCGCGTCTTGAGATAGTCTCGAAAAGGCGAACAGAACACTTTTACCAACGATAATGCACAACTAAAATATTCGAGCGAAAAATGACTTATATTGAGGCTGATGTTGTAAAATTTTAAAGCTTGACATTGGAATATCTTCTTAGCTGGAAATTTGAAGTTAAAGGGTCGCTTTAAGAAAAATGGCACGAACGCATTCCAGATGTCCTCACATAATACTCACCCACTCTATCTCTCTGGCGCTCTCTCTCTCTCTCTCTCTGACAGGTAGCCTGAGACGCTGCGATAACGAAAAAAGGAGAGAGATGCGCAAAAAAGGAGAGGACGTGTGTGTGTGTGCGCGCGTGTGTGTGTGTGTGTGTGTGCGTGTGTGTGTGTGTGTGAACCGGTGGAAAAATCGTTTTTATTGATTGTTTCCCTATTTACTCTTTTCTCAATCTCAGTCTTGGCCCGGTCCACAGGACCCTCTGCTACCAGTCTACTCGGAACACCTATACTCCTCGCCCACCGACCTTTCTGGAAATTTTGATGACCTGCGAATCTAAGCTAATTAGAATGAATAATTACATAGCTACACATTCACATTTTTGCATAATTTTCAATTATTTTTTGCTCAAAGTTATGCAAATGTCAAAGATTTGCGGTCGTTGGGCGACGAGTAGTCATAGTGTCACCCAGGCGACCAAGGTTCAATCCCGGTCGTGATACCTTATTTTTCTAGCCTAGAATTAGTTTAAAAATGAAGTAGAAATATTTTAAAAGTGTTTCGGGGGTTTAAAACCGGGCTCAAACGGGCCTGGCCAACACTTTTCTCGGCTCGGCCTGTTTTGGCCTGCAGGAAGGCCCTTCTCGTGAGAACTATGGCGAGAATCCATGAAATAAGAGATAGGGAGAAACGAGATTCAAAACCATAAACAAGAGTAACATAACATTTGAACAACGAAGACCAATAAATATTTAAGTTCTCATCGTTTTATTTGGAATGATTATGTTGTTGTTTAATTGGCCTTCTACTCTCCGGTGCTGTAGCCGAAGACCAATCAGTCGTTGTGGATGGAGAAGACCCTCTGTTTCTTCTGGAGCACGGCTTCTCTCTGGTTGACGTCCTTGTTGGAGTTTCTGCGACGGACGACCATCTCGAAGGGAGAGGAACGGTGGAATGATGGAGAAAGGAACGGACAGAGGAAACGATACCTAACGGAACGAGGGAAAGGCGGTTCTGGAAACATTCTAATTTTCCGTTACCTCATTAGCATTTCACTTTTCAATTCAGACACTCCTCTTCTCGGATCATTCTCTTCTTCTCAGCTCCAGCGATGGGTCGTACTTCGACATCACCATCGGCGGAAAGGCTGCCGGTCGCATCGTCATGGAGGTGGGGAGTCTCTCTCTCTCTCTCTCTCTCTCTCTCTCTCTCTCTCTCTCTCTCTCTCTCTCTCTCTCCCTCCCTCTTTATATCTATCTCTATATATCTCTATCTCTCTCTCTCTTTCAATCTCTTTCTCTCACATTTACACAAACATAACCACAGGCACACAGACACACAGACACACACTTTCTGCTTCTCTCCCTTTTCTCCTCGTAAACAGTTATGTTCCAGTTGTACAACGACATTGTTCCCAAGACGGCCGAGAACTTCCGCGCTCTGTGCACCGGAGAGAAGGGCAAGGGAAAGAGCGGCAAAGCTCTTCACTTCAAGGGATCCAAGTTCCACCGCGTGATTCCTCAGTTCATGATCCAGGGAGGCGACTTCACCAAGGGCGATGGAACGAGCGGAGAGTCCATCTACGGAGAGACGTTCCTCGATGAGAACTTCAAGGAGAAGCACACCGGACCTGGAGTCCTTTCCATGGTCTGTCTCCCTCTTTTTGCGATCCCTCTTATCTCTCGTGTCGTTCCTCCATCTCTCAATCGCTGTTTCAGGCCAACTGCGGTGCCAACACCAACGGTTCGCAGTTCTTCCTCTGCACGGTGAAGACGACGTGGCTCGACGGCAAGCACGTGGTCTTCGGCCGTGTGGTCGAAGGCATGGAGGTCGTGAAGAAGGTCGAAGGCAAGGGAAGACGGCACCCCGTCCGCCGAGTGCGTCATCGCCAACAGCGGACAGCTGTAGTCGACGAAACGACGGAAGATGGAGAGCTGCGAAGATTTATTTAGTTTCCACAGCCCATATAAAGCTTCTAGTATTTTGTAGTGCTTTTTAACCTCCTATTTGCGATCAAAATTTATAAGGCGTTTGGTAGCAGAGTTATTATTGTTTTACGCTCTTCTAAATCGGTGTTTTTTGTCGTTTGTGTTTGGTAGCCATTTGAACCCGTTGTGTTGATGAATAGCAATCATTAGAGAGAAATCGACTTTGTTTCTCGGCGCCGTTGTTATTTGAATGTTGCCTCTTTCTCTGAAAATCGCACGACTGCAATATGGCCGTTTTGGTGTCAATTCGGATTAATGCTTGCCGTTTCACTTTGAGATCTACGCAATTTGTGCTTTCTGAATGATTATAGTTTTATTTGAGAGACCATGGGAGTTCAGGCTGTTTAGGTGACAAAAGAGAAACGATATGTCGCTTAAGAAGGATCCGAAGTGGTCAATTTATAGTCTATTAGTCTATAAGATAAAAATGTAATGCAAATCAAATCTTGTTTGTATGTTTATTAAGAAACTATATAAACATAGAAAATGTATATCACCCGGGTCCTTATGAGCTTATATAATACACAAATGTACACTTTCAGATTTACAAAAGAGTGAGATCACTGTGTTCGACGGGAATCGGATAGGTCGACAATTGAGGTTCCATTGCCTGAGGCATCATGTAGAGATCAGAGTATTCAGGAGCCATGAACTGGTTGGGCATAGGAGCCTGAAAATGGAAGGATTGGGTTTGGAACTAAGGTGAATTAATTACTGAAGGTAGTTAAGCGTTAAGAACTAATCATAGAAATGCTTACCTGATGATCCTGAGGGCTGGGAGTAGGCGAATAGAAGACACTGGGCTCGGGGGACTCCATCGGTGCGGCGAGGCTTCCACGAGTGCGACGAGATCTCTGCTGAAAAGAGGAGATAAGGAATTGTTAAGAACCAAGAGTCGTTAATCTAAGAACAATTACAAACCTTGATTTGGCTGCCTCCGGGAGGACAGTAATCCTCTTCGTCTTCCTCCAGTTTCACTTTCCTCGCGGTCCTCTTGGCCACGGGACGAACCATTCCGATCTTAGGGTCCTTAAGGTCTCCACGGGTCATCGGATCCCAGTGTTCTGAAGAAAAATGATTAGCTCTAGTTGAACGAAAAACTCTAGTTGAACAAATGTACAAAATATATTGAATTATTTACAAGAAAATAATAAAATACGAACCAGGATAGGCGAGTCCGAAGACGTTCTGTTTGTACTCGGGGTACTTTTCCTGAAACGAAGCCAAATCCTCCTTGAACTTGTCCATTTCTTTGATCGAGTAGACCATGTTCTCCTTTTCCGAATCTTCTACCTGAAAATTCACTTTTAGTTAGAAATTCTCTTTAATCGTAAAAAATAAATATAAAATACGAACCGTGGCGGTTTCCTTGTGGAAGTAATCGTGGGTGTGAAGGGCGTGGCGCACACTGTTCTTCCAGCTACCGTATGCCGTGCGGTAATAGGGGAAATAGGTCCTAAATAGACCTTTAAACCAGAGTTTAGACCTTTAAACCCACTCGATAAACACGTAGATATCCCTGTTGAGGAGATGGCCTTTGGGAGAATTGAAGATGGCCAAAGCGGTGATCATGGGGTAGGAGAGACGGGGTTTAACGCCCAAGGTGGTCTGGATTTGGGGTGATTCAGGTTCTAAAATAAGCGAGTTAAGGCCTTAAGTCTTGATAAACTACCGTATGACAGTCTGGCTCTCTTCGCACTCGTCTGTTCCACTGAAAGGGAGGATCGGCGACGGATGCCCTTGGTGGATCCGGGTTCCAGGGTGTGTCCGGTGTGGATGTCGATGAGAGAAGTGAGGCGGAGGAGCTGTTCCTTCACGGAAAAGTTGAGGCGAATCATGACGTTGCAGCCACAAGCGAGACGGGTCGAAGGAGACTTTCCGGAGGCTGAAGAAGGTAAATTTAGAAAATAAATAGACTTATAAACGAACCTTTATTAACTCTGGGCTGTCCGTAGTGAACACAGTGCAAGACGAGTACTCTGTACTTGAACACCTCGTCTCGTGTTCCCTGAGAGTTCTTCAGCATCTCCGAAGATCCAACCCTCATCCGATGACCGAATGTCTTCTCCCAGTCGAACAGAGCCTGCTGGAAGTCGTGGTAGGATCGGTAGAGGGCCGAGCGGCCGATGGGCTCAACGGAGGGCACAGGAGCGTATTCCATCTGGAAAAAAGGTTTATAATTGGGGGTTTTAGGAGAGAAGGGTAGGAAAGAAATAGGTGAATCAGTAGAATGACCAATGAGGAACCCAATTGTTATATCAGTGTAAAAGCGCCTACATGGCTTTTCGCATCTGCGCCAGAAAGCGATCCTTGCGTGAGGGGGCAGGAGTTGCCAAAGTTTTCTGGGTCACAGGGCTAATTACAAATCTGAAATTAACGATAATCGATTTTGTGATTATGGTTAATGTCTGGTGAAAACTTGTTTTTGAGGTCTTTAGGAACAAATTATCACCGTCGAATTAGAATCAGAGGTTGCTATATTTTAACCACATAAGTTTTCTAACCAGCAACCTTTCTCTATTTCAAAGGAAGAGTTGTAAAACCAGTACTTTCTCCATAAATTCAACGTGGAGTACCTGCGAAAAGTGAGTTTTATCCTACTTTAATTGTTAAATTTCTAATTTGTAACTGATTTGTTCTAAATTGATCATTTTCAGGATCCTTTTGTGCGCCACTGCCTCAACACCCTCCGTGGAGACTCAACACTCCATTCTGATATCTCCTCTCTTCTGTCCATATTTGAACAGTACAATGGAAATGAGAAGGATATTTGGACCAACGGATCTGGGGAACAATTTCACCCGGTAAGTTTACAAACTCTTTTCTTTTTATTTTACAAGTCTTGAAACCATTGTTAATTTGCCATTTTTAGGTGAAATGCTGCGTTTTGAAGTCCCTGCTGCACCATGAAAACCAAGAGGAACTGCAATTTCTCTTGGAGACTTCTGACCACGTCGCCCTTTTGCTTGTGAAGGAAGTGAAGGAGAGGTATGTTTCTCTCCACCCCTTCTCTCTCTCTCTCTCTCTCTCTCTCTCTCTCTCTCTCTCTCTCTCTCTCTCTCTGTCTCTCGGTTTCTGTTTGTCTGTGTGTTTGCCTGTCTCGGTTAACTATTTGTCTATATTTCCTCCTCTCTTTATCTCTTACTCTATTGCTTGGCTCTCTCTGTCTCTCTATTCTCGCAGAGGTTTTCTGTCTGTCTCTCTTTGTCTGCGTGTCTTTATCTCTAAACCTCTCAGTCACCCTGAATCTCCACAACTTTGATTATCTCTCTAACTATCCTATTTCCAGATTGAACGAGTTCCAGCACTCTCCCGTTCACGTCAAAATGGATGTTACAGTATTCTGCGAGTGTGACAACCACTATCCATCAGGTGAGATAAAGTAACCCAACCTCATATAACTTTTCCCTTTCAGTTGAGATTTGCTCCTTCTGCGATGTGAACCTCTGCATCAAATGCACCTCTTCCATCTGCCCTTTGCTTCTGAATCGTCTCATGTTCCCTCAGGAGACAGTTGAGGTCGCAACGGAGGAGCAGGAAGAAGAGGCCGTGAATGAGACGCCTTCTGATGCTGAAGACTACCTCAACGATGACCCTTCGGAAGAGGCTGACATCGGTTACTTCTGGACAAACGAGGGAGAAGAAGAGAAGGAAGAAAAAGAAGAGGACTTCGATGTAAACAAAAAAACATGGTCGAGGGTCTCTAAATACTACGGTAGAGAAGAAGAAGTGGTCGTGGAAATGGAGGAAATTATCACTCCCTCTCCTGTTCCATTTGAACCGATGGATGATGAATTGGCCAGGACCATTCAGTCTATTTCTTAATTAATTGTAATTTTGTAACATATTTCTCTAAATTGTACTCGAATTGCGATAAATATGATTGAGAAGACGTGTTTAGTTTCTTGGTTTTGAGGGTTCTTCTGTGGTTTTCCAGTTTCTCTGGACTAAAATTTCTGTCCTCTCTCTACTTCTTTTTCTAACCTTCTCCCTTTCTATCTCTCCCAGTCTTTCTCTCTCACCCTCTGTCTCCTTTCTTCTCTCCATGTCTCTTTTTCTTGATTTTTGGTCATCTATGGTGATACCCCCGCTTTCAACCAAAAATAAGTCAAAGAACACAGCATTGAATCTCGGAGATCATGGGACACAAAGCACCTATCCCCCAATTTGTGAATGAGATTAACTTTTCCGCCTCTTCTCATCGTCTTCTGCGTTTTCTCTAGTTTTCCTTTTACCAGTCTATTTCTCTGAACACTCCATGGATCTCTCTTTCTTCTGACCCTATGCTTAAGCCTCTACACGGTATGTTCACCCTATGGTAAAATGCAAGTAGCATTCCATTGAGGTCATCTGCTTATGCTAATGAGTATAGTTTTTGCTGCGGGATATCGCCAATGGAAAAATGCTCATCAGCATATTCTAAGAAGGTTTTCTCCATTGAAGGAGGGCCGAAAGTGGGCTGCGATCTCATTAGAATGATCAGATGAGTCTAACTAAAGGCTACTTCCAAGGCGAACATGCCGTGACTAACATCGACGTCGGAGTTCTTCGGAAGAACTGGACACGTTCACACGTACCACCACAACGATCACCATCTGAGGTTCTGAGGACCAAGTGCCTCAGAACGCTAACTTCCTGAAATTAAAGGCAGAGGCCCACAAAAATGAAAATGGACCTGTCCATAGCGTAGCGTAAGCGAGAGAATGCCATTTTCAATGGTGAAATGCAGAGAGTTTTATGATTAGCATGGACAGGTCCCCCTGTTTATTTTACGTGGGCCTCTGCCTTTAAGGAAACAACGCCGTTCAGAAGTAAGTAATGAAATAGGCTTCGATGAAGTGACAACGAAGAAACAAACGTTTTTTTGTGAAAAACAAGCGTGTCAACGTTTGGTTTTTCTGCTCTTCTCCCCCTCTCTCTTTTCTAACATTCAGAGAAGGGCAGGGGAGTTGAAAATATGGAAAACGACATCGTCTGATTCGAAACCAAAAGATAAGAGACAATTGGGGTAGAGTGAGATTTCGGTGTTTTGCAGCGTACGACCTACTACTCTGAAGCAAGTGTTCAACTATGAAGTAACGAGCTAACTTTGCGTTGGAACTACGATGAGAGTGCGTCGGACTCTTCTGATAGTGAGCCTCAATTTAAATCATGCCCTCTTGCCCCTCACAAAGAAACACTGAAACAAGAAAACCCCGGAACTTCCCGCTTCTAGGGGGAAGTTCCGTCCGAACACAAAAATATACACGAATAACAAAAATGATCAACTGGATGAAGAACGGCGACATGGGACCCTCATCTACGATGGCGAAGCTAATGAAGCAGGACGCAATCTGAAAAAGGAGAAATCAGAAAAAAAAAGAGGTGTGCATTAAGTATAAATTTGCATAACACGGAGAGACGGAGATGCTGATTAATTTGGACTGTGAGGCGAAGACATAAACCAACCGGTCGCCAACTCTAGTATGATCAGAATGGCTGAGTGCCTAGTTGGGCGTATCAGTCATTGCGTGGGGGGTTCGATCCCCAGCGCGGACAGGGAGAAAATGGTAGGCGATACAATCAGAGACGAACGAAGAAAAAGGAAGGAACTTTTGCCATTTTTAATAAATTTTTAGAGAAAATGCGCGCCTAGTTCCACCTTTCAGTTCAACAGAAAAAATGGGGCGAAAATTGCCCACTGTCGGCACACGATCTCGAACGAACCTTTTATGGCTACACTGGTGTAGGAGAAATCTTTGGCGATTGAAAGAATTGACGACCCAGCCGGTGTTGACGGCGGGGAACACGGCCACGTTCGGTGTTTCCCAAAATCGTTCGGCAATCTGCAAAAATAACGATTTTCTAGTGAAACATAAGGTCGAAAATGCGAAGAGGTGCGCAGGTATTTTGATGCGGCTTTAGTCACATCTATAAATGTAAATGTGCGATACAAATATGGAAATATGTCCTTCGTTAAATTGGGATGATACACTATTTGACGTTTCCAGCCTCAACTTTTGAGGCCAAAAAGAGGAAGCCTGTAGCGCCATTTTTGCACTTGAAGCTAAATTTTGCGCCAAAAGTGCCTACCTAAAGATAATTAACTTCGCTTTATAAGCATTCAGCCACACCCCTTAGGGTCCTTAAGGTCTCGAGGCGAGCTGACGAAGTCCTACATACGACTAGCAGTACAGTTCCCTGTGAACACGTGCTGGATGGAGTCAAGTGAATATTATAAAGACGGAATGAATCACTGGAACTGCTGCTCACTGCTGCTTACTGACACGTGACTGGCACAAAAACCTGTAGAACAGCCCAATTGAATACTGATAGAGCACAATTTGCTCTTATCGCCAGCAGCATCGGTCGAATGCACAACCCAGTCCATAGACTATCGAGAAAATTGCAACTGAATGCAGTAACAGCTCACGAAAAATAGCAAGCAACTTGAGCATACTTGACATGCCTAAATAGCTTTTTTTTTGAATATCTAGAGGATATTAGGAAGAAAGGCTGCGCCAATGGTAACTGATAATTCTTGACACCACAGGGAGCACTAGCTCTATATCCATAGTGGTATATCGGCCCAAGAAAATTCAATCCTTCCAGCAACAACAACGCGTACAACATGTTGTGGCCTAGCACGTTACCACTCCAGGTTTTACTGCTGCTACGTTAAGCCGAATGTATTCCAAGTCAATCATACAAAAACAATCGCAATCAACAACTTCCACCGTCAAAAATGAGCCGTGACACAACGACGGTTAGTCAAAGCTTTCACAAATTTCTGACAATGGGCGCTCGAATCAGTTCAGTTGCTATTGGTGGTGTTCAGCGACTTCCATCGATGATCATTTCCCGAATACACCACAAAACAACTAAGCACCTGATATAAACAGCGCACGACTCCGACGATATGGCGCCTTCAGCACTCTTGACGACGTTTTTGCTGGGATTAGGCGAGTAGAAGACACTGGGCACGGGGGACTCCATCGGTGCGGCGAGGCTTCCACGAGTGCGACGAGAGAATCTCTGCTGAAAAGAGAAGATAAGGAATTGTTAAGAACCAAGAGTCGCTAAGCTAAGAATAATTACAAACCTTGATTTGGCTGCCTCCGGGAGGAGAGTAATCCTCTTCGTCTTCCTCCAGTTTCACTTTCCTCGCGGTCCTCTTGGCCACGGGACGAACCATTCCGATCTTAGGGTCCTTAAGGTCTCCACGGGTCATCGGATCCCAGTGTTCTGAAGAAAAAATGATTACAACTCTAGTTGAACAAATGTACAAAATATATTGAATTATTTACAAGAAAATTATAAAATACGAACCAGGATAGGCGAGTCCGAAGACGTTCTGTTTGTACTCGGGGTACTTTTCCTGGAACGAAGCTAAATCCTCCTTGAACTTGTCCATTTATTTGATCGAGTAGACCATGTTCTCTTTTTCCGAATCTTCTACCTGAAAATTCACTTTTAGTTAGAAATTCTTTAAATCCTTAAAAAAATAAATATAAAATACGAACCGAGGCGATTTACTTGTGGTAGTCGTGGGTGTGGAGGGCGTGGAGCACAGATAGAGGATGGTGTTGGGACCTAAAATACCAAAAATTGTGGTGTCAAAAGCACCTACCTAGAATAGTTGTGAACCAGGTACAGTGGAACTTGGGTCGCCACCCGCAGGGGAGCGTTGGACACGTCGAGCATCTTCGGCGTCTTCTGGATCCTCGGAAGACGATCGAAGTAGATCGAAGACAAAGGTGAAAATAGAGAATTAGTTTCGTTTATAAAACTTGGATTATTTGGCCTACTGCCGCCCCTAGGACCGAAACCTTCGAAAATCCGTTGCAACCTCCCAAAACCTTCGAACACCTCTTTCAAGAAATGCAAGTAACGGCAAAATTACTCCCACTGCGCGGCGCTAGCGTGGCTTCCGGCATGGGAGAAGCTCAGAATTTTCAAACGAAACGGTCCATGAGAAAGTGACGAGAACCCAAAACCCATCTCCTTGTGGAACACGCCTACAGGCTTCTACCCAATCCGGAAGAGGGCCAAATCCTGTATTTGTTAGCCAGAGATTGAGGTATTGGTTGGGCGAATGAGGGCGTCTGATTAGAGTGCGATCCCTCCACAGAAATCGAGGTTTCTTTTGTGGTGGGACACTCACAGCCCACTCCTCATCCGTTGGCCCCTCCCGCACCCAATTACTCCAACCTCCACAAGGAGATAGAAATCAGGTTATGTTAAAAGAGGTAAAATGTTATTAAAAAAGTTTTGATTAATAAAAAAACACTGACTTGGAATTAATTTTGTCGATTTTAGAAGAAAAATGAAGAAAGACGACCGTCGGAAACGCAGCAATGGAAACAAATGAGGCGGAAATGGCGGGAAAATGAATACACGTGACGTCAGAATATATTCCAACGAGGGGCCCACATGACGCCACGGGGTGCGGAATATTCAAAGTTTCGTCTGCCGCGGCGCAATTCTGTCCGTCCGAAGTGGCCCACCAGAGGAATTTTGGTCGCCTGGAGTGGCCCTGCTGCGGATTTTGGTCGTCTGGAGTGGCCCTGCTCAGAATTTTGGTCGTCTAAAGTGGCCCTGCTCAGAATTTTGGTCGTCTAAAGTGGCCCTGCTCAGAATTTTGGTCGTCTGGAGTGGCCCTGCTCAGAATTTTGGTCGTCTGGAGTGGCCCTGCTGCGGATTTTGGTCGTCTGGAGTGGCCCTGCTGCGGATTTCGGTTGTCTGGAGTGGCCCTGCTGCGGATTTCGGTTGTCTGGAGTGGCCCTGCTGCGGTTTTTGGTTGTCTGGAGTGGCTCTGCTGCGGATTTTGGTCGTCTGGAGTGGCCCTGCTCAGAATTTTGGTCGTCTGGAGTGGCCCTGCTCAGAATTTTGGTCGTCTGGAGTGGCCCTGCTGCGGATTTTGGTCGTCTGGAGTGGCCCTGCTGCGGATTTTGGTCGTCTGGAGTGGCCCTGCTGCGGATTTTGGTCGTCTGGAGTGGCCCTGCTGCGGATTTCGGTTGTCTGGAGTGGCCCTGCTGCGGATTTTGGTCGTCTGGAGTGGCCCTGCTGCGGATTTTGGTTGTCTGGAGTGGCCCTGCTGCGGATTTTGGTCGTCTGGAGTGGCCCTGCTTTTGTGTTTCTTTTGTGGTGGGACACTCACAGCCCACTCCTCATCCGTTGGCCCCTCCCGCACCCAATTACTCCAACCTCCACAAGGAGATAGAAATCAGGTTATGTTAAAAGAGGTAAAATGTTATTAAAAAAGTTTTGATTAATAAAAAAACACTGACTTGGAATTAATTTTGTCGATTTTAGAAGAAAAATGAAGAAAGACGACCGTCGGAAACGCAGCAATGGAAACAAATGAGGCGGAAATGGCGGGAAAATGAATACACGTGACGTCAGAATATATTCCAACGAGGGGCCCACATGACGCCACGGGGTGCGGAATATTCAAAGTTTCGTCTGCCGCGGCGCAATTCTGTCCGTCCGAAGTGGCCCACCAGAGGAATTTTGGTCGCCTGGAGTGGCCCTGCTGCGGATTTTGGTCGTCTGGAGTGGCCCTGCTCAGAATTTTGGTCGTCTAAAGTGGCCCTGCTCAGAATTTTGGTCGTCTAAAGTGGCCCTGCTCAGGATTTTGGTCGTCTGGAGTGGCCCTGCTGCGGATTTTGGTTGTCTGGAGTGGCCCTGCTGCGGATTTTGGTCGTCTGGAGTGGCCCTGCTGCGGATTTTGGTTGTCTGGAGTGGCCCTGCTGCGGATTTTGGTCGTCTGGAGTGGCCCTGCTGCGGATTTTGGTTGTCTGGAGTGGCCCTGCTGCGGATTTTGGTTGTCTGGAGTGGCCATCCTGCGGATTTTGGTTGTCTGGAGTGGCCCTGCTGCGGATTTTGGTCGTCTGGATTGGCCCTGCTGCGGATTTTGGTTGTCTGGAGTGGCCCTGCTGCGGATTTTGGTCGTCTGGAGTGGCCCTGCTGCGGATTTTGGTTGTCTGGAGTGGCCCTGCTGCGGTTTTTGGTTGTCTGGAGTGGCTCTGCTGCGGATTTTGGTCGTCTGGAGTGACCCTGCTGCGGATTTTGGTCGTCTGAAGTGGCCCTGCTGCGGATTTTGGTCGTCTGGAGTGACCCTGCTGCGGATTTTGGTCGTCTGGAGTGGCCCTGCTGCGGATTTAGGTTGTCTGGAGTGGCCCTGCTGCGGATTTTGGTCGTCTGGAGTGGCCCTGCTGCGGATTTTGGTTGTCTGGAGTGGCCCTGCTGCGGATTTTGGTCGTCTGAAGTGGCCCTGCTGCGGATTTTGGTTGTCTGGAGTGGCCCTGCTGCGGATTTTGGTCGTCTGGAGTGGCCCTGCTCAGAATTTTGGTCGTCTAAAGTGGCCCTGCTCAGAATTTTGGTCGTCTAAAGTGGCCCTGCTCAGGATTTTGGTCGTCTGGAGTGGCCCTGCTGCGGATTTTGGTTGTCTGGAGTGGCCCTGCTGCGGATTTTGGTCGTCTGGAGTGGCCCTGCTGCGGATTTTGGTTGTCTGGAGTGGCCCTGCTGCGGATTTTGGTTGTCTGGAGTGGCCCTGCTGCGGATTTTGGTCGTCTGGAGTGGCCCTGCTGCGGATTTTGGTTGTCTGGAGTGGCCCTGCTGCGGATTTTGGTTGTCTGGAGTGGCCATCCTGCGGATTTTGGTTGTCTGGAGTGGCCCTGCTGCGGATTTTGGTCGTCTGGATTGGCCCTGCTGCGGATTTTGGTTGTCTGGAGTGGCCCTGCTGCGGATTTTGGTCGTCTGGAGTGGCCCTGCTGCGGATTTTGGTTGTCTGGAGTGGCCCTGCTGCGGTTTTTGGTTGTCTGGAGTGGCTCTGCTGCGGATTTTGGTCGTCTGGAGTGACCCTGCTGCGGATTTTGGTCGTCTGAAGTGGCCCTGCTGCGGATTTTGGTCGTCTGGAGTGACCCTGCTGCGGATTTTGGTCGTCTGGAGTGGCCCTGCTGCGGATTTAGGTTGTCTGGAGTGGCCCTGCTGCGGATTTTGGTCGTCTGGAGTGGCCCTGCTGCGGATTTTGGTTGTCTGGAGTGGCCCTGCTGCGGATTTTGGTCGTCTGAAGTGGCCCTGCTGCGGATTTTGGTTGTCTGGAGTGGCCCTGCTGCGGATTTTGGTCGTCTGGATTGGCCCTGCTGCGGATTTTGGTTTTCTGGAGTGGCCCTGCTGCGGATTTTGGTCGTCTGGAGTGGCCCTGCTGCGGATTTTGGTCATCTGGAGTGGCCCTGCTGCGGATTTTGGTCGTCTGGAGTGGCCCTGCTGCGGATTTCGGTTGTCTGGAGTGGCCCTGCTGCGGTTTTTGGTTGTCTGGAGTGGCCCTGCTGCGGATTTCGGTTGTCTGGAGTGGCCCTGCTGCGGTTTTTGGTTGTCTGGAGTGGCCCTGCTGCGGATTTTGGTCGTCTGGAGTGGCCCTGCTGCGGATTTTGGTCGTCTGGAGTGGCCCTGCTGCGGATTTTGGTTGTCTGGAGTGGCCCTGCTGCGGATTTTGGTCGTCTGGAGTGGCCCTGCTGCGGATTTTGGTTGTCTGGAGTGGCCCTGCTGCGGATTTTGGTCGTCTGGAGTGGCCCTGCTGCGGATTTCGGTTGTCTGGAGTGGCCCTGCTGCGGTTTTTGGTTGTCTGGAGTGGCTCTGCTGCGGATTTTGGTCGTCTGGAGTGGCCCTGCTGCGAATTTTGGTCGTCTGGAGTGGCCCTGCTGCGGATTTTGGTTGTCTGGAGTGGCCCTGCTGCGGATTTTGGTCGTCTGGAGTGGCCCTGCTGCGGATTTTGGTTGTCTGGAGTGGCCCTGCTGCGGATTTTGGTCGTCTGGAGTGGCCCTGCTGCGGATTTTGGTTGTCTGGAGTGGCCCTGCTGCGGATTTTGGTTGTCTGGAGTGGCCATCCTGCGGATTTTGGTTGTCTGGAGTGGCCCTGCTGCGGATTTTGGTCGTCTGGATTGGCCCTGCTGCGGATTTTGGTTGTCTGGAGTGGCCCTGCTGCGGATTTTGGTCGTCTGGAGTGGCCCTGCTGCGGATTTTGGTCATCTGGAGTGGCCCTGCTGCGGATTTTGGTCGTCTGGAGTGGCCCTGCTGCGGATTTCGGTTGTCTGGAGTGGCCCTGCTGCGGATTTTGGTCATCTGGAGTGGCCCTGCTGCGGATTTTGGTCGTCTGGAGTGGCCCTGCTGCGGATTTCGGTTGTCTGGAGTGGCCCTGCTGCGGATTTTGGTCGTCTGGAGTGGCCCTGCTGCGGATTTTGGTCATCTGGAGTGGCCCTGCTGCGGATTTTGTCGTCTGGAGTGGCCCTGCTGCGGATTTCGGTTGTCTGGAGTGGCCCTGCTGCGGATTTTGGTTGTCTGGAGTGGCCCTGCTGCGGTCGTCTGAAGTGTTGAGAAGGCCACAAACGCCACATGCATTTTTTCGACACTTCTTCATTTGAAAACCGGGTTTCAAGGAAAGAACCTGTTAAAAACGTCTAGGCACGCTGAACTCGAATAAATAGTTAGTTTTTGTCTCAGACGGACACGGAAGGCGGTATTCGTGAATTTTATATTCTTCGAAACGCAGAAAGTTATCTGTTGTTGCTAACTTGGCCAAGGTAAATCACACATAAACCATTTATGACTTCTGGAAGCTGTAATACCCTAAAATTTGAGCGAATTCGCCGCAGCCTTGCTTTCTCTCTCTCTCTCTCTCTCTCTCTCTCTGTCTCTGTCTCTGTCTCTGTCTCTGTCTCTCTGTCTCTCTGTCTCTCTGTCTCTCTGTCTCTCTGGCTCTCTGTCTCTCTCTCTCTCGCCAAACACTTATAATTGTAATAATATTTATTTGTGTGCTGGCAAAACAATCAGCGCATACAAAGGCAGTTTCATGTGAAAAGACACTGGCGGTGTTGTTTTTGTGTGGATGTTGGCTAAGATCGGTTCTTCAGGCATACTTGGCATCGCGACACGCGGTCCTTCAGTCCTCCGGCTTTAAGTGTCTGAGGCATCGGCTTGCGGAACTGCTTGTCCTTGTCAACGATCGCGAGCCAGAACCCGTGGTTGGTGGCGTAATGGTTGCAGGTTCCCTTTCCATGGCACTCGATGAAGGGCACGGCTTGGAACTGCTCCAGACAGGATCCAGGAGACTCTAGCGACTGGCCTGTACCCTCGGCTCCGGCGGCCGTGTGCTGAAAATCAAAAGGTGAGTGTGTGTATATGTGAGTGAATGGGTGAGTCTGTGTGTGAGTGGTTGATTGAGTGACGAAGTGGGTTAATGGGTCATTAGAATTCAAAAAACTAACCATGACGAATGAGTATCCGGTCCAGACGCCGGACCAGCCGGCTGGGCACGAGGGGATGTTAGTATCCTGTGAGTGGACGGCCATGATCTGCGTGGGGATCTCGCAAACGGCACAGCGAGAAATGTAAGGGCGGATGGCACTTCCAGTCACGGGGTTCATCATCGGAGTCATGGGCTCGTTGGTGGAGAGCCAGAAGGAGTAGTCGTTCCTGCTGCTGACGTGACACACGCTGTTCAGGTTGCAGAACATGAAGGGCATCGTGTTGAATTTAGACAGGCAGGATCCGGGTTGACCGAGATCCTGGCCACTGGAACGGCCATTTCCTTGGACGTAGAGGAGGGAGTATCCAGTCCACAAGGGAGAAGCTCCCTGGGGGCACTGAGGGATCTGAAAGAACACAATGTCTCTCTCTGTCTCTCTGTCTCTCTGTCTCTCTGTCTCTCTCTCTCTCTCTCTCTCTCTCTCTAACAAACCTCAGTAGTCTGAGAGTGCTTGGTAAAAGTGAATCCTCTGCTAGGAGCCCATCCTCCAGGTCCTCCAGGGTATCCAGGAGCTCCCGGATTTCCAGGAATTCCAGGGCGACCCTGCTGTCCTGGTCCTCCGGGCAGTCCACCCTCTCCCTTGAAACCAGGAGTTCCAGGAAGTCCAGGGTTTCCAGCGTATCCATTGGCTCCGGGGTAGCCGCTCTTTCCAGGAGGTCCGGGGAGTCCTAAATTACTTAATTATGTTAATTAGGAGGCTAATTACCGTTGTCTCCAACGAGTCCGGGGTATCCCTTCTCTCCAGGGTATCCGTCCATTCCACGTTCTCCGGGGAAGGCGGGGGCGACGAGGGCCATGGGTCCGGGCAGACCAGGCTGTCCTTGGGGTCCAGGGAAGCCATCAAGTCCGTCGAGACCAGGCTGGCCGTCCATTCCTGAAAAATAGAGTTCGTGATCGAGTAGGTTCATTGTTTTAAAACGACTTAAGATGGACTTAAGAGCGGTCCCTACCTCTCTCTCCCTTGAACCCAGGGATTCCAGGAGCTCCAGGGAATCCATCGTCTCCCTTCCATCCGGGGGTTCCAGGATTTCCGTTGTCTCCCCTTTGTCCGGGCAATCCAGGTGCTCCAGGGGTTCCAGGGAATCCAGGCATTCCTTCCTCTCCACAATCTCCCTCCATTCCCGGCAGTCCATCCAATCCATCAGAACCGGGCAGACCAGGCTCTCCATCGTGTCCTCTCTTTCCGTCGATTCCTCTCAATCCAACCTCTCCGGGAACACCAGGAGCTCCAGAGTCTCCCATAGCTCCAGGGAGACCAGGGGCTCCAGGAAGGCCGTTGAATCCAGGTTCTCCTCTCAGTCCAGCAGCACCGGGGATTCCGTCTTGTCCAGGGTAGCCGTCAGGTCCCACTGGGCCAGGGGGACCATAAGTGTCTTGTCCCGGGGCACCGGAGAGGCCATCGGCTCCGGGGGCTCCGGGAAGACCAGGGAAGCCGTCCTTTCCATCCAGACCGGGCAGACCGGACAGACCGGGTTCTCCTTGGTAGCCAGGGGTTCCTTCACGACCAGGTAGGCCAGAGTCTCCGGGAGGTCCATCGGCTCCAGGAAGACCAACATCACCCTGAATTTGTAGGTAGATTGAAAATATATGGAATGCCTTACATTCATTCCGATGAGACCAGGGGCTCCAGGGTATCCGGGAAGGCCATCGAGTCCCTTTTCTCCATCGCGGCCGGGCATTCCGGGGGCTCCGTTGATTCCTCTCAGTCCGTTCTCTCCAGGAAGGCCGGGGTAGCCCTTCTCTCCAGGGTTGCCATTACGTCCCTGAAACAAACATTTCAATAGATCTCCCTAAAGACGTTAAGTTAAGAGGAATTCTCTAACATTTTCAAGCAAGGGCCTTAGAAGTAGATCACTTGAATATTTTCTGTTTTTTTTTAATTTAACATTAAAGGCAGTGTGTCACCAAAATTCGACCTTCTCAGAATTTAAAACTTATACTTTGTAAAATTAGACCTTCCGAAGACGATTTCAACAATGTATAGCTGTCGCCAAATTGGAATCATGCCAATAAAATTAGAATGTTCCAGTGATCCTCTGTTAACATTGAATTACGTAGTCTAATAAGTAGACGACAGAGCATGACTTGCACATTTTCGCAATTAGCATATGATTTTATTTTGGCGACAGCTATATATATCTTGTCAAAAATGTATTTTCATGGCTCATATTTGGCTCTTCAAAGTTTTCCCGCGAAATTTTTGAACTGCAATTAATATGCCACTCTCTCCAGTTCTAATGGTCAAAATGGATCTCTCATTATACACGCTGTGCATAGGTCCACCGGTACACGCGTTCATTTTTCATGACACACTTCCTTTAAACTGGTCCAAAAATTGACTAAAAGTTCTTATACTGTGTGGAAATCGGAAAAATTCAGGTAGTTATAGTTCGTGCCAAAACTACTTCGGAGAAACGTTTAAATTTGATTAAATTCGAGCAAATTTACGGAATTAACAAGCAAATTCCGTAAGGCGATTCCAAAATTCATTTTTTCATACTTTTAAAGTACTGTAGCTCAACAGCATCTAAAAGATATTTTAACCTGTATCAAAAATCGATCCCGACCAAATATTTTAAAAATTTCATAGTAAGAGAATAGAACATTTTTGCAATTTTTGAACGAAATCCAAGAAATGGACAAAACTTGAAATCTAAATTGTGTTCCTACCGGCATTCCGTTCATTCCAGGAGCTCCGGGGAGTCCCTCATCTCCGCAATCGCCCTCAATTCCAGGCAGACCAGGCAGTCCATCCCTTCCTGGGAGGCCAGGCCTTCCAGCCAAACCTCCTTCTCCCTTCAGGCCAGGCAGGCCGGTCATTCCAGGCATTCCAGGCATGCCAGGGGTGCCGTCCATTCCATCGTAACCAGGGTCTCCAGCGGGGCCTTGAAGACCGGGCTGGCCCGGGTAACTGTCTCCCATCTGAAAAATGAGCATATTTCAGTTGAAAGAAAGGTCTTACCTCTCCAGGCTCTCCAGGAAGTCCGGGGGCTCCTTCCAATCCATTCAGACCAATAGGTCCTTCAGGTCCGGGGTATCCGACGTCTCCAGGAAGGCCGGGGTAGGCCAGGTTTCCAGGCTCTCCAGGAACACCACGGCCTCCGGGCATTCCGGGCTCTCCAGCCTCTCCGCGGAGACCGGGAAGACCGTCCTGACCAGAAACACCAGGGAGACCTTAAATTGGAACACAAGTTAAAAGAAGATTGAAATTTTGCTTACCATCCATTCCAGGCTCTCCAGGGTATCCGGGGAGGCCATCCTGTCCGTTGACTCCCTCTTCTCCACAATCTCCCTCCTCTCCGTTCAGTCCAGCATCTCCAACCTGTCCGTTCAGTCCGGGGAATCCGATGATTCCATTCTCTCCAGACAGACCGGGGCTTCCAGGAAGACCATCAGCTCCAGGGTATCCATTCAGGCCTTGGTCTCCAGGATATCCTCGAGGTCCGTCAAGGCCGTTGAGTCCGGGCTTTCCAGCTTCTCCTCTGTTTCCAGGGTAGCCAGGGGCTCCGTCCCTTCCGAGGGCTCCGGGACGGCCACGCTTTCCATCGATTCCGACGAGTCCACGCTCTCCGGCGAGGCCAGGGGCTCCGGCGGGGCCTTCAGGTCCGTCCATTCCACGTTCTCCGGGATAGCCGGGAGTTCCGGGAAGACCATCACGGCCGGGGAGACCAGGGGATCCGGGGAAGCCTTCGCCTCCAGTTTCTCCCTTAGGTCCGGGCATTCCGATGGCTCCGGGGTAACCGTAACCGTCGTCTCCGGGAAGTCCTCAAACAGTTTTGTATGTCTCAGTATCTTAGGGTTCAAGTGCCTCTGTTTCTCAGTCTCAGTCTCAGTCTCAGTCTCAGTCTCAGTCTCAGTCTCAGTCTCAGTCTCAGTCTCAGTCTCTCTCTCTCTCTCTCTCTCTCTCTCTCTCTCTCTCTCTCTTTCCTTTTCTCTTTCTCTCTGTTTGTGTGTGTGTTTGTATTTGTGCGTGTGTGTGCGTGTGTGTATGTGGTGCGTGTGTGTGTGTTTTCTTACCAGGAGCTCCAGGCAGTCCAGGCGCTCCATCCTGTCCAAGTTCTCCACAGTCTCCATCAACTCCGTTGAATCCAACTTCTCCTTGGGCTCCTCTAGCTCCAGGAGTTCCATTAAGTCCAGGGAATCCAGGCATGCCGCTGGCTCCGTTCTCTCCAGGCAGTCCGGGGAATCCATCCTGACCGTTCTGAAATCGATTTTCATGATAAAAGTAGTATGCGAAAACTCACAGGTCCCCTCAATCCTGGCATTCCATCGGCTCCTCGGTCTCCCTGAAGTCCAGGGGTTCCAGGTCCTCCGGGAGTTCCAGGAGTGGCGCGGAGAAGATGAGACGGAGGAGGCAGACCGGGGAGACCAGGCTGTCCCGGGCGACCGGGGAGTCCGTCCATACCCCTCTCTCCAGGGAATCCGGGCTGGCCCGGCTGGCCAGGGAAGCTGTCTCCTGGAGGTCCCTGAGCTCCAGGGATGCCCATCTGAAAAACGCGTTTTCAGTTGTAATTCACCATTCACGCTCTTTCTATCACTTTGCCTCTCTCTCTCTCTCTCTCTCTCTCTCTCTCTCTCTCTCTTTAACTCACCAGTCCATCGCGTCCTCTCTTTCCGTCGATTCCTCTGAGTCCAGTCTCTCCACGGTATCCGGGAGTTCCGTTGGGTCCCGGCAGTCCGGGGGCTCCGTCCAATCCAGGCTGGCCAGGAAGTCCAGGCATTCCGGGGACTCCCCTCTCTCCCTTGGTTCCGTCCATGCCGGGAGGGTTCTCCATAGGTCCGATGATCTCTCCAGCTTCTCCCTTCAAACCGGTGTATCCGGGAAGTCCAGGCATACCGGGGGCTCCCTGAAACCATTTTTTAAATTTCACTTATAGTCTACGCCCATGGACCTTGGAAGGAGTTATGATGAACCTGCGCATCTAACGGGCTAATGAGCGTGCGAAACATGGAGACGCAGACAATTTTCTGGGTCAAATGCACACGTCGCTATCACAAGCTCTTAGGGCGAGGGGTATAGACCTTTGCGATACGGCGATTACCAAGCTAAGAGTAAAACTCACGGGCAGTCCATCGGGTCCAGGTGCCCCAGGGCCTCCAGGTGTTCCAGGCATTCCACAGTCTCCATGGTCTCCATCTGGTCCCGGAGGTCCCGGATATCCATCAACTCCCGGATTTCCGTTGTCTCCCTTCATTCCGGGGAGTCCGTTAGGGCAGTATCCGCAGTCATCTCCCCTTGGTCCCTGTTCTCCAGGAGCTCCGGGGTAGGCGTCAATTCCGACCCTTCCGTTATCTCCAGGGGCTCCGGGAAGTCCCAAAGGTCCCGGTTGTCCCACCAACTTCACTCCAGTTCCGGGGAATCCCTTCTCTCCCAAGTAACCGGGCTCTCCAACCTGTCCAGGCACTCCGGGAATTCCATCTCTTCCAGGGGCTCCGTCGTTTCCAGGGGGGCCCTAAAGATAGAATTGAGTTTCTGATGGAAACGGGGAGGTACCTGAATGTCGTAACCGGGAAGACCGTCCTCTCCATCGTAACCGCAGTCTCCTTCGTCTCCAGGCTCTCCAGTCTGTCCTGGGTATCCGGGGTGGCCGTCCTCCCCGCGGTCTCCCTTTTCAGACCAACCAGGGGCTCCAGGAACACCATCAACTCCCTAAATGTTTAATTACTTTACGAACCAAAAGATCACTTCTATTGATGCTGAATCAGTTTTGAGACCGACACAACAAATATATTTCGATTTCCACTCACCGGCATTCCGGGAGGTCCTTCGTGTCCTCTGTATCCAACAGATCCTGGGAGTCCATTCTGTCCCATGAGTCCCTTGGGTCCGGGTACTCCGTCCATTCCCTGGATTCCTCTCACTCCGGCGTCTCCTTTTCCTTGTCCGAAGGGTCCCGGAAGTCCAGTGTCTCCTTCGACTCCAGGCCTTCCAGAGTATCCAGGCTCTCCAGCTTCTCCCTTAGTTCCGGCGAATCCAGGAACTCCGGGGAGACCTCCCTCTCCAGTGCTTCCCTTCTCTCCGTGGGGGCCGGACTGACCGTCCTTACCCTTCTTTCCCTAAAAAATATGAGTTAATAAAAGTAATGTAACCCTAAGCTTCGTAAGAGGAATTGCCAACTTACCCTGCTTCCAGCATCTCCGGGATCTCCCTTCTGTCCCTTGGGTCCGGCGTATCCCGTGGCTCCTTCCAATCCCGTAGGTCCAGGGGGACCCACAGGTCCGTCTCTTCCCTTCTCTCCCTTCACTCCTCCAGGTCCGTAGGGCCCCGGCAGGACCTCAACTTCTTCAGGCGACGAAGCTCCGGGGAATGATCCAGGGGGACCAGCGGGTCCAGGCAGTCCCTGGAGACCCTTCTCTCCCTTCACTCCGGGGGTTCTGAATCCCATGTGTCCCTTTTTTCCAGATGCTCCGGGGAATCCGGGAGGTCCGTAGGTTCCAGAGTCTCCCTTGGCTCCCTTCAAACCGGGAGTTCCGGGGTGGCCGGGGAATCCGGGGGTTCCCGGACGACCGGGCTCTCCCTGTTCTCCCTTTCTTCCGACGGAGTTGATACCTGAACGGGAAAACTGTAAATATTTATTTAATCGATAAGCTATTATCGCATATGCTTAAGCGATTACATAAGGGTACTGTAGAGCTAGATCTCAATTACAGTTTCAGTGCAAGTGGGCTTCATCGCCACAGTACTCTTATATAACGCATTCAAAGGTTGTTCTAACATGGCATTAATTGACTTTGAGACCGAAGTCTATTAATTTCGATGTACTGTAGGTTACGGTAATTTTGGAGCATTTTATGCTAATTTGGTTGTTGAAACATCTGAATGCAATTGGTATACGCTATGCTACAGTAACCCAAAAATAAAAAATCGATGGCCCTACAAAAAAGCCGCGTTTAGGAACTGAAATGAGTCAAAAATTAAGTGCCCCGACCGGATCGAACCTTTGTCGCATGGGCAGTATGACTAGGTAGTCCAAATAGACAAGCCGAAGCGGGCCGGTGCGAAGAATTTTTTCAAGTCGGCCCAGCCCGGCCCGTTCCGTGAGAGCTATGGTCTAAAGTCATGCTAACGTGGCATTGTGTGTCTTCGAGTTCGAGTACTGTAGGCTACTATGCACTACAAAAACTTTTTGCACTCTTTAGTTAATTGGGTTGCAGAGACAAGTTAATCTATATATGAAATCGAGTTTGGTATACGATACGCTACAGTAATCCAAAACCAAAAACAAATCGATATCCAACAAAAAGTCGCAATGCAGCGTTTAGCAACTGTAAGGATTTTGCGGAGTGTCACCAAAACGAGCCATCTTGCATTTTCAATGAAAACCCGAAAGTTGAAACAACCGGTTACTGTATATAAAAATACTGTACCCAAAACTAAATATTCATGATTCTAGGACTACAGTACCCCTTCATTTCAACAGGAGTACTGTAGCCCTAGAATTCACCAAAGATATCCGCGCTCTAAAAACAACGTGGTTTGTTTTGTGTTTTTTAATCATTTTCCCTCATTCTCCACAATTCCTTATTCCTTCCCTCGACCTACCTCCTTCTCCGGGCATTCCAGGCAATCCGTGCCTTCCCGGGTTTCCCGGGGGTCCATGTGCTCCTGGAGATCCGTGCATTCCCGGCACACCAGGCGCTCCCTGCAATGAGTTAGATCTTTCCCCCGTCTTCTGTTGTAATCCTCCCATTGATCCACCCGTTGCACTTCTTCCCCGCCTATAAATAATGGCAACACAGGGCGCCAATCGATCAATTAACGCACGGGAACGCGGATTCTGGGGCGCGAAGTTGAAACATGTGTGACAAATTGTATAAATCTCAAAAACGGCACTCATTTACAAGGTAATCGATAAGTAATCGATTCTTTTAGTCAACTAATCGATTTATATCAGGAACGCCACAGTTAAAACCTTATCTGAGCGTTATAAAGGCGCAATCAATAGCAGCCCGCAATGGAAGTACCGCATTGGGAAAACGCCGTCTGACTGAAAACTATGTACGCAGTAAAGCCAAAAGATTAAATTCTAGGGATTTCATCAAGAGTATATCAAAGTATAAACTACTGTGGCAGAACATTTTTCATCCCACGCAGATTTGCGTACTCTGATAAAAACCGCGTTTTAATGGGAACTACGCAAAGAAAGATCGGGTTAGCACTAGATTTGCAGTTACATTTGTATACAAGTTAACACGAACCTATTGATATTTTCTTGAAAACGCGACAACATATAATTATATCCCTCACTCACATCAGTTCCATTGCATCCGGGAATTCCCTCCTCTCCCTTCAAACCGGGAGGTCCGTCGAGACCAGGCAGTCCAGGATGTCCGGGAGCTCCGTTGAATCCCCTGTCTCCTCTGGTTCCCTTAGGTCCAATGTCTCCGAAATCTCCCTCAGCTCCTGGGAGACCGGAGGGTCCGGCCAGTCCTTCGGGTCCATCCAATCCGGGAACACCGGGGTGGCCGGGTTCTCCGACGTAGCCTCCGACTCCCTTTTCTCCCTTCGTTCCGGGACAGATGCATGGTGGGGCGCAACCTTTGCACGCGGCTCCGTCCACCCTGAACATGGATTTCCAATCTTCATCTCTCTCTCTCTCTCTGTCTCTCTCTCTCTCTGTCTCTCTCTCTCTCTGTCTCTCTCTCTGTCTCTCTCTTACCTGTCGGGCAGAAGGAGGGCCGCCAGTAAGACTGCCACTAACAACATGGCGGCCTACCGCGAACGGCTGCTCTCCTGGTGCTGAAAGTAAGATTTACAAACTAAGATAAAGAACAACAATAAAAAGAATGCAATCAAACTCTAGACTGACAGGATTAAAATGGAGGGCACATAAAAAGAGAAAAAAGAGAGACCAAAGGTTTTTGCTGTGTTGGTCAGTGGTACAGTCACTCCAAAACCAGTAACTGAGCTGGTTAGGTCAAAACGATAAATAAACATGTCCAAAAACTGTGTGGCTATGTCAAAACAGGTGATTTGGAAATAAGGTTACAAATCGTAAAAGCTTTTCAGAGGTGACGAGAGGGGAGGACATTTGTCACACGGCGCGCTGACTCTTACGAGGGCAAACGTTGCATTCGACAGGGAAACTCAAATCGGCAAAGAGCAGCAAAACAAAGTGGTTTGTAAACAGTATACCTGCCGCTAAGGAACGTGATTTGGCTGCTATCATAGGCTGAGTATTCAACGTACAAAGTGCAACATTGGAACAATGGCACGGTGTCGAACTTTCGCAAGTAGTGTAGCTTTGAAAGCAAATGTAAAAGCGTTAAATTTACTATCCTGCCCGTATTTTAAAAAAGTTCTGTTTTCTGATGCTCACAGATACAAATGAGCTAATAAAAATCGCTCCGCCTCTACGCTTTAAGGCAAGCCACTGACCTGTGCCAATATACCATTTTGAGTTAAATCGATTTTTTCGTTAATTCAAAACTCAAATGCTACTTTCGAAATTCATTATGGTATAGATAGAAGTAGTAGAACCCTCTTCAAAAAATCCAAGTGTCGACTGGAATTTTCATGTTGAGACTCGTGGCCTCGGCGTTAAAGTTGCTTCGCTCAGCTTATTGCTTTAAAATGCAGAAGAAGAATTATTTTCGCAATTACGCAAACATGCAAACCGTCTTTAAAAAAGCAAAGTCGTAATGGATTGTTTTCAAAAAAATAATTACTTTTGAAAACAGCATTACATTCGACATATTATTTTCTTCACAGGGCTCCGTTTCCTAGACTAGCCCCGTGGCGATGCCGACAAATTCAAGTGAGGTAAACTTCAAAAGTATTTTCCCAAATACCGCTATAGAAAAAAAGAATGCCAGTCAGTCTTCAGTAGCATTTGCTGTGTATTTTAAAACCCCCTGACGGCTGCTTTAAAGGTTCGTGAGGCAGTTGGTCCCGATGCCATGAACTACCCTGGCGCGCTGTTCAGAAAAAAATGTTTAAAATGTGCAACTTTATAGCTCCGCCCCTGATGTGCACAATTAAAAGCAGTAGTTTTTCTTCGTAAATCAACAGTAACGGTGTTTTTTTAATCTTCCATCTAACGGTGAAACCTCAGTATAGACTAAGGTGTCAGAGGTTTCAGACTTGGAGCGGGGGCATAATCAAGCCTAAAAGACGCTTCATGGGGCAGCCCAGAGAATACAGTAAGAAGCTGTGTGAAACACCCATGTGTAGATGACAAAAAGAGTGTTCGTTGTGGTGTGGTGTGTCTGAAAGTGCCAGAGGCTAATGGATCAAGCGCCGCTTCGTACAGCGGCGGCCAGCGACAGCCGGCACAACAAGAAAAGGCCACCGGCTGCTGGCCGGCACAGAGACAACTGCCGCACGATTCGTGGTAGAAAGGACACACTCCCGTCTGAGACTTTTTATACTGTTTACGGTGAGCAGAGGGGCGGAATAGGCTGCAGAATGAAGGGCAAAAGAGGAAGGAGAGTTTCAAAGATTTGTGTTTCTTTCATCATCTATCTCTCTGTCTCAGTCTCAGGCTCTCGTTCTATCTTTCTCTGTCTATGTGTCTCTCTGTTTTTCTTTCTTTCTGTCATATTGGTCTGCCTTATATATCTCCGTCGCTGCATCTCTACATCCTTCGCCACTTTCTATCTCTGTTGCTCCGCATACCTGTCGCTCTCTATGCGCTACCTGTCGCTCTCTATGCGCTACCTGTCGCTCTCTATGTCTCTCTCTCTCTCTCTCTCTCTCTCTCTCTCTCTCTCTCTCTCTCTTCACTTACCTATATCCCTATCATTTTGTCTTTTTATGTAATCTACAACAAATTATCTCGCTTTCTCTCAAAAAATGGACAATAGCTGTTGAGAAAAGATGTTTTGTTGAGGTTTGTTTCCAGCCAGCTGGCTGGCAGATGCACCGAATGCTAAGTGTTTGGGAAGATTGGATGGAAAAAAGAGACAAATTGTTCAAACTTCTGAACCGCCAGTTGGTCTAGAGACGAACACTCTACAACTTTGGATCCGGGAGAAAACCGCTGTTTCTTTGTCAATGCAAGGTAGAGAGAGAAAGCAAAACAGAGAGAAAGAGAGTTCGAGAGAGATAGAGAGACAGAGAGACAGATAGAGACAACACTCCCCAGTACATCTCACTTTTTACCGAGCGACAAAGTTCACGAGCTGTAACAAAACTGCGGAAAACAAGCAACAGCTGCAAGATTTGAACTCAAAAGAGCGATTGGGTGCTTATCCTGATGGGCTGTGATAGGATTTTCAAAATGTGCACGTATATTCGATTGAATAGGCAGTTTACAACCAAAACTAATTAATGTTGAGAGTGGTAGTATAAAACTTCTTAGACAAAGCGGAACAGTGAAATCTCAAAAGATGTTTGGGTGAGATGTTCGAAAAAAAAAATGGGGTAGTTATGCTTTCAAACTTGAAAACATCTGGTCGACCCTTGCACACAGAGAAAATAATGATTGGAACCCAATCTGGTCTCCGAGTATTTCTCGAAGTTCTCTCTGCTGAGAGTGGCGGATGGCAACTGGTGTCAGTTGTCGTCTGGGCCCTCCTCCTTGGCCGTGGTCCCTCCGTGGCCCATCTATCGCAGGTTGACCCCGCCGGCAACTGTCTGCTGAAGCGGAGGGAGACGTGTCGTGACCCCGGATGACCGGGGAATGGGACTGGAGGAGGACGACGGCCAGCTGGGATGCAAAAAGTGTTACAGCTGCGGGCTTAGACGGAGCGGCGGTAAAAGAACGGCCGCGTAATGAGCAGAAAGAGAGAGAGAGATAGATAGATAGAGATAGAGAGAGAGAGAGAGAGAGAGAGAGAGAGAGAGAGAGGAAGAGAGAGAGAGAGATTAACACATGAATCGAACGAGGCAGAATATGAGTGAGGGAAAAGGAAGGAGGGGATCCAAAGATTTTCAGAACGAAACCAGGAGAGACAGCCAAAGAAATTGAAGACAAAATCCTAGTTTGCGGCGTTCGACCGCTCACTTAGGCGACCTACGGCCGTAACGACAAGCGCTCAGTTAAGCGGCCTGCGGCCACTCTGTTAGGCGGCCTGCGGCCACTCTTTCTATCCGCTGCCGTGAAAATGACGTGAAAAACGTTTAACTCAGCCGACACGCACACCCGGTTTACTATATAAGTAAATCACTTTTCCAAAGATATTTTTAAATTGGAAACATCTTTCTGACTTCAGTGGTCAATGTTCTGAAGTCGATATTGCGCGACGGAGAAGACAAAAGCCCGCATCGGAGTCTATTATTATGTAAACCTCCGAAATGTCTCTGTGAAAAAATTCCCTTTAAAACGCCGTCCCCCGCCATTCCATCATCAGCTAACAATGCAGCTTCTCTCCGTCGTCATCGGTGCCTTCTGCCTCTTCTCTGGTAATTCTCCTCATCTCCTTCTTCCGAAGTCTCTTTTCAGTGGCCGAAGCCGTCTTCTGGGGAATCCCCCTCGTTCCCAATGGGAACGAGAGCGCTGCGGAGACTCTGCATCCCCTGTGCCTAAGCCCGTCTACGACTCCAATGGAAACCTCATTGGATATACCAAGCCAACCGCCCCGGTTATCGGAGTGAACCCCAAGTTTGACGTCCACCACTACCATCACCACGACCATCAACACCGTGTTGCCCGTGCCCCCGCCCCCATTTGGGATTCCAACGGTATGCTTAAAAGAATGTGTTTTAAACAGTCACTGCTTCAGTCCCTGCTCCGTTCCCCGTGCCTAAGCCCGTCTACGATTCCAATGGAAACCAGATTGGATGGACTAAGGAGGTTCAGCAGCAGAAGCCCAGCACCAACGGAGCTCTGGATGCTTTGGAGAAGCTTGTTAAGAATTTGGACAAGAAGAACAGCCAGAGCAAGAACAAGAAGACTTTGATCATCTACTAGATAGTACGATGTAATATGTAAAGTGAATGGTTTTTATCTGGCAGTAGTTATATATTATTTGTTTACCACGGATAAGTTAGCGTTGAAGGAATCTTGGCAGGGGGTCCCGGCGCGAAAACGCACCATCTATCCGAGCGCGCATAGAATGAAACCACACAGAACGAAGATGCGAAGTGAAAAAGACGCCAAAATAAGCAATGAACAGCATCAGTCTCTGTTTTATCAATATGAGAGATTATGTCTTGGAAATCATTCATAAAGAAGTCCACTCACAGAAAGAGATCGGAAAGAGCAAAAGAGGGAGGACAGGGACATAGAGATGGGGAGAAGTAGAGAGAGAGAGAGTAAGAGGTAGAGAGTTACTTAAAGCAATACGACAAAAGCGAAAGTTGTCTCTTCTTGAGTCTCAAAGTGCGAGTGTGAATACTCCGGCACAAACAACGACGACTCGGCGCCGTAAACACAGTGCAGATGGACCAGATGCGAGGAGTAAACTCCCTCGGCTAAGCCAAATATAAACACATTTACGTGTCCTTTAGAGCTCCAAGAAAGCATAATTGCAGAGTGAAGACAAAAAACCATATTGAACTCAATAAAGCATCTTTTGTTGTCAGATGTGGCCCCTGTGGCTTCTTCCAAAACCGTTTAGCTCTCTGTGAGACTATACGAACATGACGTGCGGGATGTCGTTTTTTGGTCTGAAATCCCACACCGGAATCGGATACCTCCAATTTGTTTGCTGGAGAAATGTAGTCATGGCCCAAAATGCTGTCTGCATTTTCTTGTAAGCTGTAACTACGATTTTCTACGAAAACCCTCTTTTATTCCCGATCACATATTCCGACGAACAGAGGGTTGGTATCTCGAAAAAAACCTTGATGGGGCCTGGCCCATTAGAAGAGTTAAAGTGAATACAGTAACTCTTTAATGCTTGCATCCACAGCACTCGCTCTCCATACGCTCGGCCACACGACGTAACGACGCCAGAATGTCGCTATCGTTTGGAGGAAAATGTATGTACGCAAACGCACAGTTGCGTACACAGACATTAGATTAGCAGGAAAACTAGAACTGTATGCTGATCATTCATTTATTCAGTGGTTGTTCACGGGATGATGATGATCTTCCTCCTGGCCTCCCTCTGCTTCTTGTGGAGAAGGAATCTCCTCACAGCCTCAGCTCTTCCCTCCTCTGAAAACTCTCTCTGATTGGATTCAGAAGACATTACCAAGGGAGAGATGTCCGTGGCTGGCTTCAGGAGCCTTGAGGGCATCGGTGGCCGAGAAGACGAGGAACAGGGCGAGGAAGAGAGCGAGGAAGTTCATTCTTGGTTGATTTTCGAATGGGAGGGGGGTTTAAATGGATGAAATTTCTAAAGGGGTCTATCGGCGATAAACATATCAATGCTTTTCTTAGTGTTTTCGATAAGATGGGAAAATCGGAGCCATCGATTCGTTTTTCATTTGGAATGAACATTTGATGTTGCAAAAGAAGATATACGGGAACGGATGAACAGGCGAAATCACACACACGCACACACGCACACACACACAACCTATGTACCCTTCTAGGCGTATGTATGTTTCTCTTAAACCACCTCATTCCCAAATCTCCTCCTACCTCCGTATTCCGCTCTTTTTGTGTCCATTCATTGGAACCACCCGTGTTTACCCTCCGTGGAATACTCGTCCTCCCAAATCTTCTGCCGGATCCTCCTCTAAGTGGCAGCAAGAGATAGCCGTCTGGCTGTAAGTAATCCGTGTGGGCAAACACCCCTGATTAGGCCTCTGTTTGTCCTGAACCAAAAGGAAATTCGATACCCCCACACCCATGGAAGAGTACTTGTCATGATGCCATCTGGCAGTAACCCCTTTTCAGCCAACCGGCTGTCATCAACCCCTTTTATGGTCAGCTGGCAGCAGTGGTCACTCTTTTCCGTCGGCAGGAGGCCGTAAAACGCTCTTTTCCATTTTCGTTTCCGCCGGCTGGAGGGAACACCCGTAAAAAGCTGCTGACAGCTGGAGCGTTTCTCCGCATTACTCAGGAGAATTCGATTATGAACGGGGAGATCCAACTTGTGTCAGCCGGCTGGAACTAAGAGGGCAGCCACCAGCCGTTAGAGTCCTCTCTCTCTCTCTCTCTCTCTCTCTCTCTCTCTCTCTCTCTCTCTCTCTCTCTCTCTCTCAGCTGTCACTTTCTCCTCTCTTCGAGCCAGCCGTCTGGTCTACCCTGACCATTGAGTGAGTGTCCAATGTGTTGTGTGAGATATTACAACGTTCGGATAAATGACCGTCCCTCTATTTCTCCTGTCGTCTGAGTCTCTCCATTCTCCGTGCTATCTCGCCACGTGCCAAAAAACGGGCCGTTTGTGCAAGAAAAGCTGCGGCGGTGTTGCGATTCTAGCCGAAGAGATCAGGACTGGGGGACTTGCTTGACTGAAAGCAGCGATTGGAATAAAGAAAACTCACTTGAAAGAATAAGATAAATGATGTTTTTCACATTCATTGTACAATCACGTCCGTACTGAACTGGTGTTATCAATCTTGTCTCTATGCAGAGATTTCAATCTTTAGGGGGGCGCCGCTGTGCGATCACAACGATTTCGTGGTGTAGTGGTTATCACATCTGTCTAACACACAGAAGGCCGGCGGTTCGAGCCCGCCCGAGATCAAATCTTTTGCTTTCTTCATACATACACACGGTTTATTCTCTAGGGATCTACCCTGAACCGCCAGAATGAATCACAGTTGTCGACCTCAATTCCACGAAGTTGATCTTGTTGTTCCCACACTCCTTTGATTCGGCTCCAAATGCCCCCTGTACAGCTCTCCTTGGGGGAAGCAGCGTCTTCCTTTCTACTAACCACTATTTTGCCTAAAATTACCCGTGAAGGCGTGAAAATGTTTTGCTCTTAAATTCTCCCACGTTCCTCCCCACCCCCGTGGGACGTGCAGTCATTTTCGGTGTCCTCATCGGGCGCTTTCAACAGAAGGGCAGAGTCGTCGCCGTAAATTGATTATAAGCGCATCTGGGTCCGCAATTAATCCGTCTTTCAGTCCCAAAACCAGCCGCAATTGGTCCGCAGTTGCCCAAACACAGCACAAACACTCATAAACGGCCATTACACCGGCCATTATAGGCCAACAACGGCAGCCGGAAGGCGCTCCTTCGGTGAAATGCGCGAAATCAGGCGGAAAATCCACGGAATTCAGTACGAAAGCTGTAATTTCCATAAATAAACAAAGTTGTTCATTGTATGTTAACGGACTTTTTGAGGACGCCTTAAAAATTAATGTAGAAGCCAAATTATTGTTTAGTATAGGGTGCCCTCAGAATGAAATCGCGACCTCTCATCAAAACACTTTTGATTTCCACTTCGCAGTGTTGATTTAGTGGTTCCTTTCCAATTAAGACCACTTTTCGTATACAACACCCGATTTTCCACCCTGTATAATGAAAGATTATGAAAAGCAAAAAGTTATTCCGTTGCCGGGAATCGAACCCGGGCCTTATGGGTGAGAGCCATAAATCCTAACCACTAGACCACAACGGACATGTAGACTGTGCAGCGGCGCTTCTTCAAAAACCACGCAGCGTAGCCATCACTCACGCTAACTACAAGTTGCGATGAATCATCGGATTCTTTGAAGGTTTCAGATACCCTTGGAAGGATTACTGGTGGGTATGCAAATATTAATTACCGGCGTGGCATTTGACCCGAGTACATCGAGAGCCGCCATTCTCACCTCCTCAAGTGCTACGGTGCCCTCTAATTACGCCGTGTCCCTTCTGCCCAATCCCCAGTGTTTACCAATTGGTCGTCTTTTTCTGTCTCTGTATCTCTGTCTCTTTAACTCTCTCTCTCTCTCTCTCTCTCTCTCTAACTCTCTCTCTCTCTCTCTCTCCGTCACCTCCCCTTCTCCTCGCCCTCCCCACTTCACTAACCATCTGTTCGGCGTTCTTTCGAAAACTTGTGCATTTCCAATTGCCACCGGGCGCGGTCTCCCCAAATGAGGTTTAGCTTGCTGCTCTCCACGACGCCGGCCTTCTGAAGTGTAAACAAACACTCTTCTCCACCCCTAATTTCGCTTTTCGACACCTTGTAGTTTGTAACAGCTGATTTATTAGGGTTCGTGTGACATGCTGGTTCATCATCCAAAAAATAAAATCTTCTACTGCTTTTAAGTATCTTCCCAAAAAGCAAAAGAGTTCTTCGTTGCCGGGAATCGAACCCGGGCCTTATGGGTGAGAGCCATAAATCCTAACCACTAGACCACAACGGATACGTACGTTGCGCCACGCTGCTTCCCCAAGAACGCCGCGGTATCTGTCCTTGTCTATTAACCTGAAGTTGATGTAAGTTAACCTTGGCTATCAGATTCTTGATGTCCTTCATTCGCCGTACCTCCCGGATTAAGTAAAAGGAGAGGCCGGTCAATCTGTCAGCGGAGGTTGCGGGCGGCGCTTGACGTCTCTATGACCACAAAGTGGACGGACAACCTTGATGAGCCCTCTCCGACCACCCACGTCGTCAACGGCGGCCACCCATTACCTCATTGACCCTGCCGCCGGCCAATTACCGTAATCTCGTGTGCCATCTTCTTGCATCGCGGCGCTGTGCTCAACAACGAACACAGAGTTTTCTTTTGTCCCCCGGCGACCACCTGGGTTTAGACTCACTGGGTGGTCCGGCTGTGGCCTACTGTTGCTTTTTTTGTCAACATTTTCCCAGCTAACTACTTCTAGAGCCACAGCGGCCACAGCTCTCTGCAAAAACTGACCAAATACAACTTAGTTAAGCATTTCATTCAAGCCGGTAGGTAGCGCCACCTCAAAGCCGCAACTGTCAAAACAGGCCGCAGCGGCACCGTCTGGGCCACAGCTTGCAGCTTCACCATAGTTGAGAGGCACAACGCAAAACGGGAACAAAAATCTTTGCAAGATCCGGCCTAAAAGGTGTAAACTCCTACGCTTTGTTTTCAATTCGGCCGGACATGCTAGGCCACAGCGGCTACGACAGCCACAGCGCTGTCACCTTGGAAAGCTGTGGCTTTTAGTAAAACATGGAAACAATTACTGTTAGCAAATATCTGTATTGCTTAACAACAAATGTTTTTGAAAAAGCCACAACAAGCCAAAAAAGTCGCTTTGGTCAGTTTATACAGCTAAGAAGGCCACAGCGAAGGCCACAGCAAAGGCCACAGCGAGGGCCACAGCGGACCACGGCAAAACCACAGTTAGGCCACAACTGCAACTCTGATAGCACTATTCGAAACATTCACCATAATTCAGCACAAGTCCTTTCTTCCACACCAAACTGTTACACAATGTTTCTAAAACAGCATAAGGTTTAAAATCTGTCCATTATTGTTCACTTGAAAGACCAAAGCTTTCTTCGCCTTCTTGTGTATGTGATTGTTGTCCAAGGCGTCTCTCCTAAGCTCGTTTCCTCCGTTTTCCGCCTGGTTGCCGTTGAACACGGCCACTCCGTCGCGTAAAGTGCACTCGTACCCCTAGTTATTCCCCAACTGGCAATCCATTTACCACAACCCACTCAAAAATTCGCTTTTAGCTAGAATTTTTAGTATTTTAATTTTCTGGCGCTGTTATTACCCGCGAAGCCGTTAGATCGACGGCGCGTGGCATTTGATGCATGTATCCTCGGTAGTATACAGTGCGTTCAATAAGTATAAGTTCACCCCATTTTTTTGAATTTTTGAAAAATTGGCTATCCCTGGAAACACGCCCAATTGATTCCTCATAAAAAATGACCCCCGGGCGCCGAACATGAAATTTTTAGATTTGCATATCACCAATTTATTCAAAAATGTCGAAAAATTGCCGTTCAATAAGTTTAAGTTCACTTGCTAATTCACAGCGAAATTAGCGATTTTGGCTTCGACCAACAATCTTTTGGTGTTCAAATGAACATGTCACTCCACCTTCAACCTTTTCAAGTGATCCCAGCTCATGTTGGACGAGCATTCTCGGATTCTGGCCTACAAGGGCTGCTTTTTGTTCAACTGTCATTTTTCTGTCCGTTTTGGCGTTTTCTGTGCTTCATCAGCCGATTTGGGAAGAATCCGGCCTGTTACAGGCCTACTCATCGTTTGGGATGGCTTAAAAAAATTTTCAACGTGATCTGTCCCCTCGAGGCTCTCATCTTTAGAAAACACAAATTCGGAGGAGGAAGTCTCATGGCGTGAGATGTGTATTCTGTGTGTGGAGAGTTCAGAAGTGTTCTCAAGTTCGTTCGTCACATCTGGTAGGCGTTTTTTGTACATCCACGAGATCATAAAAGCGATGGCGACTTTTGAATCAGCACAGAAGACCACCTACACCATGAGACTTCCTCCTCCGAATTTGTGTTTTCTAAAGATGAGAGCCTCGAGGGGACAGATCACGTTGAAAATTTTTTTAAGCCATCCCAAACGATGAGTAGGCCTGTAACAGGCTGGATTCTTCCCAAATCGGCTGATGAAGCACAGAAAACGCCAAAACGGACAGAAAAATGACAGTTGAACAAAAAGCAGCCCTTGTAGGCCAGAATCCGAGAATGCTCGTCCAACATGAGCTGGGATCACTTGAAAAGGTTGAAGGTGGAGTGACATGTTCATTTGAACACCAAAAGATTGTTGGTCGAAGCCAAAATCGCTAATTTCGCTGTGAATTAGCAAGTGAACTTAAACTTATTGAACGGCAATTTTTCGACATTTTTGAATAAATTGGTGATGTAAATAAATATGCAAATCTAAAAATTTCATGTTCGGCGCCCGGGGGTCATTTTTTATGAGGAATCAATTGGGCATGGTCTCGTGTTTCCAGGGATAGCCAATTTTTCAAAAATTCAAAAAAATGGGGTGAACTTATACTTATTGAACGCACTGTAGTGGTGAGTATCCGCGTCTGTCACATGCGAGACCCGGGTTCAATTCCCGGCCGGGGAGAATTTTTTGCTTTCTATCCACTTAGTACAAAAAACCTGTTAGATTCGGATTTGCTGGATTTGCTGGTATAGATCTAAACATTTTTTAGTCCAGCACACGCTGTTCCACTGTGGTTTCCAGATGGCGGAGTATAACCACCTGTGATTACTAACGCATTACTTCCCGTCGTTAGACGCCGGTCCCACATCCAATTTTCTTTGTGCCGCAAGAAAAACTACTCCTTTTTATACAGCTGAAGTTGTTTTGAGCTCTCAATCTTCACATTTTGGCCTTTATAAGCTTCAAAGTTAAAAGTGGTCAGCTACAGTATGCATGAGTAATCTACCGTAACCCGTGATAACCCATAGTGACCTACAGTAACTAGGGCGCGGCCTACAGTAGCTTTTCCAATCTGAATGTTTTCTCCCCCGGGGATCGAACCCTTAAGAGTCTGATTGACAGTTTGCATCGCAACCCACTCGACCATAAACGACTGCGCACTAGATAAATCAGCGATTTGAATTCCCAAAATCGCGTCAAGACCCAAACGTGTGGGAATTCCCTTGGGAACACCCGGTTTCATCCCGTAACCATAAATTTCGTCCGGTACCGCGTGCGTGTCTGTGTATGCAGCTGTCACCAACGGTCAGCATTGGCGACAGCCGACCGCCCCGCGTCACTCTTACTTTTTTGGACTACGGATCCCCTTGGACTAATCCCCTAATCCCGAGGAGAAGTCAGCCACACTCTCCATTTCCTCAACTCTTTTGGGATATCTTGAGCTAGATGTTAGGCGAATTGGCCCGTCAAGGTGCAATCGGATTGATCCGGATCAAAAAGATAAAGTCGTCAGTTTGCGGAAGAAACTCGTGATGCGATACATTTGATTATAATTTTCCGTACTTCGGTATCATATTTCATCTGTTCATTTTGCTGTTAACTAACCCCTGTGGGTTTAAAAGGAGATAACGGTGGTACCGACCTAGTGTAGAGATTTTCTCTATCTGGAGGTGCGGTTCTAGAATTGTACTTTCTGCAAAATAACGGACCTCTGCGGCATTGGGAACAACGTGATTTTTGTGGTTTTGAACTGTGGTTTTCACATAGCTGTTGTTTTAATGACAATATTACTTTAATAATGATGCTACTTTAAAAAAGCTGCAACTTTGCTTCCGTTATGGAAACCCCCAAGAGTGTATGCGCATGGGGACCCGCTCTTTTGACCTCACCAAAACCTCTCTAACACTTAGCCTGATTCTTAAAGTACTACAGATTGTATGCTTTGCCTCTGGCTACACAATTTTGTAAGAAAGCTTAAAACTGAAAGAGTTTAAAACAGTGCGCCCATTGGGTAACCACCCCCTTTGACCTGCGCCTCGTTAACATTCAGCCTCGCCTTCGTTAATACAGAACCAATAATTTATTGAGCACTTCAAAAGTAAATGAACCTACCAAGATACAGTTTAACAGTCGATAGTCTACAGCTCCTTCTTCCACGTTAGCATTGCGAGAGCGACGTAACAGCAGAGGAGTAAACGACCGGCGGCTGATCAAAAGGCGGAGAAATGAACCGATCTCTTGACAATCAAGCGTTTAAACGTGTGATTTGATTATTATATTTTGTGTGTGTGTGTGTGTGTGTGTGTGTGTGTGTGTGTGTGTGTGTGTGTGTGTGTGTGTGTGTGTGTGTGTGTATGTGTGTGTATGTGTGTGTATGTGTGTCTACTCGTGGGATAAATCCCGTTATAGTGTTGAACCGGTGCTTCCCAGAGGATGAGTAGTCCCTTGCCTCCTCCTTCCCACGGCCAGCCAACATTTGACAGGCCGGCGCAATATCAGCCCACTTGTCTCCTATTAGACGAACTCAGCCACGCGCCGCCCTATGGCCAAACACGCATGGGAACACCCGAACAGGGCTTCTGCTTTGGGCATCTTACTCAAATGCTCTAAATCTTAAAGTCAATCACTCTTTCCGACCCTCTCTCTCGCTCTCTCTCTCTCTCTCTCTCTCTCTCTCTCTCTCCTTTTTCTATCATTTGACTATTACTACTCATTATTGCCAATTGCATCACCCGTTTTAATCCGTTTAATCGCTTCCTCTTCAGAATTTCCTCCCTTCTTCATCAAAATTCTTTGGAATGAACATCAGATGAGACTAATTCTATCATTAAGTAAGGTTTTGATTCAATACTTCAGTTTATAGTTGGTTTTTAGCGCTGTTAGCCGGCGTAGTCTGGTGTGAGTACTGTCCACCACACATCGGTTCGCGTATTCAAGAATGTGTAGCTCCTGTGGCAGACTATGCTAAAGTTCTTAATGGAAAAGTGAGTTTCATTTGAAATGCAACCGACAATAGTTAAATATTATATCGAAAGTTAAAAGAAACGTTTGTGTGTTCAAAAACACTAGGCCAAAAAATTTGATCTCGGGCGGGCTCGAACCGCCGGCCTTCTGTGTGTTAGACAGATGTGATAACCACTACACCACGAGATCAGTGTTCGTGGGGCGTCGACACTACCAGAAATACCTTTGAAGACATACGCACGCTGAAATGGGGTGAGGGAAGTTGTGAAATAATTTGTAGACAACTAAAAGAATCCCTTCACTCTCCAAAAGTGCAACTAAAATCGGAATAAAGCAATTTTCCTTTCAGGAATCCGAACTGGCCTCCCCCTTCGCTCTTCCCAACATGGGTGGTCGGGTTTTTAACGAACTTTGCAAGTGAGTCAATGTTTTATTTTGCGTTAAAACACTAAATTTTCAGATTAATAGCAAAGTTCAACGCCTGTGTGGGTGATTATCGAACCCGTTGCGGCCGTCATGTGACCATTTCACTAATCGATAGTTCCTATGGATATCTCTGCAACGAGGGTTATAACAGTTAGTATATTTGTTTTAAATTGCTTACATTTTCATTACAAAAGAATTTCAAATCCAACTTTACCTGATTTATTCGTTGCCACCGAATTGCGTACTGTGATTTTCAATTTCTGACCGTAAAATTTGGGCACGTAACCCGAATCCAAAAATCGATTTAAAAAGCACGAAATACAAGTAACCAGTAGCATCAGTGTGTGACTGAGAAATGGGTTTTTTCTCTTTATTGGGTAAAAACGCCCTAAGAACCCTAAAAATACGACCCACTAAGGTGTTAATCCCACCACCGTTTTGCGCAACCAGAGTTTGCTTTCGGCGCGTCTCGCGGGCGTATTATAGTCAGTCATTCATAAGCAGCGATGGGCCTCTGATTTACGACTTTGCGACATGTGCGCGTGGGAAAATGCAGCGGAAGGGATTTTTGAATGAGAGGATGGCGGGAAACTGGAAAAACGGGGTAATTATACTATATTAAAAGGACCATTAGGTACTTTTATTTAATTAGAATCAACAATACTCCGTTTTCAATCGGTTTTTTCTCTTAGCCCGCAAAAAAACGGTGACACTGTAGGGAAGTCGAACCCAAGACAGTAATTCAAATATTCCGTGTGAGTGAAAATAAAATACGCAGATGTACGGGATATCCGCTGCTCTACCCGATCATTGAAGTCATCTACGACATGGCTCCTAATTAAGAAATCAAGCGTGAATGTTTCAGCCTTCATGGAGTCTGCCGAGTGTCTGATGGAACTCGATCGACGCGTCGAAGTGAAGACGTGTCATGACGTCACTCTGCAAGAAATAGAGGACGCCAACGCCTCAGGCGGAATAGCCCTCCCAGCCAAAATGGACCGCATGTGCGGGTAATTCCCTTTGAAAATGGAGGGAAATTTAAATTTCAGGGCATTGAATTACTTTTCTGGTTGTGTGAGGACTCCTATTAGGAGAGAGTGTGGAGCTTCTGCTTGGCAGGTAAATCTAATCTCTCTCTGTTTCTCTCTCTCTCTCTCTCTCTCTCTCTCTCTCTCTCTCTGTCTCTCTCTCTGTCTCTGTCTCTCTGTCTGTCTCTGTCTCTCTGTCTCTCTGTCTCTCTGTCTCTCTCTGTCTCTGTCTCTCTGTCTCTCTGTCTCTCTCTCTCTCTCTCTCTCTCTGTCTCTCTCTGTCTCTGTCTCTCTGTCTGTCTCTGTCTCTCTGTCTCTGTCTCTCTCTCTTTTTCTCTATCTACATCTCTGTCTCTCTGTCTCTCTGTCTCTCTGTCTCTCTGTCTCTCTGTCTCTCTGTCTCTCTGTCTCTCTGTCTCTCTGTTTCTCTGTCTCTCTGTCTCTCTGTCTCTCTGTCTCTCTCTCTCTCTGTTTGTCTCTCATATTTCAGGTGATCTACCGTGTCCTAAAAGACACCACAAACACCCTTATGCCCGGCTGTCAATTCACCGGCACCTCTCCCCGGCTGTCAACAACGGCTTCTCCCAGTACAACAAGAGAAGAACTCACAACTACCACAAGAACAACAGAAATGACTTCCCTGGCCACGTGGAAGCCGGCTGTCACAACGGCTGTCACGGAAATTCCCACAAGAAAAACCATGAGAAAGAACATTTCTCCACTGACTCAGACCACCAATAGCGGTTTGATGGTCTCAGTAAGCGCTGCGGTTATTTTACTGACAGCTTTCTGACTTTCTGACCAAGAGATACGAGTATATTTTTAATATTTTAAATGTTTTGATTGATGTTGTAGTTTTAATGTGAACAAATACAAGTTATCAGTTTTAACAAGAAAAAATCATGCTCAGTCATTTATTCAGTGGCTGTTCACGGGATGATGATGATCTTCCTCCTGGCCTCCCTCTGCTTCTTGTGGAGGAGGAATCTCCTCACAGCCTCAGCTCTTCCCTCCTCTGAAAACTCTCTCTGATTGGATTCAGAAGACATTACCAAGGGAGAGATGTCCGTGGCTGGCTTCAGGAGCCTTGAGGGCATCGGTGGCCGAGAAGACGAGGAACAGGGCGAGGAAGAGAGCGAGGAAGTTCATTTTTGGTTGATTTTCGAATGGGAGGGGGGTTTAAATGGATGAAATTTCTAAAGGGGTCTATCGGCGATAAACATATCAATGCTTTTCTTAGTGTTTTCGATAAGATGGGAAAATCGGAGCCATCGATTCGTTTTTCATTTGGAACGAACAGTTGATGTTGCAAAGAAATAGAAGCAGATACACACACACGCACACACACACGTTGATTTGCTTCTCTCCGGTACACACAACATGTTTCAAACTTTCTGTGTGTGATGGATGTTGCATGCCGAGACGATTAATTTTAATAATAAATAACTAGACGGTCTGCTCATAGATGACTCGTTATCGCCGAAAAAACGTCACATAAATTTTGGTTTAAATAGCTGGCTTGTGAGATGAAAATTATCAAGCT
>OZ059904.1:11187858-11227858 GCA_964057215.1 Oscheius myriophilus
CACTTTCGATGGTGAGAAATTTCAAATTCTAATTATTCACGAATTTCAGCTACGGATGCTTCTCAATATCCAACGTGTCGCTATGTCTGCGACTATGGTAAACTCTTTTTCAACTGAAAACTGACAGTTTCAGGAAACTATGAAAGAGAGAGTCGCGTGATGGAGAGGGTGATGGGACGCCACCAGGGATCCTTGAAGCAGAGTACCCTCATATGGCCCCCCGCAGATAGAACTCGTAAAACACGGCTTAACCGTTAACAGTAAATAATAAAACCAAATGATTTATTTTTGTCCTATTGAACTCAAAAACACAAAAAAGAGCCTAAATTATTCCGTTTTCAGACCAAGGTCGTAAAAACTGAACATAATTAGAGATGAATAATGTAGCAATATGAGTATTGACGAGGAGCGAAACCGTAATTCAATCCAAGAAATTGTTCTGTCCAATTGAATTATTTTAAAAACAAAACTCGCAATTGATTGCTGTTCCGCACAAAGAAAGAAGAGAATGACAAAAGCGGAAAAAATAGTAAGCCCAATTGAGGGGTCTCATTTTTCTCTCAAACACTGGTTCAAAAAAGTATTCCTTTTTTTCTTTATTCAACAAAATGAGCCGAAATAGAACCCGTCTTTTTTGGCGCAAATATCGTTTGATTAGCGCGCCACTCTGCGTCTCTCCATTTCCAGCTCTCTCTGCCTTTCTCTGCACCCTTACGGGAGAATTTGCCAAAGTTTTAGCAAAAATTTCTGTTTTGAGCAGTTTCCCCCAATTAAAACTACCCAAATTAATAGCAAGAGCAAACACGACAATGCAGCGAATTACATTTATTATTCAATCCACATTCAACGTTCTGTGTTCTCTTTCGTTGTCCGATAGATTTGTGACCTTTGTGAGAGCAGCCGCCGCACCCCGAGGTGCCTAGCGTGCCGTCTGCCAGATAGACCCCGCCCATAGGTATGGGAGTTATGACTAGTCATAACACTCCGGGCGGCGAGAGAAAATGGTCGAAATTCAAATAGCCGAAAGAAGGAGAGAAACACTGAACTAACTGGACGTACACGGTGAATCACGTGGAGTGTAACCATGCCGTATTCGATGATTCTGTTCATGTAGCAGGAAGGTAGATCTCCAACAATAGCTTGGGTTGACAGACGCTTTCTCAAACAAACATAGACACGGAACCGAAACTTATATATATAAAACGTCTATCCCGCTGTCTGAATTATTTTACTTTTAGCTCTCGGCAAAATGAAACCTTATTTATATTTGGTAGCAAGTTTCGCGGTAGAAAATGTTTCATCGAATTCTGAAACGTCATCCTCCAAAAAACCTATTTGTTATGTTATTCTTGTTACTTTTACATAATCTACTGAATAATAACATTATGTTTCATTTATGCAACTGTAACAGGTTTAAAAAGGAATTGGTACGTTCACCGGGTAAATGCTACTTCACCTCTTTCTCGCTTTTCTCGCCGTGACGGCTTCGCTCCGTCGCGCCAAACGCCAGGCCACAACGGAAACAAGACTCATGTGGCCAGAAGGAACCGTTTATTACCAATTTGATGACAAAGATACTAATGCTAACAACAAGGGTATTGTAAGAACAATGATCATACATGGAACAGCTTCAGATATGCCAAATTTCAAGAATTTTGTACGGGCGGCAATGGACCTCATCTCGGAGAACACTTGCATTAACTTTATTCAGAGTTCTGCAGCTTCAAACAGGATACTTGTGAGTTTCTTCTCTGCATTTCTTTTCTCTCTCTCTCTCTCTCTCTCTCTCTCTCTCTCTCTCTCTCTGTCTCTCTCTCTCTCTGCATTTCACCATTGAAAATGCCAGTCTCTCACTTACGTTACATCATGGGATTGACCATTTTCATGTTAATGTCTCGGTCTTTAAGCCTTTAGGCTTTAGTTTCGACTTAAATTTAATTGCAGATCCAGCCTTCCGGTCCATGTGATTCACAGGTTGGGATGATTGGTGGGGTTCAACTCATTCATCTTGGGGGAACATGCTCGGAGGTTAGACAGAACGTACTCAGTCACATAGTCGAAGTTTTTAGATGGAAGCCCTGCATGAGTTCATTCACGCCTTAGGCTTTTACCACACTCAAAACCGCTATGATCGGGATTCATTTGTGTATGTGGACGATGATAATATCAAGAAAGGGAGCCAAGCCTTCTTCAGAAAACAAAACTCAAAGAACATTGTACCCTACGATTTGGGTAGCATCATGCATTACGGAGCTGTGACGTAAGTTGAAAAACACGGTGTCTGTAAAAGTCTATTCAAATTAACCTTTACTTTGAAGCTTATGAACCTACAAATTTAGTTTTGCTGAACCTTCTACATACTCTGTGATTCCTCGAGACCAGCGATACCTTCGCACTACAGGAGCACTCCAACCATCCTTCTATGACTTCAAGATGATCAACACCTTTTATCAGTGCGAAGGTAAGATAACACAGTCTTCTCTTTTGTGTGTGTGTGTGTGTGTGTTTGTGTGTGTGTGTGTTTGTGTGTGTGTGAGTGTGTGTGTGTGAGTGTGTGTGTGTGAGTGTGTGTGTGTGTGTGTTTGTGTGTGTGTGTGTGTGTGTGTGTGTGTGTTTGTGTGTGTGTGTGTGTTTGTGTGTGTGTGTTTGTTTGTGTGTGTGTTTGTGTTTGTGTGAGTGTGTGTGTGTGTGTTTGTGTGTGTGTGTGAGTGTGTGTGTGTGAGTGTGTGTGTGTGTGTTTGTGTGTGTGTGTGTGTGTGTGTGTGTGTATGTGTGTGAACCTCTTTAGCCTACTGTTCCGGAAGACCCACCCCCTCATGTCAAAATGGTGGGTACCAAAACCCAAACAAATGTAGCAGTTGCCTCTGTCCGGATGGTTTTGGAGGACCATTTTGCAACCAAAGGGTTAGTTCAAGCTTCAAAAAACAGAAAATGTTGCTAAGACTGGTTGTGGTCGAACACTGACAGCAACAGAAGAGTGGGTCTCGGCCAAACTCACAACAGGAACACCCTTTCCAGAAGACTATGACAAACCGAAGAAGTGCAACTATTGGATCACTGTAGGGGATTGAGATTGCAAAAATAGTGATTTTCAGGCACCTCCGAATACCCAAATCCAAGTAAAATTCGATTCAATCAAGGCTGCCTGTGAATTTGGGTGTCCTTTCAATGGATTTGAGGTCAAACTGAACAAGGATATGAAATTTGTACAACCTAGGTATGCTATCTTGTCTCCCATTTTGTGTCACTGCGCATACACACAAACAGGCACACACGCACACACATGCACACACATACACACACATACACACAGATGTACTCTTTCTCACTTATTTTTCAGATACTGTTGCTCGGACCAAGTAAAAGGAAACATCATGCTGAGCAACTCTAATCCTACTGTAATTGTGGCTCACCAGGTCAAAATGTATGCAGCATCTGCCAGCATTCAATATAGATACGGTAGGGTTTCTATTTATAATGAAAATCTAGTGTAAATTAAGTTTCCACATATGCTACTGGATAAATATACATCTCCAGAAACACCAATACATAGGAATATTTATATTCTACTCGTGTCACGCTTTTATTTATTTGTAGTATTTTTTTCATTATAAATCAATAAATAATCTTTCTTTGTAACTTTACAGATTAAATCTATTCGAGTAACCTATAACAAAAGAAATAATTCATAGTAGTATTCAACTTCAACGGGCGGTTTCTTTGTTGTAGGTTGTTTTCTGTGATATTGATTGGCTGGGACTTAAATCCATACCTTAGCTATCTTAGCTTTAGTAAACCTACCGTATCTGTATTGAATATAGGCAGAAGCTGCCAATTTTTTCACTTGATAGGAGATAATTACGGTAGGATTGGCATGACTTTGCATAATTTGTCCTTTAAGTTGGTCAGAGCAACAATACCTAAAAGATAGATACAGTAACCTGCAGTAGGCAGACTTAAAGGACTATTAAGAGACAAAAAGAAAGACAGAGAAAGATAGGGATACCGTACCTCGGCTGTACAAATTTCATGTCCTTGTTTAACTTTACTTCAAATCCATTGAAAGGACAGCCGAATTCACAGTTACCGTAGATGGAGTCAACCTTCACTTGGATTCGCATGTTTCTAGGAGCCTGAAAGAATACGGTAAGTACCTTCTTGAAACCTACGGTAATCCAATAGCTACACTTCCTTGGCATATCGTAGTCTCCAGGAGTTGGGGCAGCAGTGGTCAGCCTTGCGGAAGTCCAAGATGTGGTTGCTGTGAATGTTTGACCACAGCCAGTCTGAAGAAATGTTTCATAAGACCTAAACGGCCTTAGCCAACCCTTTCTGCACATAGAGTTCCCCCAAATCCATCTGGACAAAGGCAAGTGTTGCAAGTTCGAGAGTTCAGGTAGCCGCCGTTTTGGCAGGCAAGGGAACTATAGCAGTAGGCTAAAAATTAGAGGTAAAGTAATACCCAAAACAAAGAATTAAAGGAACCGTCAGAGACTGTTTGCAACTTTGACTCACGGGAAAGAGAAAAATCGGCTGTTCAAAAAACTCTATACAACATAGGATCCAATATTCTTCGTATAATTTCGAAAATGCTATGTAATAGGACGAGATTACCCGGAAGATGAAGAGTGTTCCAGACAATTTAGCAAAAGTATTTAGTGTATTTTTCGACTGTACGCGATGAAAATAGACATTAAAATGTCCCTGACGGTCCCTTTAAGTGTCGAAAGAGAGACGGGGACGAGGTTTGAAACTATACAACTGCATTGGTAGAATGTGTTGATCATCTTGAAATCGTAAAATGACGGGTGGAGTGAGCCCACTGTACGGAGATAGCGTTGGTCTCGAGGAATCAAAGAGTAGGAGGAAGGCTCGGCAAAACTGAAACAAACATTTATGATATAAAGATAAAGAAATAGAAAGAGTGGAAGAGAAAGAAAGATATAGAGAGAGATAGAGATAGATAGAGAGAGAGAGAGAGAGAGAGAGAACGAGAGAGAGAGAGAGAGAGAGAGAGAGAGAGAGAAAGGCAAACGTAAACGCACGCAATAGCTCCGTAGTGCATAAGACTCCCCATGTCGTAAGGCACAATATTCTTCGAAGTTCCCCTCCGAAAGTTTCGACTAGCTCCACTCACAACGTTTTTCTCTTCGACATATACAAACGAATCTCTGTCATTCCTATTGTGGATGTGCACAAATCCCAGTGCATGGATAAATTCATGCACAGCTTCCATCTGAAACAACGCAGTGGTTAGTTATTTTGGAACACATTAGTAATAAAAGTTTCTCACCTGTGCACAAGTATGTCCCAAATGAATGAGCTGAATCCCTCCCAACATTCCTACTTGTGAGTCACAAGGGCCGGAAGGTTGGATCTGAAGTGTGTCTCAACATCAACTGCACAAAATAATCAATACTTCTTTTCGATCGAAAAGTCTAACATGGTACCGTGCCACTCGGCGGGGATGTGGCAAGAACTAGTCTTTTAAAACCCACCCGAAGCCTATTGGCAGCTGTTGAACTCTCAATGAAGTCGATACAAGTGTTCTCAGAGATAAGGTTCAACCCCGCACGGACGAAATTCTTGAAATTTGGCATATCTTCAATTGAACCCATTTTAAAGGTTTTCAACTTCAGAGACGTACCTTTGTTGCTCGCGTTTGGATCATCGTCATCAAATTCGTAATAGATATTTCCGTCTGGCCACTTTAGACGAGTATCAGTCGTCGCCTGTCGTTTTATTTGAGTGGAAGTTGCAACTTCCGCCAAGAATGAGAATAAAAGGTAATAAAGGTACATAGATTGCATGAGAGAAACACATTTAATCGGTATAAAAAGAGCAGACGAAATGAGTATGCATTAAGGTTAGCCGATTAATTCGTTGTACCCGGAAGTATACAGGACAAACACGTTGCTAGACATCCATTCGGTGTGTGTGTGTGTGTGTGTGTGTGTGTGTGTGTGTGTGTGTGTGTATGTGTGTGTGTAGAGAGAGAGAGAGAGAGAGAGAGAGAAAGAGAGAGAGAGAGAGAGAGAGAGAGAGAGAGAGAGAGAGAGAGGAAGTAGATAGTATCGAAGAAAGAAAAAGCAGAGAGGGCAAGAAAAGGAGAGAAAGTAGTGCGAGAGAGAAACGAGGAGAGAGAAACAAAAAGGAGAGGAGATGACAGGAAGATAAAATGAGTTGAGTTGAGAGAAAAAAAAGATAAAAAGGAAAAACATAGGAACACTCAAATCCAAGAAATAAAAAACCCTCTAAACCCTCTAAACCAAGAAACTAAACATGTCTTCTCAATCATATTTATCGAAAATCGAGTACAATTTACAAAAATTTGTTACAAAATTACAAAGAATTAAGAGATAGACTGAATGGTCCTGGCCAATTCATCATCCATCGGTTCAAATGGAACAGGAGAGGGAGTGATAATTTCCTCCATTTCCACGACCACTTCTTCTTCTCTACCGTAGTATTTAGAGACCCTCGACCATGTTTTTTTGTTTACATCGAAGTCCTCTTCTTTTTCTTCCTTCTCTTCTTCTCCCTCGTTTGTCCAGAAGTAACCGATGTCAGCCTCTTCCAAAGGGTCATCGCTGAAGTAGCCTTCAGAATCAGAAAACGTCTCATCCACAGCTTCTTCTTCCTGCTCCTCCACTTTGACCTCGACTGTCTCCTGAGGAAACATCAGGCGATTCAGAAGCAACGGGCAGATGGAAGAGGTACATTCGATGCAGAGATGGACATTGCAGAAGGAGCACATCTCGACTGAAATAGGAAAAATTAAATGAGGTTGGGTTACGGTATCTCACCTGAAGGGGAGTGGTTGTCGCACTCGCACACCACTGTGACATCATCCATTTTGAAGTCTACAGGGGAGTGTTGAAGCTCGTTCAGTCTGGAAATAGGAGTGTTAAAGTCGTTAAAATACAAAGCGTGAGTGAAAGGTGTAGAAACAGATAGAAAAATAGAGAAAAGACAGAGACAGAAATGGAGCTATAGAAACAGAGAGTGATAAAGACACCGGGAAAGAGAAAGATATAGAGGCAGATAATATTCAAAAGAGACAGAGTAAGAGAGAATGAGAGAGAGATAGAGAGAGAAACAGAGACACAGAGTAACATACCTCTCTTTCGCATCTCTGACAATTGAAATGGCGATGTGGTCCGATGTCTCCATGAAGAATTGGAGCTCTTCCTGGTTCTCATAGTGCACCAAAGACTTCAAAACGCAGCATTTAACCTGAAAATGGCGAATTACAATGTTATCAAGACTTGTAAAAAGAAAAGAGTTTGTAAACTTACCAGATGAAATTCTTCCCCAGATCCGTTGGTCCAGCTGTCCTTCTCATTTCCACTGTGATTGTTGAAGATGGCCAAAAGGGAGGTGACATCAGAGTGGAGCACGGAGTCTCCGCGAAGTGTGCTGAGGCAGTGGCGCACAAAGGGATCCTGAACTGAGCTATTTAGACCATACAATTCATGTTCAGATGATAATTACTCAAATTTGGATGAAACTCACTTTCGGCAGGTACTCGTTGATCTCGGACTCCATAACGATTTCGTCCTCGTAAAGGACCATTGTCGAACGAATGATTTCTGAAATTTGTCTTGCTTGTTTTTTGAGCGTTTTGGTAAAAAAAATGGTTTGAAAATGAATATCGTCTGTCACAGTCCCTCCTTTTATAGCACCAACAAAGCGCCTTCTGATGTTAAGGCAGATGTTGCGTGCCCCGAGGGCATGCTGTTGGCTCCGTGGGTTGTCTGATGAAACCCGCTTCTTTAAACATTTTCGAAAAGGTAAGCGGAGTTATTTGAACCTGGAATATAGTATTTTTCTCGAAGATCAGAATAAAAAAATCCGTGATTTTCATGTGAAATGTGAGTAACAGAGGCTCAGGCACTCTTAGAATAAGTGGTTAATACTCAGCTAGGTTGGATATTGGATACTCAGCTAGGTACTTTACAGAAGAAGCCCCTACCTTTCAAAGAAGGTCACCTTAGCGTTAACGTACACTTCTTGAAAACTTTCCTGAAGGGGTTGTTCTTGGAGAATTTTCACCTTCTACAACTGATGCGTGGTTATCCACCTAATATTATGCAGCTAAATGTATATTTCTCTCACCCATATGTATTCTTCATACCGATTTTCTCTATATCGATGCTAAACTGAATGTGTCTTGAAAATTCCTTAATTCAAATGGAAATTAAGACGCGATCTGTAGAAAGCGAGTATAATTGGGATTCACACTCCCGAATTTGTGTCCTCTTTTGTACTAAAACCTTTAACACAGTTTGTTTGGCCACCTAAAAGTACAATTTAAATTGTTTTAACAGTTATCGATTGTCCATTTCTCCAGGCAACGGTTACCAATTGAAAACTAAATTTTTTTGAAAACATATGGCATATGTAGTTGGGGATTTTGTTGTGTAAAACTACTCAGCTAACAACCTTAATTTGGAAATCTCACCTTCAAATGAAGGCCACCTTTGTGTTTTAGTAAGCTTTTTTTGGTTATACATATTCTTGGCTTGGAGCATTTCCACTCTTCTCCAGCTGAGCCATGGTTATCATCTACCTCTATTACCTTTATAACGATGCTAAGATTTTAATCGCACTTTAGATTATTCTTCATTGGCTGTTTACTATGTTGCAACGAGAGACATGACCTCGTCTCCTGGTGCTTTATATGTTGCGGAGAAATATACCCACAGAGACACAAAGAGAGATAGAGAGAGAGAGAGAGAGAGTGAGTTAGAGAGAGAGGTGGATTCTAAGTTTGGATAAATCTTCAAGAGCCATTTCAAATGTTCATTTCTCACCGCTAATTTAATTGGATATTTCAAACTCTATACTATATCCATGTGGTGGACTAAAAGTTAAATTCTAACTCTATTTGAATACTTCGTTCCTTTACTGATTGAAAGAAGTAGGTTATTGTTAATTGCAAGAAGCACTATGACCTAGAAAATCAACCCCCAGCCCCTCAACGCAAGGATCGCTTTCTGTTACAGATGCGGAAAGCGATGTAGTTGCTTTTACGCTGATATTTCAATTGGGTGCCTCGTTCATTCATTTCATTCCTTCCTTCCCACCTTCCTCTCCTTGGAGCATTTTTTCAACCTAAAATACAATTTTTATTTCCCAGAAAATTACTCCTTTCTCTAAAACTATGATTACAGTTTTGGAAACATTGGGTATTCCAATAGATACGGCCAAATTTTAATTTTCATCGTCGTCCAAAGTAATTTTTTGTCAAACTTTAACTGTTTGACCTACCAGGATTTTCCTTTTAACAATAAGCCAACCTATAGAAAAAAACGTATTGCATTGTGTTTCGACCTTTCCGAAAAACTACATAACATTTTGTCATTGACCAAATTGCAAATTTTTTAATTCACCAAATTCAAGTCGAATCTTGAGCAGTGCTTGTTTTGATCAGTTTTTTGTTGCAGATGCTGAAAGACCCCTCCTCGGATAAACCACCCCATTATCTAAAAACTCATTGAGTCGCTTTCGTTCTTAAGTCTAAATTGGGTTAACCCCGGTTTCTCATTGATCATGATGTTGATTCGCTTTTCTTTGTAGTTTGAAAGCGATGTAGTTGCTTTTACCCTGATATCTCAATTGGGTGTCTCAACGTTCTTTCATTTCATTTCTTCCTTCCCACCTTCCTCTCCTTTTCGGGGCATTTTTCAATTTCTTCCCTTTTTTCCTAAAAGTCCCAATTATAACTTTTCCAGATGGAATACGCTCCTGTGCATTCCGTGGATCCGATCAGCCGTTCAGCGGTCTACCGTTCCCACCACGACTTCCAGCAGGCGCTGTTCGACTGGGAGAAGACATTCGGTCATCGGATGAGGGTTGGATCTTCGGAGATGCTGAAGAGCTCTCAGGGAACACGAGACGAGGTCTTCAAGTACAGAGTACTTGTCTTGCACTGTGTTCACTACGGACAGCCCAGAGTTAATAAAGGTTGGTTTTAAGACTCTTTCACTTTTAAAAGTCTATTTATTTTCTAAATTTACCTTCTTCAGCCTCCGGAAAGTCTCCTTCGACCCGTCTCGCTTGTGGCTGCAACGTCATGATTCGCCTCAACTTTTCCGTGAAGGAACAGCTCCTCCGCCTCACTTCTCTCATCGACATCCACACCGGACACACCCTGGAACCCGGATCCACCAAGGGCATCCGTCGCCGATCCTCACTTTCAGTGGAACAGACGAGTGCGAAGAGAGCCAGACTGTCATACGGTAGTTTATCAAGACTTAAGGCCTTAACTCGCTTATTTTAGAACCTGAATCACCCCAAATCCAGACCACCTTGGGCGTTAAACCCCGTCTCTCCTACCCCATGATCACCGCTTTGGCCATCTTCAATTCTCCCAAAGGCCATCTCCTCAACAGGGATATCTACGTCTTTATCGAGTGGGTTTAAAGGTCTAAACTCTGATTTAAAGGTCTATTTAGGACCTATTTCCCCTATTACCGCACGGCATACGGTAGCTGGAAGAACAGTGTGCGCCACGCCCTTCACACCCACGATTACTTCCACAAGGAAACCGCCACGGTTCGTATTTTATATTTATTTTTTACGATTAAAGAGAATTTCTAACTAAAAGTGAATTTTCAGGTAGAAGATTCGGAAAAGGAGAACATGGTCTACTCGATCAAAGAAATGGACAAGTTCAAGGAGGATTTGGCTTCGTTTCAGGAAAAGTACCCCGAGTACAAACAGAACGTCTTCGGACTCGCCTATCCTGGTTCGTATTTTATTTCTAAATAATCCAATGAATTTTTTACATTTGTTCAACTAGAGTTTTAAATCACTTTTCTTCAGAACACTGGGATCCGATGACCCGTGGAGACCTTAAGGACCCTAAGATCGGAATGGTTCGTCCCGTGGCCAAGAGGACCGCGAGGAAAGTGAAACTGGAGGAAGACGAAGAGGATTACTCTCCTCCCGGAGGCAGCCAAATCAAGGTTTGTAATTATTCTTAGCTTAGCGACTCTTGGTTCTTAACAATTCCTTATCTCCTCTTTTCAGCAGAGATTCTCTCGTCGCACTCGTGGAAGCCTCGCCGCACCGATGGAGTCCCCCGAGCCCAGTGTCTTCTATTCGCCTACTCCCAGCCCTCAGGATCATCCGGTAAGCATCTTCTTTTGATTTTTGATTGGTTCTTAGCCCTGACTATCCTAAGTTTTAGACTCACCTTAGTTCTAACTTATTTTCGCTCATTTCAGGCTTCTATGCTCATGTACCCGGGTCTCCAGCTGATTCAACCTAACAAATCTGTGGGTCCTGATTACTCTGATCTCTACATGATGCCTCAGGCGATGGAATCTCAAATATCGACCGATCCGATGGCCGTCGAACACAATGATCTCACTCTCTTGTAAATTCTGTATGTATGCGTTTAATGGTTTCAAATATTCCGATTATCTAATTGTACAGTTTGTATGGTTTTAAAATTTCCTAATAAACATATAACAGAATTTGTTGTTGTCACCTCAAAGCTGAAAATTAAAATTTCACACTTATGGTGAGCACTCCAGACGACCAAAACTCTGAGCAGGGCCACTCCAGACGACCAAAATCCGCAGCAGGGCCACTCCAGACGACCAAAATCCGCAGCAGAGCCACTCCAGACGACCAAAATCCGCAGCAGGGCCACTTCAGACGACCAAAATCCGCAGCAGGGCCACTCCAGACGACCAAAATCCGCAGCAGGGCCACTCCAGACGACCAAAATCCGCAGCAGGGCCACTTCAGACGACCAAAATCCGCAGCAGGGCCACTCCAGACGACCGAAATCCGCAGCAGGGCCACTTCAGACGACCAAAATCCGCAGCAGGGCCACTTCAGACGACCAAAATCCGCAGCAGGGCCACATCAGACGACCAAAATCCGCAGCAGGGCCACTCCAGACGACCAAAATCCGCAGCAGGGCCACTTCAGACGACCAAAATCCGCAGCAGGGCCACTCCAGACGACCAAAATCCGCAGCAGGGCCACTTCAGACGACCAAAATCCGCAGCAGGGCCACTCCAGACGACCAAAATCCGCAGCAGGGCCACTCCAGACGACCAAAATTCTGAGCAGGGCCACTCCAGACGACCAAAATTCTGAGCAGGGCCACTTTAGACGACCAAAATTCTGAGCAGGGCCACTCCAGACGACCAAAATCCGCAGCAGGGCCACTCCAGGCGACCAAAATCCGCAGCAGGGCCACTCCAGACGACCAAAATCCGCAGCAGGGCCACTCCAGACGACCAAAATTCTGAGCAGGTCCACTCCAGACGACCAAAATTCTGAGCAGGGCCACTCCAGACGACCAAAATCCGCAGCAGGGCCACTCCAGACGACCAAAATTCTGAGCAGGGCCACTCCAGACGACCAAAATTCTGAGCAGGGCCACTTTAGACGACCAAAATTCTGAGCAGGGCCACTCCAGACGACCAAAATCCGCAGCAGGGCCACTCCAGACGACCAAAATTCCTCTGGTGGGCCACTTCGGACGGACAAAATTGCGCCGCGGCAGACGAAACTTTGAATATTCCGCACCCCGTGGCGTCATGTGGGCCCCTCGTTGGAATATATTCTGACGTCACGTGTATTCATTTTCCCGCCATTTCCGCCTCATTTGTTTCCATTGCTGCGTTTCCGACGGTCGTCTTTCTTCATTTTTCTTCTAAAATCGACAAAATTAATTCCAAGTCAGTGTTTTTTTATTAATCAAAACTTTTTTAATAACATTTTACCTCTTTTAACATAACCTGATTTCTATCTCCTTGTGGAGGTTGGAGTAATTGGGTGCGGGAGGGGCCAACGGATGAGGAGTGGGCTGTGAGTGTCCCACCACAAAAGAAACCTCGATTTCTGTGGAGGGATCGCACTCTAATCAGACGCCCTCATTCGCCCAACCAATACCTCAATCTCTGGCTAACAAATACAGGATTTGGCCCTCTTCCGGATTGGGTAGAAGCCTGTAGGCGTGTTCCACAAGGAGATGGGTTTTGGGTTCTCGTCACTTTCTCATGGACCGTTTCGTTTGAAAATTCTGAGCTTCTCCCATGCCGGAAGCCACGCTAGCGCCGCGCAGTGGGAGTAATTTTGCCGTTACTTGCATTTCTTGAAAGAGGTGTTCGAAGGTTTTGGGAGGTTGCAACGGATTTTCGAAGGTTTCGGTCCTAGGGGCGACAGTAGGCCAAATAATCCAAGTTTTATAAACGAAACTAATTCTCTATTTTCACCTTTGTCTTCGATCTACTTCGATCGTCTTCCGAGGATCCAGAAGACGCCGAAGATGCTCGACGTGTCCAACGCTCCCCTGCGGGTGGCGACCCAAGTTCCACTGTACCTGGTTCACAACTATTCTAGGTAGGTGCTTTTGACACCACAATTTTTGGTATTTTAGGTCCCAACACCATCCTCTATCTGTGCTCCACGCCCTCCACACCCACGACTACCACAAGTAAATCGCCTCGGTTCGTATTTTATATTTATTTTTTTAAGGATTTAAAGAATTTCTAACTAAAAGTGAATTTTCAGGTAGAAGATTCGGAAAAAGAGAACATGGTCTACTCGATCAAAGAAATGGACAAGTTCAAGGAGGATTTAGCTTCGTTCCAGGAAAAGTACCCCGAGTACAAACAGAACGTCTTCGGACTCGCCTATCCTGGTTCGTATTTTATAATTTTCTTGTAAATAATTCAATATATTTTGTACATTTGTTCAACTAGAGTTGTAATCATTTTTTCTTCAGAACACTGGGATCCGATGACCCGTGGAGACCTTAAGGACCCTAAGATCGGAATGGTTCGTCCCGTGGCCAAGAGGACCGCGAGGAAAGTGAAACTGGAGGAAGACGAAGAGGATTACTCTCCTCCCGGAGGCAGCCAAATCAAGGTTTGTAATTATTCTTAGCTTAGCGACTCTTGGTTCTTAACAATTCCTTATCTTCTCTTTTCAGCAGAGATTCTCTCGTCGCACTCGTGGAAGCCTCGCCGCACCGATGGAGTCCCTCGTGCCCAGTGTCTTCTACTCGCCTAATCCCAGCAAAAACGTCGTCAAGAGTGCTGAAGGCGCCATATCGTCGGAGTCGTGCGCTGTTTATATCAGGTGCTTAGTTGTTTTGTGGTGTATTCGGGAAATGATCATCGATGGAAGTCGCTGAACACCACCAATAGCAACTGAACTGATTCGAGCGCCCATTGTCAGAAATTTGTGAAAGCTTTGACTAACCGTCGTTGTGTCACGGCTCATTTTTGACGGTGGAAGTTGTTGATTGCGATTGTTTTTGTATGATTGACTTGGAATACATTCGGCTTAACGTAGCAGCAGTAAAACCTGGAGTGGTAACGTGCTAGGCCACAACATGTTGTACGCGTTGTTGTTGCTGGAAGGATTGAATTTTCTTGGGCCGATATACCACTATGGATATAGAGCTAGTGCTCCCTGTGGTGTCAAGAATTATCAGTTACCATTGGCGCAGCCTTTCTTCCTAATATCCTCTAGATATTCAAAAAAAAGCTATTTAGGCATGTCAAGTATGCTCAAGTTGCTTGCTATTTTTCGTGAGCTGTTACTGCATTCAGTTGCAATTTTCTCGATAGTCTATGGACTGGGTTGTGCATTCGACCGATGCTGCTGGCGATAAGAGCAAATTGTGCTCTATCAGTATTCAATTGGGCTGTTCTACAGGTTTTTGTGCCAGTCACGTGTCAGTAAGCAGCAGTGAGCAGCAGTTCCAGTGATTCATTCCGTCTTTATAATATTCACTTGACTCCATCCAGCACGTATTCACAGGGAACTGTACTGCTAGTCGTATGTAGGACTTCGTCAGCTCGCCTCGAGACCTTAAGGACCCTAAGGGGTGTGGCTGAATGCTTATAAAGCGAAGTTAATTATCTTTAGGTAGGCACTTTTGGCGCAAAATTTAGCTTCAAGTGCAAAAATGGCGCTACAGGCTTCCTCTTTTTGGCCTCAAAAGTTGAGGCTGGAAACGTCAAATAGTGTATCATCCCAATTTAACGAAGGACATATTTCCATATTTGTATCGCACATTTACATTTATAGATGTGACTAAAGCCGCATCAAAATACCTGCGCACCTCTTCGCATTTTCGACCTTATGTTTCACTAGAAAATCGTTATTTTTGCAGATTGCCGAACGATTTTGGGAAACACCGAACGTGGCCGTGTTCCCCGCCGTCAACACCGGCTGGGTCGTCAATTCTTTCAATCGCCAAAGATTTCTCCTACACCAGTGTAGCCATAAAAGGTTCGTTCGAGATCGTGTGCCGACAGTGGGCAATTTTCGCCCCATTTTTTCTGTTGAACTGAAAGGTGGAACTAGGCGCGCATTTTCTCTAAAAATTTATTAAAAATGGCAAAAGTTCCTTCCTTTTTCTTCGTTCGTCTCTGATTGTATCGCCTACCATTTTCTCCCTGTCCGCGCTGGGGATCGAACCCCCCACGCAATGACTGATACGCCCAACTAGGCACTCAGCCATTCTGATCATACTAGAGTTGGCGACCGGTTGGTTTATGTCTTCGCCTCACAGTCCAAATTAATCAGCATCTCCGTCTCTCCGTGTTATGCAAATTTATACTTAATGCACACCTCTTTTTTTTTCTGATTTCTCCTTTTTCAGATTGCGTCCTGCTTCATTAGCTTCGCCATCGTAGATGAGGGTCCCATGTCGCCGTTCTTCATCCAGTTGATCATTTTTGTTATTCGTGTATATTTTTGTGTTCGGACGGAACTTCCCCCTAGAAGCGGGAAGTTCCGGGGTTTTCTTGTTTCAGTGTTTCTTTGTGAGGGGCAAGAGGGCATGATTTAAATTGAGGCTCACTATCAGAAGAGTCCGACGCACTCTCATCGTAGTTCCAACGCAAAGTTAGCTCGTTACTTCATAGTTGAACACTTGCTTCAGAGTAGTAGGTCGTACGCTGCAAAACACCGAAATCTCACTCTACCCCAATTGTCTCTTATCTTTTGGTTTCGAATCAGACGATGTCGTTTTCCATATTTTCAACTCCCCTGCCCTTCTCTGAATGTTAGAAAAGAGAGAGGGGGAGAAGAGCAGAAAAACCAAACGTTGACACGCTTGTTTTTCACAAAAAAAACGTTTGTTTCTTCGTTGTCACTTCATCGAAGCCTATTTCATTACTTACTTCTGAACGGCGTTGTTTCCTTAAAGGCAGAGGCCCACGTAAAATAAAGAGGGGGACCTGTCCATGCTAATCATAAAACTCTCTGCATTTCACCATTGAAAATGGCATTCTCTCGCTTACGCTACGCTATGGACAGGTCCATTTTCATTTTTGTGGGCCTCTGCCTTTAATTTCAGGAAGTTAGCGTTCTGAGGCACTTGGTCCTCAGAACCTCAGATGGTGATCGTTGTGGTGGTACGTGTGAACGTGTCCAGTTCTTCCGAAGAACTCCGACGTCGATGTTAGTCACGGCATGTTCGCCTTGGAAGTAGCCTTTAGTTAGACTCATCTGATCATTCTAATGAGATCGCAGCCCACTTTCGGCCCTCCTTCAATGGAGAAAACCTTCTTAGAATATGCTGATGAGCATTTTTCCATTGGCGATATCCCGCAGCAAAAACTATACTCATTAGCATAAGCAGATGACCTCAATGGAATGCTACTTGCATTTTACCATAGGGTGAACATACCGTGTAGAGGCTTAAGCATAGGGTCAGAAGAAAGAGAGATCCATGGAGTGTTCAGAGAAATAGACTGGTAAAAGGAAAACTAGAGAAAACGCAGAAGACGATGAGAAGAGGCGGAAAAGTTAATCTCATTCACAAATTGGGGGATAGGTGCTTTGTGTCCCATGATCTCCGAGATTCAATGCTGTGTTCTTTGACTTATTTTTGGTTGAAAGCGGGGGTATCACCATAGATGACCAAAAATCAAGAAAAAGAGACATGGAGAGAAGAAAGGAGACAGAGGGTGAGAGAGAAAGACTGGGAGAGATAGAAAGGGAGAAGGTTAGAAAAAGAAGTAGAGAGAGGACAGAAATTTTAGTCCAGAGAAACTGGAAAACCACAGAAGAACCCTCAAAACCAAGAAACTAAACACGTCTTCTCAATCATATTTATCGCAATTCGAGTACAATTTAGAGAAATATGTTACAAAATTACAATTAATTAAGAAATAGACTGAATGGTCCTGGCCAATTCATCATCCATCGGTTCAAATGGAACAGGAGAGGGAGTGATAATTTCCTCCATTTCCACGACCACTTCTTCTTCTCTACCGTAGTATTTAGAGACCCTCGACCATGTTTTTTTGTTTACATCGAAGTCCTCTTCTTTTTCTTCCTTCTCTTCTTCTCCCTCGTTTGTCCAGAAGTAACCGATGTCAGCCTCTTCCGAAGGGTCATCGTTGAGGTAGTCTTCAGCATCAGAAGGCGTCTCATTCACGGCCTCTTCTTCCTGCTCCTCCGTTGCGACCTCAACTGTCTCCTGAGGGAACATGAGACGATTCAGAAGCAAAGGGCAGATGGAAGAGGTGCATTTGATGCAGAGGTTCACATCGCAGAAGGAGCAAATCTCAACTGAAAGGGAAAAGTTATATGAGGTTGGGTTACTTTATCTCACCTGATGGATAGTGGTTGTCACACTCGCAGAATACTGTAACATCCATTTTGACGTGAACGGGAGAGTGCTGGAACTCGTTCAATCTGGAAATAGGATAGTTAGAGAGATAATCAAAGTTGTGGAGATTCAGGGTGACTGAGAGGTTTAGAGATAAAGACACGCAGACAAAGAGAGACAGACAGAAAACCTCTGCGAGAATAGAGAGACAGAGAGAGCCAAGCAATAGAGTAAGAGATAAAGAGAGGAGGAAATATAGACAAATAGTTAACCGAGACAGGCAAACACACAGACAAACAGAAACCGAGAGACAGAGAGAGAGAGAGAGAGAGAGAGAGAGAGAGAGAGAGAGAGAGAGAAGGGGTGGAGAGAAACATACCTCTCCTTCACTTCCTTCACAAGCAAAAGGGCGACGTGGTCAGAAGTCTCCAAGAGAAATTGCAGTTCCTCTTGGTTTTCATGGTGCAGCAGGGACTTCAAAACGCAGCATTTCACCTAAAAATGGCAAATTAACAATGGTTTCAAGACTTGTAAAATAAAAAGAAAAGAGTTTGTAAACTTACCGGGTGAAATTGTTCCCCAGATCCGTTGGTCCAAATATCCTTCTCATTTCCATTGTACTGTTCAAATATGGACAGAAGAGAGGAGATATCAGAATGGAGTGTTGAGTCTCCACGGAGGGTGTTGAGGCAGTGGCGCACAAAAGGATCCTGAAAATGATCAATTTAGAACAAATCAGTTACAAATTAGAAATTTAACAATTAAAGTAGGATAAAACTCACTTTTCGCAGGTACTCCACGTTGAATTTATGGAGAAAGTACTGGTTTTACAACTCTTCCTTTGAAATAGAGAAAGGTTGCTGGTTAGAAAACTTATGTGGTTAAAATATAGCAACCTCTGATTCTAATTCGACGGTGATAATTTGTTCCTAAAGACCTCAAAAACAAGTTTTCACCAGACATTAACCATAATCACAAAATCGATTATCGTTAATTTCAGATTTGTAATTAGCCCTGTGACCCAGAAAACTTTGGCAACTCCTGCCCCCTCACGCAAGGATCGCTTTCTGGCGCAGATGCGAAAAGCCATGTAGGCGCTTTTACACTGATATAACAATTGGGTTCCTCATTGGTCATTCTACTGATTCACCTATTTCTTTCCTACCCTTCTCTCCTAAAACCCCCAATTATAAACCTTTTTTCCAGATGGAATACGCTCCTGTGCCCTCCGTTGAGCCCATCGGCCGCTCGGCCCTCTACCGATCCTACCACGACTTCCAGCAGGCTCTGTTCGACTGGGAGAAGACATTCGGTCATCGGATGAGGGTTGGATCTTCGGAGATGCTGAAGAACTCTCAGGGAACACGAGACGAGGTGTTCAAGTACAGAGTACTCGTCTTGCACTGTGTTCACTACGGACAGCCCAGAGTTAATAAAGGTTCGTTTATAAGTCTATTTATTTTCTAAATTTACCTTCTTCAGCCTCCGGAAAGTCTCCTTCGACCCGTCTCGCTTGTGGCTGCAACGTCATGATTCGCCTCAACTTTTCCGTGAAGGAACAGCTCCTCCGCCTCACTTCTCTCATCGACATCCACACCGGACACACCCTGGAACCCGGATCCACCAAGGGCGTCCGTCGCCGATCCTCACTTTCAGTGGAACAGACGAGTGCGAAGAGAGCCAGACTGTCATACGGTAGTTTATCAAGACTTAAGGCTTTAACTCGCTTATTTTAGAACCTGAATCACCCCAAATCCAGACCACCTTGGGTGTTAAACCCCGTCTCTCCTACCCCATGATCACCGCTTTGGCCATCTTCAATTCTCCCAAAGGCCATCTCCTCAACAGGGATATCTACGTCTTTATCGAGTGGGTTTAAAGGTCTAAACTCTGATTTAAAGGTCTATTTAGGACCTATTTCCCCTATTACCGCACGGCATACGGTAGCTGGAAGAACAGTGTGCGCCACGCCCTTCACACCCACGATTACTTCCACAAGGAAACCGCCACGGTTCGTATTTTATATTTATTTTTTACGATTAAAGAGAATTTCTAACTAAAAGTGAATTTTCAGGTAGAAGATTCGGAAAAGGAGAACATGGTCTACTCGATCAATGAAATGGACAAGTTCAAGGAGGATTTAGCTTCGTTCCAGGAAAAGTACCCCGAGTACAAGCAGAACGTCTTCGGACTCGCCTATCCTGGTTCGTATTTTATTATTTTCTTGTAAATAATTCAATATATTTTGTACATTTGTTCAACTAGAGTTTTTCGTTCAACTAGAGCTAATCATTTTTCTTCAGAACACTGGGATCCGATGACTCGTGGAGACCTAAGGACCCTAAGATCGGAATGGTTCGTCCCGTGGCCAAGAGGACCGCGAGGAAAGTGAAACTGGAGGAAGACGAAGAGGATTACTGTCCTCCCGGAGGCAGCCAAATCAAGGTTTGTAATTGTTCTTAGATTAACGACTCTTGGTTCTTAACAATTCCTTATCTCCTCTTTTCAGCAGAGATCTCGTCGCACTCGTGGAAGCCTCGCCGCACTGATGGAGTCCCCCGAGCCCAGTGTCTTCTATTCGCCTACTCCCAGCCCTCAGGATCATCAGGTAAGCATTTCTATGATTAGTTCTTAACGCTTAACTACCTTCAGTAATTAATTCACCTTAGTTCCAAACCCAATCCTTCCATTTTCAGGCTCCTATGCCCAACCAGTTCATGGCTCCTGAATACTCTGATCTCTACATGATGCCTCAGGCAATGGAACCTCAATTGTCGACCTATCCGATTCCCGTCGAACACAGTGATCTCACTCTTTTGTAAATCTGAAAGTGTACATTTGTGTATTATATAAGCTCATAAGGACCCGGGTGATATACATTTTCTATGTTTATATAGTTTCTTAATAAACATACAAACAAGATTTGATTTGAATTACATTTTTATCTCACAGTTAATAGACTATAGTTAATAGACCAGTTAATAGACTATCTCATATTGATAAAACAGAGACTGATGCTGTTAATTGCTTATTTTGGCGTCTTTTTCACTTCGCATCTTCGTTCTGTGTGGTTTCATTCTATGCGCGCTCGGATAGATGGTGCGTTTTCGCGCCGGGACCCCCTGCCAAGATTCCTTCAACGCTAACTTATCCGTGGTAAACAAATAATATATAACTACTGCCATATAAAAACCATTCACTTTACATATTACATCGTACTATCTATTAGATGATCAAAGTCTTCTTGTTCTTGCTCTGGCTGTTCTTCTTGTCCAAATTCTTAACAAGTCTCCAAAGTATCAAGAGCTACATTGGTGCTGGGCTTCTGCTGCTGAACCTCCTTAGTCCATCCAATCTGGTTTCCATTGGAATCGTAGACGGGCTTGGGCACGGGGAACGGAGCAGGGACTGAAGCAGTGACTGTTTAAAACACATTCTTTAAACCAAACCGTTGGAATCCCAAATGGGGGTGGGGGCACGGGCAACACGGTGTTGATGGTCGTGGTGATGGTAGTGGTGCACGTCAAACTTGGGGTTCACTCCGGTAACCGGGGCGGTTGGCTTGGTATATCCAATGAGGTTTCCAGTGGAATCGTAGACGGGCTTAGGCACAGGGGCTGCGGAGTCACCGTAGCGCTCTCGTTCCCATTGGGAACGAGGGGGGATTCCCCAGAAGACGGCTTCGGCCACTGAAAAGAGACTTCGGAAGAAGGAGATGAGGAGAATTACCAGAGAAGAAGCAGAAGGCACCGATAACGACGGAGAGGAGCTGCATGGTTTGATGAGTAGATGTCAAGAGGGATGATTTTAAAGAGGGGAGATTCCCGCAGACAGTTACGGACATTAGCATTTCTATGGCTCTTTTCTCTATCCATTGTTGTTTCTTGTCGGGAGATATCGACTGAAAAGAAAAAAGAAGATTGATTGAGCCAGTAGTGGCCGAGACTTTTATTTATTGAGATCTAGAGAAATAGAGAGAGCGAGAGCGAGAGAGCGAGAGCGAGAGAGCGACTCACTGGGAGACAAAGACTCAAGACTCGTGGCCACGTTTCAAAATATTCATAATCTTGAATTCAAATTGTACACATATATGAGCATTGTCAGCAGTATCGAATTCATTTGCTTTGTGGCCAGCTGATTTCTTCTTTTTTGTCTTTTTTTCTCCCTTTCTCTCTTTCTCTCTCTCTCTCTCTCTCTCTCTCTCTCTCTCTCCCAATACTATTTTTCAGAAGATGTTTCTTCGTATTCTCTTTGCATTTGATCACAGCTGAAGTACTTGCTGCTCTATATGCGGAAAAGAACCCCGAATGTTGTAATGTCGGAATGGTGTCTTGCTGCTAATTCGGAAATTCGAACAATCGGCTGTTAAATATTGATGACAATAAATATTTTGGGGTTGTGTAACCACAGATTACTTTTCTTAACAGCGCAGTATTTTTCAGTTAAAAATTGATTACGTGTGTGTGTGTGTGTGTGTGCGTGTGTGTGTATTCTTCTAAGCATCCGCCTCCGTTCCTTTTCAACATCGACTGCAATTCGCTTCCAAATCAAAACGAATCGATGGCTCCGATTTTCCCATCTTATCCAAAACACTAAGATATCCATTGATATGTTTATCGCCGATAGACCCCTTTAGAAATTTCATCCATTTAAACCCCCCTCCCATTCGAAAATCAACCAAGAATGAACTTCCTCGCTCTCTTCCTCGCCCTGTTCCTCGTCTTCTCGGCCACCGATGCCCTCAAGGCTCCTGAAGCCAGCCACGGACATCTCTCCCTTGGTAATGTCTTCTGAATCCAATCAGAGAGAGTTTTCAGAGGAGGGAAGAGCTGAGGCTGTGAGGAGATTCCTCCTCCACAAGAAGCAGAGGGAGGCCAGGAGGAAGATCATCATCATCCCCTGAACGACCATGAAGAACCAGTAAATAATTGGTTGAACATGATGATTTCTTTTGTTTCTGGAACTATAAAATCGAAAAGACTTACTCCCATTACTCTCTTTTTCTCGATTGTGCATATCTATCCCTCTCTGTTTCACTCTGACTTTCTAAGTGTTAACACCATCTGTCTCTCTCCCTCCCTTTCTCTATTCTTTCAGAATCTCTTTCTCCTTCTTTCGCTATCTCTGTCATGTTCTCCTATTCTCAGCTTCAACCTTGTATATTTCTCTCTTTCGTGTTGCTCCAACTCCAATTCCCAGTCTCATCGTCACGGGTGTTGAGAAATGATTTCATAGGGGACGGCGCTTTTCCAATTTCCATTTCCAATTCGATGGATATCTTGCCACATGTGAAAATCGGCTTGTGAAATCGGCGAAGGATTTTCTACACAGGGAGGTGTTGTTCCTCTATAGGCCTTTCTTAATGAGAAGAGTAACGCCGATGCGCCAGTGACAGAGCTCCTCCCACGTATTCTTGTCGCAGAAAAGTAACTTCAAAAATAAAAAAGTTACTACAAAATAAAGTATGAATGGGAAACAGAAGGAAAGAATTAAGCGAAACCGTAGCAATCTAGGAGAAGCTCTATGTCAAGTCAGTCAGTTCAAATAACCACGCTAATGCATTTTTCGCACCGATGACACGCAATCTATGCCATGGCTGGCGAAAGACCGTCCCGGTCTGTGAAAATTTGGTCCCGGCCCTCAAATTTTTAAACCGGGCCGGCCGTCAAATTTACCAGCCCTGATCAAAACGGCCACTCATTGAATAAAGACGGGCATAGAAGAATCCACAAGAATAGCCTTTTCCGCACTGACCCTCCTCGTGTTATGAAAATATAACGGTTTTCTTTCGAAACAAACTAAAAAGGTGGAAACATAAAGAATCATCTGGAAAGAAGTTATATCTCGCTTTCTCGTTTATTCTAGAATTCTCAGTCGGCTAACGATTGTCTGCTCTCCCATCAAGTAGACAAAAACCATAGCCTTTTGTAATGGAAATACCCGATATGAATGTGATCGTATGAATTTCAGCTCATTTGAGAAATATTTCTTCGACTTTCAATCGATTTTTCATTTTGTGTCAAACATGCGATTCCTCGTCTTGTTTCTGACTCTATTCCTCCTTTTCTTGGTCTGTGAAGCAGTGAAATCGCCTGAAAATCAAGAACAGCCACCTCCCACTTGTGGTAACAGCCGAAAAAGAGACAGAAATTACTTGGTTACAGGAAGCAAAAAGAGAAAGTCCCCTAAATCTGTGGTTCAACGGTTCATTCAGCATAACGAAGAGGTCAGGAAGAGGGAGGCCAGGGAGAGGATTATCCGCATTCCGTAGATAAACAGAAAATAGAAATAAATATATAGAAGTAAGCTTCATTGAGATGAGAAATACCTGTTTATATACTTAAAGCGACCATAAGGGGGGTTTTTCACGCTCATGCAAATCATATGCTAATGAGCACTTGGCAAGCATTCTGTGAACAACCGTTTCCTGGAGCGGTGTTGGAAAATAACATTTCAATTGAAATGGCGCAATTAGCATACTGTTCATTTCCGTTTCGAAAAGCAGGCTGATGGTCCCTTTAAGGCGTTCCTTTAAAAAAACATAATTTAAAATATTGCGATTCACCCGAATTAGTCGCATTCCAAAGAATAAAGAACCTTTCGAAACAATTTCTTAAGTGCCATGAGAATATTGTATTTTCCACTTGGAATTTTGAAAATGCCGATTTCCCTCCAACAGTGCGTAATTATGTCGTTCGAATTAATTCAACTCGGTTGAATTGTCATCACGTTGGCAATCGGTTCCCGTCGCTGTCTTCATCTTTATCTTCAAATAAATCAGGTCAGTTCTATTTTTATTTGTTTTTTAAATGTATTAATTTTAAAAGGATGCCAATTTGCTAGGAGTTGTCATGCTTACGCTATTTTTAAACCAGCTAGCTGTCGCTAAATTCTCACAATACGCCACGTTTCCAGCTCTAAACATGGCGTTTTCACGGATTTTTAGTTCCATTAGCTCAATTTCTGATAGCCTCAGGTAGCTTTGCGTCATTTTGAACCTTCTCGTTCTTTTTTAAACCCGCTATCTATCGTTCGTTCTCGTTGTTGAACGCCATTCTCATCACCTCATTTGCGTATCTTCCATTTCCTTTCCATACTCTATTGATCGCATTCGATTAAGCATATCTCATTAGCGTGTCAGTAACCTCCTCCTCCTACGTGGCCATTCTTTCCTTTTCCCAATCATTCCTTCTTCAGTCATCGCCTCAGACGGTCGCCTTCCTTGCCCCTCTCCTCCCGTACTTCCTCGCGCCGTCGTCTTTGAAGTCGCCGCCTGCGCCTTTGGTCTTCTGAAGCTGTCTCGTCCGCTTCTCCCCTACATCTCCTCTTTATCAGGTCAGGTATTCCATCTCTTCTCTCTCTCTCTCTCCCCTCTCTCTCTCTCTCTCTCTCTCTCTCTCTCTCTCTCTCTCGCCCGCTCGCTCGCCCATCCGCCCGCCCCTCGCCGCGAAACGCTTGAATTAACCTATACACCCTTCCGATCCGGTTCTGTGGCATCGGGAGAGCCTGGTCGAACGATGTCGAGTCCTACTCCTTTTGGCCTTTCGCTTCGAGATCTAAATTTTGCAATCTGGCCATTACTCTCCGCAACAAGCGGCATACGGGATTACAACCACGGCTTTTGGGTCAGGGAGCACAGTAGAGAAATAGACTCGAGCTGGAGGAGAAGGGTGTGAAGAGCAGTGAGCATGTAGCACACGGACGGGAGTGCGATTGCTGCTCAACGGTTCAATTTGGGCGTTTCACTTTATGTGTGGAGTGAGAGTTTGTGAAAGTGTAGGGTGCGTGAGCGCGTGTGTGAGCGTGCCTGCGTGAGTGTATGCGCGTGTGAGCTACGTGTGAAAGTGTGCGTGTGTATGAATGTGTGCGAGTGTATGCGTGTGCCCGTGAGTAAGTAGTGTAGGGGTGTCAGTGCGTAGGTACGTGTGTAAGTGTGTATGTGTACGCGAGTGAGTGAGTGTATGTGCCTAGAGTTCTAACTTCTCTTTCTCTCTTCTTTCTCTCTCGCTTATTTTGTTTTGTAACGTAATCTGCCATATGATTTTCTCGGTGTGCTTGCTGGTTCGACGACGAGCACCACGGCGACGACGCACCACCGATGTGTTCTACTTCGACTCCGATGAAAAGACTTCGTCTGCACTTTCTTGGATGCCGTCTGAATCGACCACACCAACTGCAGCAGTGCTTAGGACTGGACAAGTAAACTAGAAATGTAATTTTTCTAAGTATTAACTTCATTTTTTCAGTAAAAGCCCATCGAGCCTCAGAAGCCACCGTTTTGGTATGTGGGATTCGTGGACGTTTCGCAATGAGGGACGATGAACACAAGATACACGCAGTGCACCATCCTGGAGGTTTTGGAGGCGACGAAGGAGGAGTCCGATGTGACCAAAGGGCCCAAGAATTAGTGCGTTAGCATCAGAATCCTAGTGAAGTTTCCTGTTCAGATTGGCTAATCTGCTTCATCGCCGTCTCCATCTTCGATATGTTCATCTTCGCAAACTGTGGACGCTCTCTGCGAAGAAACGCAGTTCTACGACTTCGAAACTATGTCTCCTTCCATCCGTAGACGACTATAAAGGCCGATGGGAAGGTATGTCGCGTCTAAAATGTGGGGGAGGGTTGCTTGAAAGTGAATCCATCAGTAGCTCGTTACTGTATGACCTATGATAGCTTTTTTATTCAGGCCACTACGATCGGCAGCTGAGACATCAAGAAGATCGATGGTAGTGACGTAGCAATAAGCCTGTGGGACGGAGACAAATGGCGTTTCGGAAGGTTCAAAGATAATGTAAGCCCCTAAATGTTCATTTTTCTTATTTTCCCTACAGGACCTCGACAAAATCAAGACTTTCTCGTCCCGTCACTGGCAGAAGGACGTGGAACTGCTGGATCCCATTCTCAAGGGATGGAACTACGGAAAGTGCGACGTCAATGGTAATTCCCTTTTGAACCTGGCCGGAAATACTGGTATTTTAGGGAAGTCACTGGAATTCTCGTGCGATTCTCGGCCCGTGTTCGAAGTGCCACTGCCGAATGTGGCTCGACACGTCACCCCATCTTCTGCGACATGCTCACTTTTGAGATATCGACGGAGACGCCTTATGCGAAGACAAGTACACCGTATTCTACGAATGCGACTATGGTGACTACTGCCAACCACTGCCGTGCATGAAAAGCTAGACAGCCGAAGAGGAAGAAGAGATCTGAACCAAGTACTTCATATCGCGGTCAGTTTTAGTGCCTTTTCCATGCGGGAATATGAAAAAGTGAAGAATGTGTTCTACGCTTCATATGTGAAATTTCGGACCTTTTTTTAAACAACCGAGAAAACTTGCAAACGCCTGTATTTCATGAAATCTGGAAGCGATGAGGTACGTCTGCGATGGCTGAAGACCTGTTTACGATGTGGACCCGAGACGGGATTCGCGAATGCGGAGGAACAAGCTGAATGCCGGAATACAAGAATTTGAAGTATTCCCGATGATGGATATGGCCGAGCGAGCAGAGGCTGTATTTTCTTGGAAATTTCGATGTTACGTTACGGTAGGTATTTTGCCGAAGAAATTTTCTAAAATTAGGTAAGGGGAGGGTAGGCGCGCCAATTTTTTGTGTTTTATTTTTAAAATGTAAAGGCCCTTTCTATCTACCCTTGGTTTCTTTGTGACCTTGCGGGTCTCCCGATTTTCTGCGATTGACACCGGTGGGAATCGAACCCACGACCGTTTGTCCGCAGTGCGCCTTTATGCATTACCCCATCTGGGACATGGTAATGTCGGTCGTCGTTCGGCTTATCAATCTGCTGAGTCCATTTGGTGTCCATATGCAAATGGTTTCAAAGATTACACTTCACATTCATAATATATTTTTCAGGTGTCGGTTTGTCATCTGCTCATCTACACGCTCCAAACTACAAGCCTCCTTTCGACGTCGTCAATTGCCTTCGTTCTTGGACAAGGAGATGAACGGCTCGCTGTTCGAGGTCGTTTCCAAGTCTTCCGTGTGCTCGTCAACATGAAAATCACAGTGCCCGGCAACTTTGTTGGGTAATTATTTGTTTTTTATGTAACATTTTTTTTTTATTTTCAGTCATTCTGGTACCCCTGCTGTTCAGTGTGCCTATCGACAGGCCTCCGGTTTCCTCTACCCTCTGGAAAAGGGATTCCTCTACGTACACAAACCTCCCATGTACATCCGCTTCGAGGAGGTTTGTTTTTTGTAGTTTGGACTTTGTTCTGTAGAAAATTCTTTTCTAACCCTTGTTTTCCAGATATCCTCCGTGCACTTCGCCCGTACCGACGGCTCCTACGACTTTTCGACATCGAGCCTATTTTCCTGCTCAAGATGCCGGACATTCGCAAAATCTTCAGCACCTTTTTATCATCGGACGTTCAAGATGTTTACGCTATTTTGAGGTAGGTTTTGCCGAATTTTTTTTCTAAATATGTGAAAGAGGAGGGTAGGCGCGCGATTTTTTATTTTGTGTTTCAAAAATGTTAAATTCCTTTCACCGCTTTTTTACGGTTCGTACCGTTTCCGCCGAACTTGACAGTTGTCAATGCCGGGGATTGAACTCACGACCTTCCGACCAGAGCGCGACATTATGCACTACTCTATCGACAGCATGGTTTTATGATCATTCGCTCGACTTATCAACCTCTGAGCCGTTCGGCATATGCCATTAGAATACGCTATATGATGATTTGCAACACCAAACGCTGTTATTAGAAAGCTTATCATATCTGCTTTTCAAGATTGCAAACTAACTACCTCATTTTCAGATGTCAACTTCTACTCTACACTCTCTGGATTACCTCCCTCCCTCAACTTCTGTTGATCAACTTGTTATTTTAGTAGTTGTCATCCTTGTGTTACTCGTTGCATCGGGTTCTACCTCGTAAAAGCGGGTGACCCCTGTTTCTCTCTTTGACTGGCTTTTACCCCGTAAAAGCGGGTGAGCCTAGTTTGTTTGGGGCGTGTTTGTCACAGGATAAGAAGAGAAGGTGCCGTTTTCACGGTTGCAGCTTCTGGGCGTGTGAACGGGAGCAGTTCTGGAGCCTCAGGCATCCGTGTATAGTAGTTAGGCAGGGTACACTAGGGCGTCATACCTGCCTGCCTTTCCGATGCTTCTCAATTTGAAATGACATTTTAGCTGCGTCCCATCGAACTGAATCACATCCTACGCTATTCATGAACATTTATTTACCTTGGCCGCAAACGTCAAAAAATCCGAAACGTTCGTACAGCCCGCTGTTTAACCTCAAAGGGCGTGATGAGAGGTCGTTGGATTTTTTAAAACTGATTTTTTGTCTTGCGCAAGACAAAAAATCAGCAATTGCTATTTCCTTTTGTAAATCGAGAATTTTGAGGCTGATTTGTTCAATTTTTAATTATTTTCGTTTACAAATCTGGAGTTATTCATTTTTCTTTTTGGGAAACCGCTGGCCAATGCGAAAACAAGTTGAAATCAAGCGAAACGTCGTCTTTAGTATGTATATGTGAACGCGGTGTCTTTCTCTGTTTTACTTTTTTCTCGTGTTATTTTTTGTATGTTTGGGTTTTAGAACATCAAATGGACAACAATAAGGTGAAACCGCCGGAGTACAATCTGCTCCACAAGGCGTCGATCTCCTTCGAGTACCTGCACACGAACAGGTTAGTTTAAGTCATCTTACGACTAGTTTTTTCTCCTGGCGTTACTTTAGTTGGTATCAGAGGCGGCTGCTGTCACTGAAATTTGTTATTTTCATTTACAGCTGCTGTTTAATTATTGATTTTACTATCTTACCGTTTCAGTACGACCCACGAGTTCGTATTCGGAGCCATCGCCGAGCTCGTCGATAATTCCAGGGACGCCGATGCCAAGAACCTCTGGATCGACTTTGGTGAGCGACAGCTTAACGCATAAACGTTAAATTTTAGACAAGGGCAAGAAGTACCTCTCGTTCACTGACGATGGAGTGGGAATGACGCCTGACGAGTTGACGAACGTCGTCACGTTCGGCCACTCGGTTAAGAAGAACGAGACGGAGAAGATCGGCCGATACGGAAATGGCCTCAAATCGTTCGTTTTTCTATATATGTCTTCGTTATGGGACCCAGTTATGGCTATTTCAATGTAAAAATGTCATGGAATTCTTGTTTTCAGTGGCGCCATGCGTCTGGCCAAGGACTTTATCATCTTCACCAAGAGGGCCTCCTTCTGCTCCGCTCTGCTGCTCTCCAGGACTTTCCACGAGACAAATCACCTTCACGAGGTAATTTTCTTTTTTTGCAAATTAATGTGTAAATTTTAATATAAAACATTAATTCTTTGCAGATCCTGGTGCCGACGCCCGTGTTCAGCGCGGATGGAATGGAGCCGGTCACTAGCGGCAATTACAACAGACATCACATGGAAATGGAACTCATCTACAAGTACTCCCCTTTTAAGACCGAGGTTCGCTTTTTTGTCTCGGAAACAAGCAAATGGTCATTCTCTCTGTTTCAGAAGGAGTTTCTGGAGCAGTTCGACAAGATTGAAGGCGGCACGGGCACCAGGGTCGTGCTCTTCAACCTGCGAATGATCGAGAATGGAAACTTCGAAATGGACTTTAACACGGATCAGTACGATATTCAGTTGACAGATCAGGAGAAAGAGAGGTTAGAGAGAGAGAGAGTGTGTGGGTGTGTATGTGTGTGCATGAGAGAGAGAGAGAGAGAGAGAGAGAGAGAGAGAGAGAGAGAGAGAGGAATAAAATCGCTGTTTCCAGGGAAGAGGAGAAAAATTCGCTGCGAGCGTACCTGGCTGTATTGTACATGAATCCCTACATGAAGGTGCGTATGTCTGTCTGGCTGCTCTCTTTCTTTCTCTCTCTCTTTCTCTCTCTCTCTCATATTTCCTCTTTTCCAGATCCACCTCCGTGGCCAGAGGGTCAACACGATCCGTATCTTCAGCACCCTCTCCAATCCCTACTTCTACCAGCACAATGCCAAGAATCTCAAGTATTGCGCCGAGAAGGAGCTCACGAATTGCGAGACACGCCGTCTCAGAGGCAATTAGTTTTAACATTGTTTTCCCATTTCTATTAATTCCAGTACATGAAGAGCTACAACAGGCCAAATCAGGTTACGGAGAGATGATGGAGAAGATGAGGAAGGAGAGCGGAGGCCACATCTACCGCAGAGAGGAACTGGCCCTGCAGCGCAGAATGAACATGTGAGTGAGTGGGTTGCGAACCGCAGACTATTAAAGCTTGTAAAATCCGGATTTCACAAACCTAGGGATTTAGAGGCGGGTCTCATAAATGAGGAGCAAACTGTTATAGTTCGTGCCGAAACTACTTCCGAACATACTCAGGCCGTGTACGCAGCCAAAATGGCCGCAGTAGTTTTGGCGAGGTGTATAAGTTTTTGGATAAATCGATATAACGCGCCGGCATACCTGGTCAACGTACCGCAGGAGTATATTTTGCGACAGCCCCCTTTACGAGAAAACCTTTTCAAAATTTGCAGCGGGTCCTCCCTTTAAAAAATTGGGTAAAAGTCAAATTGCTCACCATCGTTTCGTAGTCAAACTTTGACAAGTGAATATGGTCCATCTATATTGAAGAACCCCGATATTCGTATTACGGGGCTTGTTTCGGGCAAGTGGAGGACCTCCAGAACCTGTTGGAGGAGTGCCAGAAGAAGGAAGAGGCGGCGCTGAGGGCCAAGTCGAAACCCACTCCCCTGAAGTTCAGCTTCGGTCTCAACATCCACCACAGGTGCAATTCTTGTCCATTTTGTGGCTAAGTTTTTTTTGTTCAGAAACCGCTACGGCTGCATGGTGTACAACAACGGCCGTCTCATCGACATGTACGTCAAGCTGCCCATCCTGAAGGAAAACAACGACATTCTCATGTAAATTCGTCCTTTCTTTCTTTTTAAAATTCATTTTTTAGGAAGTGTCTGGGCGTGGTCGGCGTCGTGGACATCTCTTACTCCATTCTGGAGCCCACCCACAACAAACAGAGTTTCGAGAACAAACGGTGGGCTGAGATAAATCTTTTCTCATTTTTTCCCATTTCCCAGAGAATATACGAATCTGCTGAAGGCCATGAACGACCACATGGAGCAGTACTGGAATGACATCGGCCCTGCCATCGGAGGCCTTTCGGCGCAAGCGGTTAAGCAGTTCTGGTGAGTTTAAAGAGTGGAAATATGGCCCACTTTACAGTTTATTCCAAGGCTAAACAGGGAGAGACTGGGGGCTCGCGGCGTGAGCCCCCCAAAGGGTGCCTCGGAGGCAACGTAAGCCCCCTTTATTTTTTATACTATTTTCAACCAAACGCCGAAATCAATCGTAGGGTCTCACGTCATAGCTGGAAGTGAAGTGCTGCGTTGCCTACGTAACTCGGCTTTCGGTGGAAAATGGTGAAAAAAAATAAAGGAGAGGCTTACGTTGCCATTGCTGGACATGGAGCGTTTGGGGGCCCGATGCGCAAGCCCCCCAATTGGGGCTTCAGAGAGGACGTAAGTCCTCGCTCAATTTTTGTTACCATTTTCAACGAAACTCCGAATTACGTAGGTACCACAAGCACCTCACGTCCCTTTGAGGCACCATTTGGGGGGACTTATGTACACTCTGGCCGAAGACATTTGTGATATTCAAACTCTGTAAAGTTGTTTATATTACTCTATTTTTCTATTTGAACTTTGTCTAAGTTAGAAGAGAAAACTTAAGTCCCCGACGGGAATCATACATGAGCAAACTACCTGTTGGGTCTGTTTTGCCCGAGTCCCCCAAATTAAAAATTAGGTTCACGCGACCTCCCCAACCTAAAATCCCGGTCGATATTTTTCTATGACGGGAACTGAACCTTGATCGCGTAGCTGTGCTTTATTGGAGGGGAGACATTTCGGAAATATAGAGTTTTATTTTAAATGTTTTCCGTTTTAGGGCCCGTTTCGGATACGAAGACACGGTCTGGTCTTCCGAGTGCGATCCCAACAACAACGATGCGAAGGTCAGACGCTTTCAGAAGACTCACCACTGCATCCAGTGCGGTTAGTTTTTATTTATAGCCGTTTTGTTTTATTAGAACTTTGTTTTAAACCTATATTTCTTTCAGGTAGCTGCCTGAAATGGAGGATGGTGCCTTACCAGCTCGCCTACTTGGAGAAGGGAATTCCCGTCAATTGGACGTGTTCCAAGCATCCCGGCAGGATTTCCTGTGACACCAAAGAGAATTTCAACGAAGTTAGTGGATTTTCGGTTTTAGACCTAATCGTGCATTATTTCCCTATTCTGTCATTATTTGAACAGTGACATGGTTTTGTGACTTTCTGTTGTATACATAGCCGGACGTGTGGTACTTTCGGTAACTACGTATTTCGGAGTTTTGTTGAAAATGGTAGCAAAAAATGAACCAGGGGCTTATGTTGAGTCCTCGGCACCAAACATGGCTCTGGGCCGGCCCGCAAATTTTTCCCCCCAAAATGCAGAAGCACAAAGTTGACCACAAACAGGTAAGCACACAGTTTTTCCAAAATGCAGAAAAAAGTTTCTGTTTTGTAATGTACTAGAATTTAGTTTCTAGCATAAATAAATAGCAAAACTATTGCTGGACAGACTGCGTTTGGGGGCTGGATACGTAAGCCCCCCAAATGGTGCTTTGGGGGCAATGTAAGCCCCCTCTAGTTTTTTTGTTAACATTTTCAAGCAAACGCCGAAATACTTAAATACCCCGAGCACCACACGTCCAGCTATGAGCAAAACTACTGAAAAAAAGTTTTGACGACGGGGTATCGAACTGGGGTCACTTTGGTTTGCCAGTCCAGCCTCTTAGCCACTCGGCCATGGATTACATTATAAAAATTATATAGGGCAGTTCGAATCCTTCTTGAAACTTTATCTTTTGCACATCGAGTACGATGTTTTTCAGCAAAAAAAGTGGAAAATTATTAATCTTGAATAGAGTTACATAAAAAATAACTATCATTATCAAAAAATCACGGGCCGACCCGGGCCGGCCCTTGATTTTGCCATGCTTGCTCGGCACCATTTGGGGGACTTACTTATCAAGTCCCCCAACTTTCGTTGTCCAGCCATGGTTGTATATTGAATACTCAGCAGAAGTCAAATCGAACTAAGTATTAATGCTCAAATAGTATCCTTTAAATCGAAATGCGTTTACGCACTACGTAATATTTGTTTCCAGCTGACCGTGCTCAAGCAGGGAACCCTCAAGAAGAAGAAGAAGTCCGCTCCGGAGGAGGAGCCCGTGATCAAGTCGTCTCCTTCCAGTACCACCGTCCTCGCGGTTTTTTTTCTCCAAAATTTTAATTAACCTTTTTTTAGACGAAGAGTGCCTCGAGGAAGCCGAGGGTCAGTTTTGAACTTTTGTTGGTTCCGGGCCGGCCCGTGATTTTCTCCTGGAAGGTTGAAAACTTTACGTTTAGGAGCCCTCCCCTGTCCGTGAGCCAGTGCGCCAGAGCAAGAGAACGAAGCCGTGGGAGTGCCAGTCGGTTGTCGCCAGATCGCCGGCTGTTAAGAAGGAGGTGGAGGAGGAGGTTGTGGCGAAGAAGGGAGAGAAGAGGGCGAGGAGGTCGCCTTCTGTCCAGGTACTGCTATAACAACACATGCAGGACATTGTGCTTATACTACCTTCGTTTTTGGGGAGCTCTCGTCTTCGCCATTCCCAATTCCCCATCGCGCTTCATAATTAGCATAATAATTCTTTATTTCAGTCTGACGACTCGATTGAGGCCCTGATGGGAGATATGAAGCGAGCTTTGTCGCCTAAATTAAACATCAAGGTAAGCAGGGTGATGGTTCCACTAATTTTTAACCTTAAAAGTTAAGTATCACGCCGTACCCATAAATGGGTAATAGTCGCCAAGGGTGGCTTCGGGCCGGCCCTCTCCAAAAATTCACGGTCCAGCCCGAAGGTTAGAATTCCAAAAGTTGAAAAAAAGTTTTTCACAAATTATGCGCAGGAATTGCGTTTAACGTACCTAATGTATAAAACAACTATGGCAAAAAGTTTTGCCGGCGAACTGGGGCAACTTCGGATTACCAGTCCGACCACTTAGCCACTCGGCCATGAAACACATACAAAATTTATATAGGGTAGTTCGAATCCTCCTTCACACAGTATGTTTTGCACAATTATAACTATGTTTTGCAACAAACAGAACTTAAAAATAATGATTTTGAAAAGAGATACATTTAAAAATAGATTTTCAAAAAAAAAAAGTGGGGCCGGCCCGTTCCTCAGATTTTCTTGGCCCGGCCCGCTTATCAGCCACCCTTGATAGTCGCTAACCGGCATTTTCAATTTTAAATTATTCTCATGTTTGTTCATTGTTAAAAGTCGTTTTTCAGGCTGAAGACTCGGTGGCGGAGAAGAGCAGGGAAAGTTCCGTCATCTACTTGTCGGACTCGAGTGATGACTATTCCCCGGTACGTTTTCCTATCGATTGTTGGGTTTAGAACAAGCCCCTTGCAAAAATATCCCGCTAATTGGGCGGAGAATTGGCTTTTTCTTAGTAATCTATATTATTTCTTGACTTATTTCTTTTCAGCCGCGCGGTAGACAATCTTCGGTCCACAAGAGGATAATCATCAGTTCGGACGATGAGGCGGAAGAGGAGGAGCCTGTGAGTTCAATCCCACAGTTCTTCTGAATCCTAGCTTTAGGTGGTGGAGAAGAGGGCCAAGACGAAGGCCGACGCAAGAAAGGAACTGGAGGCGCGTCTGCAGCGAGAGGAGAACGAAAAAGAAGTAAAAATGGAGGAGGAAGAGGGACCAGAGCCCATGGAAATGGACTCCGACGCGCAGACGGCGGCTGACAAGAATCTGGTAGTTTTCGTTGCTTTTTTAATGGAAATGAGGGATTTTTAGGTGATGGCCAATAAGGCGAAGACCCAGCTGAGGAAGATGCTCGGCACGCTGCAGAACCTCGCGGTACGGACTCTCTCTATATTTATTTAATTGCCATTTTAGGGTACTGCTGGACTGCGAGAGTTTCTGGAAAGGCCGGACGAGGATCTCCTGGATGAAGAGCTGCTGGATCAGGCGATGGACGACTTCGCCGAAACGAACATCATGGCGGTGCGTTCTCACATGCCAATTGATCTTACGAATCTCTATTTCTGAAGTTTTCGGTAATTTGTTACTTAGCTGGCCGAAGCACACCTTGACACTTTGTGCTTGCGGGCATTTGTTTTGGGGGCTGCTTAGTACGGTAGCCTTTAAAAAATATGGGTGCTTGATTTTTGGGGTCCCCCTGTCTTTGCGGGACATAACGTTTTGATCCCTTCCCCGTACCATGTCCCGGTATGGCCCGCATGTCCAGGCATTCAGTGACAACGATGTTTTACGTCTACAGCTCTGGAGAAATCCACGCCCGTTGCACTTATGTGTACTGGTTTTGCAACTAGGGCACAAAATTAAAGCGCGCGATAATTCGAAATTTAAAAAAAAAATTGCGAAGCCTGTTCTCATAATCTTTCATCAGACTTTAGTGACTAATGAGATATGGCTTTCATATCTGATTACAGAGTGAATTTTGTGATTATAAAACATATGTGGGCAGTACATCACGCCGATCTTGCGCGGATCCACAGCCGAATTTGAAATTCCCACGGGTTCATAGGGCCAAAAACCCGAAAAGGATTGCTCAATCACCGCCAAATCGAAAAATTTCCGCCTTTCGGGCCTAAAATCCCTTTTCCACAACCGATTTACCAAAAAACCCCTTCACTCCGGGGGAAGCCCCGCCCACCTATGTTCTAAAACCTTTCTTCCGGTCTTCTAAGAAATAAAATAATCTTTTAAATCTTTCCACATCCTCATTTTAATGATGATCTTAATTTTTCACAGTAATACTTACCAGCCGGGTGCCTTCGTGGGTGTTATCGAATATTGTGACTTCTTTTACTCAAATTCTCGCCCGGATTAATAGTTTTCCTTCAGCCCAAAAGGCAGATCGAAGAGGCCAAGAAGCACATCGACATGGCGAGTCTCCGCCGAACCTACCCCTCGGACCAACCCTTGGCCACGGACGCCACGAATTTCATGAACTGGTACATCGGCAGAACTGCGGTGAGTTGTACGAGACTGTGGCTCCTTTAAGGATTGTATTTTTTGTATGAAAACCGGAAATTTTTAGAATCCGGGAGTGGAAAGGGAAACGGCGACTTTGGACAACTGCTTCGACCTTTTCCATGACCTGGCCGAGGGAATCGCCCGCCAGCAGGTGAAGGAAAGCGACGAAGAGCACGATTAATAACGATACCTCAGGATCATTGTTGAATTCTTTGTTGAAAGTTACAAAACCGATAAAGTTGTTTTTTGAAGGGAATGTTTGGGGGGTCTGGGAAAGTAAGAATTCGGTTCGGAGAAAGAGGCGCAAAAAATCATGGGCGGTAGAGACAAAGATTGAAACAAGGTCACCATGGACGGGCCGGCCCGAGACATACAACAGCGAAAGAAGCCAAGCCGCTCGAAAGAAAATACCAACTCTTGAACAAATGTGCTTTATTCGTTTGTTTGTCTGTTTGTTCACTCTTTGAAAGAGACTCTCTTTCCTCCGCTGCTCCGTGTCTCCCTCTCCTCCTCTTCCTCCTCCTTGTGAGTGTATAACACCACTCCCGGCAGTTCATCTGGGTCCGTGTCCACTTCCTCTTCCTCCTCTCCCTCGCAAAACGAGGCCGTCGCTTCCATTTTCCTGGCTCTGGCCACCCTCAGATAGATGAAATGGTCCTTCTTCTGCGTGTCCTTGGCCCTCTTCGCCCAGCCCGTCTTGTACTCGTCGCTCAGTTTGTCCCAGAACGGCAGAACCTCGTTCACCGTTTCAGAGAACGACGCGAACAAACGACCCAGCCGCATTTCCAGCGAGGGACGCATCACCTGCAAATCTTCAGTTCAAGGCTTCTGAAGCCTCGGAACCTCTGCGAAGATGGACAGAGCCCCGGAGATGAACATCCTCTCGGCGTGTCTGTCGTTGGGCGTCGGTCGCCAGCGGCCCCTTCCCGACGAAGAAAGAAGCTCCGACTCCTCTCGAGTGATCCGAGGAGGCAATTCCACAGGCTTCCTGAGAGTACGTTAGGCATCGATTAATTGAAAGGGTACCGTTCGCCTGGGGGAAGAGGCATCCAATCGGCCAAAGACATTTGGCGGAAGTGGCGAGAAGACATGGAAGAAGGAGGAACAGCCGGCTAGTGGGAGTGAAGAGGAGCAAAGTGAGGGGAAGGAGGGAGGAATGGAGACATAAAACGTGACGGGGGAGCGGCTCATTAGCATAAAGGGGAAAACACTAATTAGAAAACTCAATCTTGGGAGACAAAAGCTCATAGGTCTTGCCAAAATGGAATCATAAAAGTGCGAAACCCTACTAACAGCTCCTGGGCAAACGCTCATGTGCCAGTGTTACGCTGTTACTGTGAAAAGTGGGGTTACACTGTTAGGCACGCTATTACTTTGGTTCTATAGCTGTCGTTAAACGGGCTTTATGCCAAAAACGATGCTAATGCAGCAGCCGTGCAATACTGAGGCAGAAATTGTGTGCGAGAAGCCAAGACACAGAGGAAAAGCGGCTTTTAAAAGCAGATACTCGTTTTGTTACGTCTATGTTTGTTCTCCTGAATCCCTTTGCTACCTTCCGACCGGAATGTTGACAGCTTATTCCCCCCAAAAGAGTGAGACAAATAGTTTCTGGGAAATATTTAATAACGGGAAGTCCGACACAACAAAGGGGGAAGCGAAGAGGGAAAACAAAACCAAATAGAATAGACTTGAGTCGAAGAAACTTTTGCCTTAATTCTACCTCTGCCTCTGCCTCCGTCTATTTCTCTCCCACACGCACTCTCTCTCTCTCTCTCTCTTACTCACTCACTCACTCACTTACTCACTCTCTATTTCTATCTCCCCCTCTGTATCTCTATATCACTCTCATTCTCTCTCTATCTCTCTATCTCCCTGTCTGTCTCACATCTTCTATTTCTTCCATTTTTTGTATTTTCCAGATGTTCCTCCCTCAATCCCTCTTTCTCCTCCTCTTCCTCGTCGTCACCGCTGCCTCCCACTGCTCGTTTTTCCCATGTTGGGATGGAAGCTGCGCCCGTCCCGATAATTGCCCTGAGCCCATTTATGGCCAAGGAGACAGTGAGTTTCTCGTTTAATCTAAATCACAACTTCTATTTTAGTGAGTGTGTCGTTCGGCCGACGCATTCCCAGCGCGAAATTCCGCGCCAAGTTCCCGTGTGCCGTTCAGATTTGCACCTACGGCGTGTGTAAATGCCAGTATGAATAGATAAATAAATCACTATTTTTAAGCAGATTTTTACATTCTTGTTAAAACAGAATACCCTCCTCCAAAATTATATAAACCATTCCCCTGTCTCACTCAATATCTTTTCCCATTCGACGAAACAAAACAACTGCTTTGAAATGGAAATCCCCGTCGCAGACTATGGGACCCGTTTCTTTTTGATATGCCCACATCTTCAATGATCATCAACCAAGCACTTTTCAATAAAAAAGGGGCGTGGTCTAATTTAGCTGGAGTATCGAAGGTGGTTACAGATACAAGTGGAGTCAACTGGGTAGTAAGTACTAAAAGGAATTTGGTGAAAATGAATCTTAATATTCAAACATCAATATTGGACGTTATGTCAGGCTCCGCCCTTTTTGAAAACAAGGCAATGATCCGGACAAACAGATGGAAAGGAGAGGAGAGAAACAAGCGTCATTGACATCGGAGTTTCGGGTCCTTCGAAAATAGGGGGTCCTATGAATGCTTAGAGGTAAGTACGGAAATATGTATCGAGAGGAACAAAAATATATGAAAAATGTGCGTTTATTCGAAAATTTTGGTGGTTTATGTGAATAAAGTTTAGCTTTCAAAAGTACACGGTTCAAACGACTTTTCAGGCGCGAAACGCAGCTGACTCAGCAGCGGCGGCAATGCACTTTTCCCTCCCCGAGCGGGCATTTGTCCAAACACCACCTTTTCCCCATCCTTTTCTTAATGTTGTCTTTTTCAAGGCCCATGAAAAAAAACTATTTATTTTTGGGATTTCAGCTGTCATACATACGGCTGGGCAGAATTATTCAAAATATTCTGATTTTTAAATGTGATGCTCCATTTCCCACTGATAGGACTACTTTGGTGTAACAATACGACTGAAGAGAAGTTTGAGATGTAGAAAAGGTTTGACTAAAAAAAGTTGAGAAGCATTTTTTTTTCAAACCAGGAGGGTACGCGCGCCTACGGCGCGGACCCATCTGGTTTGCGGCCTGCGGCCGCACCTAAACACGGCCTTCGGCCGCAACATTCGTGGCCTAACCATAAGGCCAATTATTTCTCGGTCTACGGCCTTAAAAATGACGTGAAGACCGTTTACCTCACCCTCCCACTCTTGGGAAAT